>CM052192.1:2022368-2191440 GCA_028455805.1 Lasioglossum figueresi | reverse complement strand
CTGTTTTACTGTAAGTATTCGGTATAAAATTCAGAAACCCATCAAAAACATTTGCACAACCTATACCAATCCATTCCTTTTATAAACACATTAAAAATTGCTCTTCTTCGACCGCAAGGCTGACAATCGCGTATCGAGTACTATAAGCAAAGTTCAAGTGCAACGATGAACTATATCGAAACCTTGACACTTGCTATAACCTGCTACAACTTGCTACCGCCCTGATGGGGATTGTTTCTTCTACCTCAGACGAGTTCGACTACGTGTTCTACGACGACTACCGTTCGACAAGACACTATTACAATGCAACCCTAATCGCCCACACACCGACATCAAACTACATTCGAGTGGTCCTCGTGATCCTTTTGCGCATAGGATTCGTCCTGATCCACGTTGGCAGCGTGCCAGTGAACAATGTCAACCTAATTCTACTACAGAACATAGTAGACATTTGTTGGGTAACATTGGCGTATGGATTGATCGGCTACCTGATCGCCTACAATGGCGATAGACACGGGTTAATAGGAGAAGGATATTGGATAGGTGATCCGGGAGTAGACACGGACGAAGTCCTAATTGGCTGGTCGGCTGTGATAATCGCAGCTGCCATTTGTACTTGTGGTATCGTGGGAAGAACGCACACAATCGGATATCTATTCACTGGGTTCGTATTGGCTGGATTTATGCAACCTTTCCTGATTCATTGGATCTGGACACCTCACGGCTGGATGAAGAGGAACGTGTTGAAGGGGACGCTAGTTTACTTTCATGACCATGCTGGGTCCGCTTTGGTACACCTTGTTGGAGGATTGTCGGGGTTGATGGGGTGCGTGGTCCTTGGAAGAAGGATCCTCAGGCTCGGTTCCATAGATGACGCGAGCATCGCTACTGGTACCTCGGGAACCGTGTTCGCAGGCCATCTGATGGTATTCATTGGCCTACAGGTGAATCCTTTGAATCCTTCAGCGGTACTAGATAGGGCAGGCGTGGTTCAACCCTTGTTTTGCTATTCGAGTACCAAAGCATAATTGTTTCCTCCTTCTGAAATTTTTTAAAATTCTTCTTAAATTATTTTAATCTACTGCATAGACTAAAACGTCGTCACAGTAAAAATAAAAGATACTCTTGCATTTTCCAGATCTGTTCACGTTATAAATGCATAAAACACGAAGGTCTACCAGCGACGATCATCTCCAACAAAGCAATTCCCTTATCGTAACCATACTTTCACCACAAACGCTAACATGGTTGCCCAAATAGCGACACAGGGGTTACCATTTTATGGTCACACGACCTTCTTCGACTCCTTATCACTATGATTCCAAAGAAACTCTATCTTACCCGTCGGTCCACGTCCTATCTTGCGATAAGACCTAGTCGGAAGGAAACTGATAGTTTCTCTGTCCCTTTAGAGCCTGACTATATCAAACGAGAAGTTCCGACTCGCCATCAAAAGCGATGACAACGCCTATCTGAATAATCTGCTAGCAGCGACATCCTGCAGCGTGTTGGTAGTGGGTCTCCATTTCGTTCTAACCGGTGAAGAGTTTAATCATTGGACGGTAACGAGATGCGTTCAGGCTACAATAGCTGGTGTAGGAATGGTATCTGGTGGGACGGGCCTCTATACACCCGAGGTAGCGCTGTGTCTTGGATCGATCGGCAGCGTGGTCTATTTCGTGGTCTCCAAGGTGGTGTTCCAAAGCGCTCTAGAAGATTATTGCAACATAGTAGCCACACACGTTGCCTCCGCGTTTTTAGGAAGTTTGGTAACTCCTCTATTCGATATCGATCGGCAAGCAAACTCTACGGCCAATTTAATGCAATTCTCTTGGCAGTTGATCTGCCTGTTAACTATAATATCCGTGGTCTGTGCGATCATGTATGTTCAGTTCAGTTTTCTCGAGTCTGTGGGGCTGTTGAGGAACAGGTCCGAGCATCTGAATCATTCTAGAGCTATCAGGGCTATGGAGGCACGAGAGGTGCCCATAAAGAACTTCTTGACAAGATTGTTTGAGGCTGATGATGATCCTGTTTATATTGAACCTGGATCGACTGCGGATTCTAGGAGACCCAGTGCTGGGATTCATGCTATGAAGTATCAGACTGAACATGCTGCTGTTGAAAAAGGCAGAGTGGTTGAACCGAGACCGCCTACATAGACCAAATTTGAATACTAAACCTGCCACTTCTAGTCAAATAACAGTTCCGAATGTTTGGTTTTACCATTATTGAAATTATGAAGATGTATCCCTTGTCTAATCTTGTCCCTTTTATAATATAACACTTTAGAGTGAATTTAATGCTGGGTGAATAACAATTTTGATATGTAAAATTTAAAGGAAGTTTATGTGTCTACCGATGAAGGAAGAATTGATTAGAGTAATAAACAGAACAGGATCAAGATTTTGAACATTTCTTTTATTAGAACTTACGGACTATTCATACAGTTATTACAGTATTTTACAATAGAATAATTTTTAAGTTAAATAATCAAAAGTCCTATGAAAGTGTCGTACACATATTCTACAGGTGTTCGCCCGCTTATTCGTACAATGATAGTTTTCCCTTTTCTTTTTCGAGGATTTCTCTCTGTCCCTGACTGCACGACAGTCTGCGGGAATACAGCGGGAGACGAAATGTCATTGCGTGATTCTTCCGAAATTGCAAATACTCTGACTAATACTAGCATATCTTGTCGTTGACTCGCGATTCGAACTTATAACGAGAGTAGATGCTGCAGTCGGTCGTGAATTAATTGAACACGTAAGATCAGTCCGATTGGAATTTGGATATGTTTTCACTGATACAAGATTGATGGTTTATCTGATATATTTTTATTTCAACAATTTACCTATCGCGTTTTCCAAATTTTAATAAATCATCTCTGATAACACGGTCTAATGATTTCTCTTAAAATATTTCTTTGAAAGAAGATTTCCAAACTGCATTTTGATACAATACAATTATTGAGAATTCTGTTAGAAGACTTTCGGTAGGTAAATCGTTAAAACGTGATGGCTCTTCGAGAGATATGAAACGTTTATGCGAGCCAACGAGTCAATAATGCCAATGATCGTCCAGCAAGGGCTTCGAGAAACGTATTTCGCCAACGTAGCGGACCGTTGGCTTTTCTAATTCTGTTTTGTCAAATATTATTGTCAGCTAGCAGCAAACCGGACAGTCGTTGCCGCCGCCATACCGAAACAGAAAATCGTGGATATTGACTCTAGAGATCCGACGTCGCGGTACACAATGATACAACTGTATATACAACACTTGGTAAAATGGCACGATTCGACGAAAAAACAGATCAATCGCTTAGTTACGTGAGATATCATCGTTTTGCTCGTTTAACTATCATTCTTTTTAATATATATTAACAATGAACTTTGTACATGATTCGTTAACCGTTTTTATGTGACACAGTTCAACGGCAGTATAAAAATGAAAATAAAATATACAAGGGGTAACAAAACACGTTCGTACGACAGCGTCTATAAGTGTAGAAACCGGGTTTTTTTTAAAAATCCTCCCGTGAAATATCGTACGCGATCGAATAAGAATTGTGTCGCGATTTAGAAACTCGCTTTGGCCCATAGTTTACGGATTTCGTAACGTTTGCGTTACAATTTCTATTTGTTTCCTTTTTTTGCAATTTGTGCTCTTTTTCGCTTAACCCTCGCAAATCGGACGAATTTAAAGACTTTTTAGCAAATTTCCAAATGTAATATTCCCAAGATGCATCGATCTTTTTTAGAGATCTTCGATAGTAGTGGAAAATTGAAAGTACCCACCCAGGATTTGAAAAATAGGTGAGACCATCGCAATGATGGGTCAAAAGAGACCCAGACACCGCTGTTTGAGGGTTAAACAATGATTTTCCGTCACCCTGATACTACAATTTCGAACGAGTCTTCGAGAAACAAGCCTAACGCGTTCCAAGATCCAAAAGATGTCGCTCATTTGCTGCGAGAGTGATACGGAACATTCTATGTTGTAATAATTTTGTAACAACATTATATTAAATTGTGAAAATTAGTCAGTTAGCCTTAAAACAACCCCTGATTCGATTTAAGACATCGTCGATGCAACATTCATTATTTGTTCAAAAGTTATTTAATAATTTTCTGCATATGTTCAGCAAGACAGTTACCTATATTACTCCATCAATGAAATTATAAATCAAAATGATACATTTATAACGATAAAAAAAGAGGTAAACTGTGATTGCATTTGCAGTAATATTGTAACAACAATGTTGTTAAAATGATTGCTAAAAAGAAAATATTTAACAAGATCCACGTATAAGATTTCATAAAAAAAGTCCTAAGTTTAATAGATAGATTGCTAACGATAAAAAGAAAAAAGAATATTTTGCAGTAACACCGTTAAAACTTCGATACAACTTGCGTTGTCAAATAAAATGTATAACAAAAATATGTCATTTTTTTACGATTGATTAAAAAATTGCAAATGCTAGGTTGATCGTCGCAGCAAACAAACGACCGGAAGAAAATCGACCACCGACATCGACAACTGCTCAGCCCGAGGAGCTAAATACGATCGTAAATAAACGCAGGTAGCTAATCGATCGTATACAAGGTGTAACAAAGACAATATTAACTGATATGCATTCAACAAATTGCGATCGTCACGATTAACCGATCCTGTGGCCACCGAGATGATCCACAAGGAGTGCATTCGCTATAGGACACGCCTAGGTACAATCAGGTATTAAAGTCTCGAAAAAACCGATATCTTTAACAACAAGAACATACTCCCCAACCACGGAACATAGGATTTATCGTATAAACCATAGTCTGCGTGTCTCGCACGTGACGATAGCGATTATTGCAAATAGGCAGTTATCACCTCCCCTCCGAAAAAGATTGATCGGGAACGATCTCATCTTCGTGATCGTCCCCCTAAATTTCTCTCGCCATGTTAAGTAATTTTATGGTACACCTACGATCACATCGAAAATGGTACGATACATAAATGTACAAACGGACGCGATCTCTCATCTCTCTCGCTTTCTATTTCTCTTTCATTCATACACGCACACTTTTTCATCGATCTTCTCTCTCCATCGTCGGTACCAAGAATAGTATTGTCAAAATATACATAGAATCATCATTATCGTTTTCTTAAATACGCTTACGCCAACGAGGATTAATGTACATCGGTGTATGTTCATGTTCGTGTGTCGGTGTGTTTGTGTGTATTTGTTCTGCGAGAGGTAAGTGGGCGGGAGTGAAGCTCGAAGAATCCCGGAGGTCTCTTACTCGCGGAAAATGATCCTGCAATTAGTGCCAGGAGTGAAGGACAGGCGGGTTGATTCGGAGATCAACCCGCGGAAAACATCAACGCTCGATCTATCTCATGGATCACCCTCGTGAGGAAATAAATCTCTTGAAACATTGTAACACGATTTGGACAGATCTTGTCTCACAGTGGTCATCGCCGTTTCCCGGAGGATCGTCGCCCTTCGTCTCGCCCACAGGATCATCGATGATCTTTACCACTTGAACCCAGAGAAAGCAAAGTCCCCGATAGATCCTCCGCGTCCGCGTTCGTTACCAAAATATTGATTTTATCAAATGAAACGCGTCGCGATCGTGGATTTCGGGGAGAAATTAGGAATCCTTTCGTCCTTTGGTTTTTCATAGTAAACGATCAGAGTTGATCGGGATTGATGGACGATGACGGCGTCGGAGTTAACGGTCGCCTCCTTCGCGAGGGAACAACGATGACGATAATAATACATAACGTTAATAATAGTGCTATTAACAACGATCGACGGTCACTGTCACCGTGAAACCGTTCTTCACTTTTTTTTTTAATAGTTGACTAGCTTTTCGCAGGGTGCCCCCATCGATTTAGGCCAACCCACCGGGATCTAGGCCTGTTGTGGTCCTTCTCTAGAGGATCTCGAGTCCAGTGGAGAGCGATCAGTGTACTTTACAAATGTATTTTACAGGTCCTCCGTCAGGAGACGGTGGATCTCGTTCATCGTCGAGATCAGGAGCGCCGAAACGGTGTCGTTTCAAGTGATCGACGTTTGCTAGGTCATCACAGTGTCCGTGAGGTCCTCCTTCAGCCATTGTGGGATCGTACGCAGTCCCAGTCGCTTCAACAATTTCACTAGGGCCGTGTTGTGGGACAAATAATACCTCTGCAAAGAGATTACCGCGTCAGAAGACCTCTTATTCTATTCGCATAGTCGTTTTTGGACCAGGAACGGACTTGGAATTTGGGCAATTTTTCTGGACTGTGGTTCTGATACTCACTTGCAACAACTTATAGGACTTGTCCTCCATAGGAGGGTACTGTCTACCTTTGCTTTTCCCGAGGCATTTGGTCCGATCCTCATTGGTAACCTGGCAAAAGAATCCTTTCTTCGGGTCGTACCTCAGATGCGACGAATAATTGAACGCCGGCATGATCTTGAGGAACCTCTGCAGCTCGTGCAGCGTCTCGACAGGGTTCTGTCTGAGTTGTTCGCCATCTATGATGTGCAACTGCTGAGGCGGATAATAGGAAAGCCATCGTTCCAGATGCTGGGCGTATTTTCCAGGATTTAAACACCTGCGATGCAAGAAACGAGAGCATCAGCATCCTTCCCTTTACTAGGATTAACATTTTAGGTTCGCACAATCCACACCCCTTTCCGTGGAAACCGCGATCTACATTCTTATTAGCAATTCAAATCGTACTTCTACGCTTTGGGGTTGTCTCGAAACAGGCCAATATTATTGCTACCGCTAAAATACCCTTTTCCGGTGTTTCGTTATTCCGTTTAGACTCGTATAGTTGTTCTTGAACAAACTCACCTGTTCCTGAGGTCTCGAAGGGGCTTCGGAGCTGTGTCGCTCGCGGTGATCACCGAATGAAAGGAATAATTGTTTGCCACCGGGTCCCCGTGGACTCTGGTGTGCTGGTACCACGAGTAAGCCCTTCTGGCAGGTGATAGGAGAATAGTTATCAATTTTGCTTTAGGTAGAAGGGCGTGAGCTCTTCGTGGTACCAGCTCGCCGTCGAAGTAGGTGGCGGATTTTTCGAACAGGTACCTCGAACTCTCGTTCTTCGATGCTGGGAAGAAGCTCATGTACCTAGAAAACATTATTATGCAAGCATGTAGATTAATTCTGTACGAAGTTTGCAACAGCTAGGCTAACGAATTTTTTACGTATGTTTATATGACAGTTTTACATTAAATAAAGCTGACAAGAAGAGCTAATTATTTGTGCTGCGATAGCAAAGGAAAGGATAAATAGTAAAAGAAAGATGATTGGCACAATGCAAGCCGAAAATTTATTTTCAACCTGACGTAAGGAATGATCGTTCGGGTATCGTGGAATGAGCAACATGCGTAAACAATCGAATCGCTTAACTCCGGCGAACAGGATTCCAGTTTCTGTGCTTACCAGTCCAGCCCCTTGTAATAATTTTTCCCATTAAAGAACTGGATCTCTTCGAACGTGTCCGGACTCGGCAAGTTGCTGCTTATTGCTGGGTGAATGGACAGGAAAGTGTAGAGAGCTGTGGTGCCGGTTTTTTGGGGACCGATTACCAGGAACCTCGGCAGCTGATCGCAGGTTTTGTTCCGCGACCAGATCTTCTGGTGCCTTTGGTCGTCGCAGGGATTCTGTTACGGAAAACATTGTCAGACTACGATGAACAACGCGGTATCTCCTCAACGGAGACTGAAACTTTTGCATAAGTTATTTATTTGCATAAGTACTGTGTTATTTTTATTACAGTAGAATCTCGTTTATCCGTTTATAAGATCAACTATTCTTGACGACCAACTTACGCCCCAAACAGGATCAGACTCCTCAGGATAAAGTTGAAAGTAACGTTCAGCTAGTTGAAGCGGTGGCGCACTGGACAGCCTCAAGTTCGTCCAACATTGAATGAATTTGATCACCGATTCGAAGGTGTACAGTGCCAGGCGATCGTTCCCATAGTTCGACATGTGTGTCATAAAAATATTGATCTGCGAGAAGCAATCGTAAATCGTGAAATCGAATATTTAACAGAGGATAGAGCTTGTGTATTATGTTATAATACTTACAGGATTGTGAACGATGGTCTGAAACAGTTCTCCGCCCTGTATCAATTTGTCCAGCTTGTCTCTTCCACCTGGGTATCTGTCGATAAAGATCGTGTGCGTGAAAAGGCCACAGGTCTGCCTCGGTAGAACCTGAAGTAGAACAAAGAGTCCATTAATGTCCCAGAATTCAAAACACTTTATCAGCTGGTAGCTATTTAATCGTCCTTTGAAATCATAAATAAATAATTCGGAGCCTTTCGGTAAAGTAATAAGTAAATTATTAATGAAGAAATCTTCAGCAACGCAGCATTGAGTAAATGCTGAACGAAAACGTACCATAATGTTACGATGAATGAAACCGCGTCTCAGCCGAGCCGGCCTCAGATGAGGATACTCTTCGGTACTGGTGACCTTGATGTTCCACACTCTTTTCCAAGCCTCGTACAGCCCTTCGTGAACCGGATATACGCCGGAATGATGAGGACTTACGCTGTATCCGCTTCCGGTCGGGATCCCGTGGTCCTTCGCGAACTGTTTGTTCAACGCCATGTCCAACTGCAGATGCGTTACATTCTCGTAGAGGTGGGGCTGCTGATGGTTCCACATGTGAGAAAACCACGTAAATCTGCAATTCAGAACAGGAGACTCGTTGCATATTTAAAATCCACTAGGACTTTTCAGATACGAGCTCTCCCGTGCAACCGAACAAGGCTACCCTAAACTAAACTGTTAGATACTATCCGAAACCTCTACCCGGAAAACTAAATTTCTGATAAAACGATACGGGCCGCATTACAATTTCTCCTCTCTTTCGTTCGCGCTTTATTCGCAAATCATTGTGCGCTGTTACAATCAGTTTCACCTAAAAGCCGATCGTTGCTTTTAATTGCAATTTTCCCTGCTGAAATATTGATTCAACTTTTACTTTTATTTGGATCTTTTTCTGTTGAAATATTAATTTAAGTTTTGCTTTTAATTGCATTTTTCTCCTGCTGAAACGTTCATTCAAGTTTTGTTTTTAATTGGAACTTTTCCTGCTGGAAAATAGAATTGAAGACAGAATTGAATGTCAATTCAATTTCATTCGAAAAATAGAAACATGCTAAAAGTTTCTGAACAGTGCAGAAAGATTAAAAAAATTGGTCAATTCTTGTACGAGCATGAAATTATTTAACTAACGTCGCGGTCGATAGGTTAATCAGGAAAATTAAATTTTTTTCATTACCCGTGAAAATTCCGACGAAATTGCTCAAAGACGAATGACCCCGTGCTAACGACCTTTGTTGTACAATGACGTAGAAGGCAATCAAGTGCGAATCGACTCGAATTTCACAGCAAAACGCGCATCGCGAGGATTAATTGAAAGATAAAGTTGCACAACAGGTTACCGCGGCGCGGCATCGCGTCGAATATTTATCGCCGGCTCGAACGAAAGTTTACGGCGGCCCCGTCGCTGTCGTTACCTTTCATTGAATCCTCGTAAATGGGTATACCAGTATCACGCACCTGTCGACGTTCTCCAGCAGCATGTCGTCCCCCAGATTCTCCTCGGTGGTGCCATGATGGAAGTACTTCCCGGAAAACCCCAAGTTGAATTTAAAGCCGGGTACCAACGCTTGGATCTTCTGCTGGGTGGCCAGCAACGCCATCACGTCGTCCTTCCTCAGCCTGGTGCCTTTCTCGCCGACGAATATATCGTCGACGTCCACCAGGATCATGCGATTCAGGCTGAGGCTCAACTGGCCGTGCGATAAGTATGACAGCGAATCGAGCAGCAGCAGATTGTGCAACCAGAATCGCAGACCGCCGCCGAAAAACACCCTCTGGATCCCGTCGTATCTACCGTGATCCTGTCGAAAATATAATTAGCGCTTTAGCTTTAATTTTGGTCTGCAAGAGTGTTTAACATGACAAAAATTAATTGAAAATGCAACGATATCATTTTGCCAGTGATCGAAAGATCGCCTTGTTTATCAGTTGGAATCTCTTTTCGGAGAAACAAAGATACATTTTCGAAATTTTCCTCTACCCAAGAAGAATATTTATGAGAGCATAAATTCCACAAATGGAGGTTCACGTTTAAAAAAAAAACCATCACGCACCGGGTCAGAAATGCAGCATATTCATCTCATTGAATTACGAAGTTTTTGTACAGCACTTATTAGGCTCGCAAAAAGAATTTATACCCCCTTTACACGCAAATAAAAAGTAAGTTATGCGTGTTCTAGTATTCGTGCTAATAAGAGAACACCTACTATTCTTCAGAATACTTTTGTTTTTTATCTCTTTTAATGGTGACGCGTTGCACGAATATTTTTACTACAGCAGGATTTCCATAGTTCGATCGTGCAAACAGAAAACAACGTTTGTTTGCAAAAGAAATCGAGGACCGATTTAGGCGGTGGATTCCGCTGTTTGAAGCGTAGCTGGTGGAATGCGAGTGCTAATTCTGCTTTTGTCTGATCAGAGAGCAATTATGTTTGATCGAACCCTGCAATCGTGGTTTCTGCAGGTATTCTGAATCGACCTGAAATCGTACTGTAATTAAACTGCAATTAAACTGTTATTTCCAGTTACAATGGAATAAATCTGCGAAAACATTCACATTTTATCAGCAATTATCATTCTCCGATATTATCAATTTTTAAGAGATCGCCTTTCGAAGTAAACGCATAAATAAATCTTGAAATACAGATTGCAGAGGTAAGTGATATGCTTTTGTATGATCACAAAGCAGATATGTTTGATTAAAGCTACAATCGTGGTTTCACTGGCGTTCTGAATCATGTTATGTACAATCCCGCTGTCGGCAATTAAACAGATGTATTCACACTGACATTTCCATTTCCATTTACAGCTATCGTTATACAAGTTTATCAATTTTTTCTGCGAATTAAGAGACTGCCTTTTGAAATAACGCAAAAGGGGATCTTCAAATGCAAATTACAGATGAACGAATTTTACCCTGATCAGAGAAGAATAGTTAATTGAAGCTACAACTGTGGTTCGAGCCGAATTCCCATCGTTCGTAGTTAAACAGATATTTTCTGTCACAATAGGTTAAAACAGCGACTGCATTCAACATTTACATGTTTATCTACATTTATCATTTTTAGCATTACTGACGCTAAACGTATAAATAAACCCTGATAAATTCTAATAGATTAATCATACCCTGTACGATCGCGGTTTCTCCAGCACTCAGAATCAATCTAAAATCCCACTATTCATAATGAAATACATACATTCATATTTCCATGTACATCCATCATTTCCACTGTAATCATTTTCCCCATCGAATTAAAACACCACCTTTCAAAATAACATAAAAAGAAATCTTGAAACACATTTCACAGAGAAACAACATCTCTCAAGCACGAATAGAACATAATTCCACTCCATCAGACTTAACGTCGCATTAAATCGCCCGGTAGACCGCCCACTAATTTCATAAAAGTAACTCGGCGACCGGTTTCGTATCCGAAGTACATGTTTATTCTCTCGCTCGGCTCGTTAACGTCATTCTCACGAAACGCATCCAGGGACAGGAGCAGACCGTGGAACGTAAATAGAGCATCGATCACCGGATCGATCACCGTGAAACGGGAATTGTTTATTGGCTGGTAGAGGTGTAGGTGTATTGCCTATCCGCGATCTCGTTTTATTTTTGCTGGACGCGGAAAACGACGCTCACGCGAACGTTAATGGGCGTCGATGCTTATCGATCACCTGGCCGCGTGTTAATTTCGAAGATGTTTTACATTAACGCGTCCCCTCGACGCCGATAACACTGTGTAATAGCTCTATTTTCTTCAACGAGCAAGACCTCCAACACCCGCGGCTATTCTTGAACTTGCGACGCTTATCGCGAACGTTTACTTCTGAACGTTATCAAAATGGTGGCATCGATAGCCTAGTTCAACGATAGAACGACGATTCCTTCTATGGGAGTGAACGTGGATATTTAAAAAAAAAACGGATAATAAAACTGAATAAATGGGCAAACATTCCTAATATTTGGTCTATCTTGCAATTAACGCCGACAATTTTTTATTTCCCATAAACATCCACAGTCTACTCATCATACAGCAAAAAATACTCTGCGATAACAGGTATGTTCGCTCGTACGGTGAAAAATTTGTTGTTGTCAGATTCTCCAAAAAGTCGTAGCAACGATGGATCATCGTAAATTTAATAATTCGCAGCATCGTAGCAAAGCCAATACCACGAAGAGAGATCAACAAAGGTAAAAACGATAGAATAAAAGTGGCCCTTGACCCAGCCCCTCGGAGCTTAGCGGCTTTCAAATTAGATACCGTCCCGCAATCGTGAAAATTCTCGAGATCCGAAGACAATCTCTGGGATCCGACCAGCGAACTCCGTCCCAAACACATTTATGCTTGCTCCGGCTACCGCATTCTTAGCCGGTACGTTTCTATTTACTCATGATAAAGACTTAAATTCCACGGTAACCGGGTGGAGGGTAAGTTAATGTACAAAGTCAATCTAAAGTTAGTATCCGCGGAATCTGTGGTACCGTGGCAATCTACAGACAGAAAGGGAGAGAGAGAGAGAGAGAGAGAACCTGTTCAAAATCAGGAAGACTGGCTAGGTCGTTTTCGTCGTCGTCCATTCTCCTTTGAGAATCCTTTGGAAAAAGTTCGATTGGATCGCGTTCGAGTCCGAGAGCCGAATGCACCGGACAGTGGAGGGCTTATCTTGTGCATCGGATGCATCAGAGGGTGCACCGGCCGGTAGGATATATCCCTCGGACGCAGCTCTCGATGCAAGATAATCCTGGCAATTTGTTAATTGCATTGTTACTGGCAGGGACTCTCAGCCGACGCCGCGTTTTCGAAACGATTGGTGGGGGGGCGCTTGTTAGCAGTAAATAACAATAATAATCTCGCTGATAACCCCATTACACGGCCGCGGCGGCTTGCCCCCGGAACCAGGGATATACGGATCCCAGCCAGTCAGTTAATTAAATCAGAAGCCAATCAGCCGTTCGTTCATTCGATTAATGGGCATCGGCGCAAGCTGCTTCATTTGCCGCCATTCTGCACCCGACGGTTTATATTTCGTTTACAGGACACGCCGCGGACCCGCGAAACGCATCCTTGATGAACGCTCGACAAGAAGAGACGCGCTTGGGTCAGCGGCGAACGTGCTTCGATGCGATCATGCTGTTTGATTCGTGCAGGAGCTAACGGTGGCTTTAACGCAATGAGAAACCAATGCTGATTATTGGGTTTGGATTTGTTTTAGTCGCAAAAAATTGAGTGGATAGGGGATGGAGCGGTCTAAGATAATTTGGAAGGTTTGATTTTAATTTTAATTTCCCAGCAATTTATTTTCTATAAATGAAGATGAAACCGTAGTTGATGCGAAGCATCTCTATCCCAACTCTATCCCAAATTTTAGGAAGACGTCGAAGATTAAACGTATAGATTCTAACATCTTCCGAGGTTCGTATCTATCTCACTTTTTGCACAGCACCTTGGGAGCTAAGAACCCTCGAACCACCCCAGCACCAGGTCGCTATCCTGATTGTACAGTTCCGAAATTTATTTCCGGCAGAGCGTCGCTAGGGTGCCGGCTGCCCTAAATTTAAGTACCCAAGTGTCTCCCAAGTAGCAATATTCCCTCCGCCGCAAGTTTCCAGAATTTGTCAAGCGCACGGTGGCAAGAGGAGGGAAGTTGACCTACCCTCTCGCAGTAGTTTGAAAATATTTCATCAAGGCCGACGTAGCAGCAGTTTAAACCGTACGTTTCGCCAGACCGTGTCTGGATTGTTCGGGCAAAGTATGCGCGCGTCCTCCGCGCTCGCGTCTTTGTCGACCAAGTAATAATGGCGGATATGGTAGATCAGGCTGGCGCGGATGGAGTTATGAGAATTTTTGTTGCCTTTCATTTTCTTGTACGACGGAACGAAATCTCAATCTTCCGGCTGGTTAAAATGGTGAGGGGCCATTTCTTGATGTCTTGTAAAAATTGGTCAATCTTCTCGAAGAATGTATTTCAAATTTCGTGTTTTTCATTTCATCGATTTAAAAGCTTTTGTAGTAAAATTTTTAGGAGCATACATATTTAGAAAAATAATTTTTCTTACAGTTCTTCAAGCCTCACGGAAGTTTGAAAATATGTAGCTGAACATAGTAGACAGAAAAGTGCTTGGAAGACGTAGAAAGATGATTCATTGATGTAATATTGATTGATACATCATGGAAACTGGATTAAAGCAGCTTAAATTTCAAAATCACTTAAGAAATAGTCTCTCGCAGAGAGAAAGAACTGAACATTAGATAAGTAAGCTACGAACGGTTTTATAAATGAACCCCCGAGATAAGTATTAATTACCCCGCTATGAAAATTAGCTTAAAATCGATATCGCTTATGAAACGACTTGAAAAAATCATATTTTTCAATCTGGGAAGTAGACTATTAGAGAAGTAACTACCTGAAGGACGTAGAAGGATTAACGACTACCCAGAAACGCTTCTACTAATGAACTACGGGCAACGAATTAATTGCACCGTCTTAAAAGCTAGCTTGAAAGCTACATCGCTTGTACAACGTCTTGCAAAAATTAATTTGCCACGCGGAAGAACCGAATGCTCCACAGATAAGCTCCTGAGCGATGTCGAAGGATTACGATCCAGAAACGATTCTCTTAATGAACTGTGAACTTTTCATGAACGTTACTTTACAGTGAAACTAGTCTTTAAATGTACATCGTTAACAAAACGTGCGGTAAAAATCCCGAGAAGCCTATCAGCCAAACGAGTGTCGATAAAGTCTCAGAAAACGATCATCCCCTAAAAGCGCCCCAGCAAATGAACCCCAAGACTAACATATATTAATTGCTACTGAAAACTGGCTTAGGAACAGCGTTTGCCGTAAGATGACCCATAAAGCCAGCTAGCAAAGCAGAGGAGCGGACAAATAGCGAGAAGTAGGGGATGAAAGTGGCTATAAAGCAGGCATCTAATGAAAAATTTCCAACGTGGCGTGCCGGTAACGAGGTCTGCGGAAGAGAGAGAGAGAGAGAGAGGAAGCGGATGAATCGAGAGGATCGCAGTCAGATGATATCACGTCCGAGCTGTTTGTTTCATCAGGTTCCGTGTGTTTCCGGTCTGCTCTTCGGAGAAAGGAGACACGGTCCTCCGCGAAAGGATTCGTCCTGCGTCGCGAATCTTCTTGTCGCGATTCTTCGCGACACGGCTGTCCAGCGTTTTGCATTTTCGCATTCTATAGATCACGTGTTCCCATCTGGCGTGCACTCACTTCCGGCAAGGGCCTTTAGTGCCGTGGAATCTCGCAATCGCGAATTCCTTCGCGAATGTAAACGCTCGGCTGGAACAGCTTTACGGATTGTTCCAGTCCGTCCCCGGTTTTCTGGTCCGGCTCTCTTCTCTCTCCCTCTCGCCCCTCTCTGTTATTTCTGTGTTCGTTCGCGCAGACCTTCCGCCTCTGTTTACTCCGTCCATTTTTCTTCTTCTTAATATTCCCCGCGCAATCTCTCGCTGTCTCCATTATTCCCGCTTTTTATTACGCCCTTGCCCTTACCTAATTTGCATTAGTTCGCGCTCGCTCCTTCTGCTCCCACCTTGTATATTTCTGCTTTAAGATCTTCTTCTCATGCTGTCTCTCTTCCACTCGCTTTGCCCCTTTCGATCCTCTACAAGCTACACCATTTTTCTTCGTAATATTATTCTTATTCGCTGATGTTCGTATTCCCGCGCGGTTATTCGGATTTCGTATTCAACCGTCCCGGGGACTTTATTATGCGACTGTTTGAGGCTACGTTAACTCCTGTTGACTCCTGCTGCTGGCGGAATTGCGGAGTCGCGAGGTTGTTAACCGGAATTCTTCGGCGACCCACATCTTTACTAAATGATCGGCGTCTTCGAACATTGACAAACATTGCAACCGTCCAGCCGCTAATTTCGACAAAATTCATTTTAAATGTTCATTAAAACTATGCCAATGTATGTTCAAAAGCGGTGCGATGTCGAATATATTTTTCAAAATGGCCCCACCCACTCAGCATCGGCGAAAAATGTCTGCAATTTATCGGAGGAACTGGAGAATACAATAACATCTCTGCATTTCTCTCCTCGATTCGAAATTCCTGACAAAGAATACAAAACAGGAAGGACGGAACGCCAGGAATATAGAACCGTGAATTTTCATACTTACTCGCTGCTCAAAAAATTGTGGGTCGCAGCTGTGTATGTGTTTTATTTATAGTTCTGCTCCTCCTTTCCCCGATTTGAAATTCATAATGGTACGCTCCCCTGCATCGCGGCACAATTATTTTCATTTTCCCGGAGACTGCATTAAAATGACTAGATTTAATGGTTTCTTTAGACATCTGTTTACCCCATACGTTATCCCAGAGACTGCAGTTCCTACGCGTCCCTCTTACATCTTCATTTCTTTGCAGATGGTTCAAGCGCGCCATGCCCGGACTACCAGTCGCGGAAATTTCACATTTGTTTTCGTTTTCCGGAGGAACCGGAGTTCGCCGGATGAAATAGGAATCGCCCGGAGTGAAGTTGCTACGAGGAGATACCATGAAGTTTCTGAGGAGTTTCGATTATTTGGAATTATTGCCGCGGAGCCGAATCGATCCGAGTGTTTACAGACTCACGCGAAGAATGCGACACCGGTGATCTAGAAGAACTTCTAGGTAATATCTTTAAATCCTAGATTTTTCTGAACGGTCGATACGTAAAAGATGCTGCAACGTAGATATCAATATCGGACGATTGTTTTATCAGATACTCGACGTTACCGATGACTGATAAATTTATGAACGTGAACGCGGGAATCCGGAATCAATCGCGCACAGTAACCACGCGAAATAAATTCTTCGATTAACCATCCCCAATGGGAATAAAATACTAAATCGCGTTCGCGGTGTTCATCACAATTTAGAAGAGCTAATCGCAGCAATATCGTATATACTATCTCGCGCAGCAACGAGCCGAAAGAAATTCCTCAAATAACCAGTAGAAACAAAACAGTCGGATCCCATCGTCGGCGATAGTCGCGATTTAGGAATGGAGACAGCCATGAACCGGTCACATAGATACTAGCCAGCACCGCATAGTGGTCACCGAATCGACCTACCAGGGGACAGCAGCGATGCGTTTTGGCATCGTATCTCCGCAAGCTGCACCGCGACCACGCGGTTGCGGACGCCATTCCGCTTCACCGCTGCCGATTCGGTGTCAAACGAAAACGCGGAAAACTGACTGACCGTGTTGCCGGGCCGGGTCGGGCCGGGCCGGGCCGCGTCGAAGACAAAAGCTCGTTAATTAACGGGCATATAGAAGGTCTCAGGACTTTAACCGGATCGAAGCCCTTTGCCAGACACACCCAGGCTCCAAGAGCTCAAAAAGAGTCGCTCGTTAACGAATTTTTCCAGAGTGTAATGTAACAAACGCACGGCGACGCGCGATCGTGTTTAATTAAACCGATCCTCTTCTCCTCGCCTCTCTCTTCGCTAAGACCCCTTCTACTCGAGCTTTGTCCGTTAACAACGCGAGTATTAATTAATAATCCCGGCAAGAAGCGAAACGACTATGCAGTCGCTTAGAACAAAGCTTCATCGTCTACCACGGCAGGGGCTCTGGTAGTCTTGACTACTTAATAATTAATGTTCCTGTGTTTACAGCGACGAAGAATCTCCTACGCTGCTGCAGAGCGACGGAATTGCGATTACTATGCAAATGCTCGCGAAAACTGCACTGGGCTGGCGTCTCCGGGACGATGGCAATGTTGGCGATGCGATTTATACATTTTTGCGGCTGCTTCGATTTGCCGTACAGAACAGCATATGTATAGGTATGTTGGTATACAGGACAACATGTAAGGCGTGGCACCAGGACGATGGCAATGTTGAGCATTACGGAATGTTAAATGCGAGTATAGAGGACAATACAGACTCGCGTGTAATATGTTTGATCGTGTAATAATATGTTGGTTTTAGCATAACATCGTGGACATGGGGAACATATCGTGCGCAGAGGGATTCGAGGCAGAGTCAGAGAACAAAGGGTGGTAAGCAGAGGAATCCCGCGTCTCACCTGAATGACGGTCGCCAGAGGACTTTTGTTGGCTGGATAGTCGAGGCTGTCCCGGTGTGCCCAGGCCAGGGGCTCGTAGGTGCTGTGATTGGCTTGAAAAATGGTCCAGTCACCGCCAGGAAGTGGTCCCCAGGCTGTTTCCCCGGATCTGGTTAATCGTAGAATAGGGGAGGCTGCGTTCAGCTGAGCATCCTGCGGGAAAGAGAAAGAGCCGATCTCATTTAGCCGGCCGCTGGAAAACTTCTCGGACATTGTCAACGACGGGGACTCGACTCGCAACGAGAGAGAACTCGACTCTCAGCGAGACTCGACGAGAGAGCGAAAGAGAGAATTGAAACTCTCGACGAGACTCAACGTGGCGCGACGCGACGCGACGCTCGAACAACTCGCTCTCTCTATCCACTCTCTCCACTCTCTCTTCTCTCGATGCGCGTCGCTTATTCTATCCCCCTTTTTTTTGTTCGCCGTCGGTTTACACGCGACGAGTGAAACGGTCCGACAAAAGTCGGAAATTAGTTCCCTTGTTCCGATTCTATTACGCCTATGTTGTCCGAAGGGTTAAAAGCCGGGGAAACGACAAAGCCACGTTTCCACCGTGCCTTTTCACTCCGTTGCGATTTTAATGTCGCGCTTTCTCAACGTGGAAACCGAACCCTGCGGTCCGGAGATCGTTCCCGAATTCTTTTTCGGTTTCGTCCCATCGATTTATTAAAGTTTTCGGCTCTATTTCCCTTTGACGATAAACCTGGGAATAAACGGACTCCTGGATTCACGATGTCTTTCCACTCACGGTTGTGATTTTTAACGGAAAATCAACCCCTGCGTTTGTAGAACCGATTCCGAATGAAGCTCTTGCAAAATCAGCGTGTCCCTCGTAGCGCACGGTGCCTCGTAGAAGCAACAACTTCGTCCATAAAACCAATTAAACAGGATCGATCTATTTAAAAAACGGAGCCGCATATCCCCCATCAAAGGCGTTATTAGAGTGAAAAAACGCGCGGCGGGATAATTAATCTTCATTAAGGTGTTCCTTTCATCGTGTGCCACGCATTCGACCGTGCCGGTAGAAAATGCATAAAATCCGCGGCGCCTATTTATCACGGAAGGTTTCGTCGGTCGTTAAACAAATATTTCATCCTGGAGCCGAAGGGAACGAGGTCGGGTCGTGGATTCACGTTCTTCGGAGGATCGTTCGGAAACGTGTTGCACGATTGCCCTCTCCCGGAAAGAAAACGGACAAAGAGGGACAGAGAGAAAGAAGGAGAATAATGCCGCGGTAATCACAGAGAGCGTGCGGGCACGCGCGATCTCACGCGATATGCAAATTGATTCGGCGTCCCGGCCTTTCCCGCTAAGAGGCATTTGTCGTATTGCAGTCCGGCGATAATGGCGCGAGGTCGACGATTCCGCGAGCCTTTTCTTCCTCGGAGCCCGTGAAATAAAGTCGCCGGTTCGGCTCCGTCACACGGAAACGGAGATTGCCAATCCCCCAGGTTCTCGCTTTCTGCCGAAACGTTATCGAAACTTATTTCTCTCCCGCCGATAAACGCTGCGAGCCACGTGGGCGAGATTGCCTCCGTCTCTAACAGTAGGTTTACCGACCACAAGTTCGATGCATTTTCACACCCACAACACAATTAAACCGTATTTTTATGCCCCTCTTCGTTACTATCCATCCTATTTTCTAAACGAATTTGTTCATCGACTATAATTCCGAGGATTCGATTTTTGTAGCGCATAATTCTATGGAAAACTGAAGTTTTCATTCTTCTATTTCGAAACAGTTAGACCGATTTTCTACTTTTCACAGAGGTTGGTCTGATTTTTTCTCATGAATTCTCCGATCGACGATGCGTTAAATGTTAAATTGATACAAATTTGATCCGTGCAATATTAATCCGAACGTTCCAGCTACATACTGGAACGTCCAGTAGGCTGATTCGCGAATCCGAGACGCATACACCCGAACCGCATTTAGATCGCGAACGTTTAATTTTAGCGCAGGAGATCCAGTTTCTGATTTCGTGTGAAACAGGAGTCTCTTTAATTATTCGAAGTAGCGTAAATCAATCATTGTGACTCCCTTGAAGTCCGACCGAGGAACACACGGAAACATTTAGTGCCGCTTTTATGGACGTCATTTGCATCTGCAGGTGCGTTCGAATTACTTACTGCACACCAGAGATTGTATCTTAACACCTTTGTTAATGAACTAATTTATCAAAAGGAAAGAAAGAAACGCAGTGTTTCTAATTTCCAAAAAGCGTGCGGAATTGGCTTCTATAATTGTCTTAATCTCAATGTCATAATAACATAGAATCGATAGGATGAAAAGAGAAATACTTGAAAAATTCCCTAGGTTAAAAATAATAAATTTGTTTTGCGTATCGAAAGAATTTTTCAAATTGAAAGAAGAGCAAAGAGATCGGTGGCAACGCTTTGATTCGTTGCATACGGAGTGCAGCGAGGCTACGAGGAGCGGTATCGTAGTGAAATTTCTCCACAGGAGAATATGGTTGCGGGCAATACTGACCTTCAATCTAAGATTAGTGTGCACGAACAGAGGAAAGCCCTTCAGCTGTGCACCGACGAGACTTTCCTCGCCGGACGGCGCGAAGCCCACGATGCCCACCGAGTACTCTCTGCAGTATTTGTCCAGCAGTTCGCGGTTCCATTTGTCCATCTGCAGATACTTGTTCAGGTTCTCGAAGATCAGAACCCCGTAACGACCTTTGTCCAGGTTCGTCAGCACCGGCAGGGACTTCCCGGCCACTTCCAACTTGTATCTGAAAGCATTTCGAACGGTACATTAATTGCTATCACCACTAAAACCTCTCTTAAGTCTCTTATCGTCCGTAACAGTCGAAATTCACTTTAACGAAGACCCAAATGCACTTAATTAAACGCAGTTCTCAAATCGTTTCACCTGGACAATGTATTTAGCGAATTTGTGGTGACGAATAAAATCTTCAATTTCTACAGACTAAAATAATTCATGAATTTTTACATCTTGTCTGTGAAAAGTGACGGGGATTAAATCCGTTCCTCGCAAGAATTGAACCCGGAGAATGGATTCAGTTAATTTACAATGACGAATAGAATTATCAATTTTCTTTAGACACGCGGGTACCATTTCTGTGCCGTTTGTGCTTCACACACTTTTGTGGAAAAACTTCTTAAAATACTAGAAAGCAGCTGAAACAACGAACATTAATATAGTATCTCTGCTGTATTCTTCTGATCTGCGTTCTTATGCTAGTTTCTATAAAGTAATTGATTTCAAGTAGAGTATTCGCGTGTCAATTCCACGAATATTAAATTTCGAATTTATCAGTCTTTTGTTTTCACAAACCAGTGAAAAAAAAATTCCCATGTATCACCACTGAAATCGTTTCGAATCCCCGCAAGTAGAACGATTCAGCTCCCAAACCCATTTTCCGGGAGCAAGAACGTCGCAGTCAGTCCATTTCCCTAATTTTCCGAATTCATGCTGGGCGTTCGCTTAAATTACAACCTCCTTGGCAATTAAATTGATTCAAAGAGATAGTATAATCGCCGGATAAATCATACGTGCCGCGTTATCCAATCCCGCGAGCAAGTTTCCTCGTTCCAAAGCCCCGTTACGTCTTGGTTCCCAACGTCGAATCGTGTGCTCGCTTTCGCCTGCTTTCGTAGACACAGAAGGGCTCAATAAAACGCGCGAGATTTCGTAATCTCGCGTCCCGGATCGAGCCGATGAGAAAGAATCCTCGGGGCATTTACGAGCAATATCCCCGTGACAACGATCCTCGAGGAGCGGCCTCGTCCTTGGCGGGATTACGGCGCGAAGGGACAACAAACTTTCCTGAAACTCCTTCGGTTTTTATCCTTCTCGCGAGATTATGCAATAAAGCAGGCATCGCTGCTGTCCCACGGAATGGAATAAACGTTCCCTTTCTGTTTTCCAACCCTCAATCTCCAAAACCAACCCAATAATTCAACCCGAATATTTCAACCTGTTCAACTGTGTCCGAGACAATGCTAAAAAGTCAAATTTTCGAGGTATCGTATCTAAAAAATTGGTTGTCTTAGAACACGATACTACGTACTTTCTAATACTATGGGCTCGTTGAAAAAGCCTTCGGACCTCTGTTACGACAATTTCAATCCTACGCGACTGGATCGAAATATCTCCATCGGATATTTAAAACGGGAACGGCAATAAATACCGAGGGGGGAAGGGTGCAAAGGGAAAACGGAATATCGATAAGGTAAACGGAGAGAGAGACACCCGTTCGTTATTGTTAATGAAACAAGGACACTTCCGTCGAAACCCCATTTTTATGCGGCTCCTCGAACTCTTTCGAGAATAATCAAGCAATTATACGCGGAATACACTTTCTTGGATATCGAAGGAGTATTTCTCCGGCAGACAATGGTGTAGAGGGATCTTTGTCCGTGGTTTTCTTCTTGGCTCGAAGCGAGAACGGCGAACAGTGTTCGTCGACGATAGGAGCCAGGAGAACTGTTCGACAGTGTGTTTATTCACTCGGAAACGGAGATGATTTCATTTTCTAATTGGACGTCTCATGTTTATTCAACGGTGAACAGCGCAAGTAGTACTCTCCTTTGCAAAGTCGATCGAAACTGTTCGTACCGGTAATGAATTCGCCTGTCTTTGTCCGATATCGAATACCCGTTCAATTTATTCGATTTATAATTCCTTTGCGCTCGTGTTTCGAATGTATTGTAATCGGACTGGACTGTGTGGGAACGGTGGAGAGTGATTCGAGATCGCAAGCGGTCGATCTGCAAGATACGATATTAGTAATAATATTGGTGGATAATTTTAATGAGATCGTTTAAACGACTTTCCATCGTGTAGTAATGGGATCGCTTTACTTCAAATTGATTATTATACATGCGCATATGTAAAACAAAAAATTAGTTCTATGTTACTCAAAATAATAGACAAACATCTAGTACATTTTTTCGAATCCAAGAATGAATTCTGCGACACTCGAAACGGTAGACCAAAATCTTCTCGAACACACTCGGCGCCGAATCATTAGGGACCCGAATCACCCGGTTATTTAGCAGAAACGGCACTTAATTCCCACGCAACCATCTTCGTTACGAGAGCCAACCCCCATCAGGTCCAACTTCATACCCACTCCCGCCCACTAAGACTGGAACTTCCGTCAACTTCGCTCGCTGATTAAACATTCGGAGCACGGTGATTAGTCGCAGAAGAGAGACAGAGAGAGATTCTCTCTCTCTCTCTCTCTCTCTCTCCTTGTCTCTCTGTCTAGAGAAGGACTCCTTCGTGCAACAGTTTCACAACAACGCGTCCAGTTGTCGGGCCGGAAGCCCTCGCGATTCCTCGAGCACCTTGCTAGGCTCGCCCAAAGAGACGGGTCCTATCAACAGTTTACAGTCCTCGGCATGGCTCGCGTGTCATTGCAGAAAATTGCAGTCAACTAATGAACGAATGCCGGATAACTCAGCGAAGTAATCGGTTCGATAATTGGCGGCCGGCCATTAACGAGGGCCCGGCAATTTACGGAGCTAACGAACTGTCATAACGAACTCCGACGTGGCTCTTTTGTTCTTGGCCGGTGCGACGATCGGCTGCCACGCCAATTGGCCAAGCGTGTGCTTGGACCTTGTGCAACGACGACGAGAAGAGATCCACCCCCGAGATTCAAAGGCGAGCCGCACACCCCCGACCCACGTCTTTGGACATTGAAAAACCCGCGGCCGCAATTAGGACTGTTTAGCATTCAGCGTTCGTCGCTCGAGTGTCCTCGTCCTGGATTATGTCCTTCGATCGGCCCGAACCAAGTAGCCACTTCCGTCACCCCCTTCACGCTTCGGCTCACCCTCGGCAAAGGGGTGGACCCGGTCCTCGAGGGCGAGCCGCTGGAAGATTTTAACTAGCGGCGATGCTCCTCGTCTATTACCGGGTGTGGATGAAATATTTGCTGGGGTCGCTTTCACCGACAAGCTGCTATGCAACTACGGAATGCAACTGGGGTGGCCTGGGACTGCACCAGAAACCCCCGTTTGCAAGCAAACATTCCTGCTCCAATGCACACCGAAGAAATATGTATTTTATTTTCGAGTTGAAACGGCTGGGTAAGCAAGGCGATCTCTTCGAATTTTCTAGGGGCAAATTATTCCATCGACTCTTTGAGAATTATAGGGTAGGTTCTTGTTCAAGCAGTGCATGGAATTATGATTGTTTATAAACGAACCGTACATTTAACACCAGAACTGCCGAATAAGACAAAACGACTTGCTCCTAATTTGTTCTTTTAGAAATATTAAAATTATAAATATTCTTTTCTGTGAAATTATTTTAGCGAACAGCTCTATTAAAGTATATATTTAAACAAAACTGGTACGAGATCTAAATTTTCTAAACAAAACGCTCCCTCGTGCTAGCTCATTTCTTTATTTCGTACAATCAAATTCAATCGAGTCCACTTTATTTTCAAACATCTACGGTCAAAATCGTCGCGCACCTGTCCGAGGCTTTTAATTGACAATCACCGAGCGGGCAGAACGTTTGTTAACGCGGAGTTTGTTAATCGCGCCGCGAGTGGTCGGTGCGGCGTTAATGAGAAAGGTCCGTGTAATTTTAACAAGGCGCCGCGTAATCGATTCGAGGCAAGGCTCTCGGAACGTGCTGCGTGAAAGGTATTAATGCGTGGCACCCGGAAAATGGAAAATATGAATGGCCAATGTCAGCACGGGAACAGGAAACGGACTTTTAATTAATGGTGAATGCATTAATACGCGCGATTAAACATTTACATGTAATAACGCGGGCTAATTTCCTTCAGACCGAGGAGCGGTCGAGAAATTTTGTGTTTCGATTTTCGGGAACGGGTTTCAAAACTCGATCGAGCCTCGCGCTTTTTAATTAAGATCGTTTCGGGGCTGGCTTTTTTTTCTTAATCGTTTCACCGGACGAGGCCGAGGCCTCGCTACACCCAGTTTAATTGATAATTTATTCAATTACTGCGGACCGGTGATGAGAGTAGACTGCGGATTTTATTAATTTAAGGGAGAAATGCATAGGCGAGGTTTAATATTAGATTTATTACGATCAAACAACCGGTTTTCTTTATTTTACAATTATTATAATTGTAAAAATTATGACTGATCCAATACTTTTATTATTTAATATTCTCGATTTTATAAAACTACACAGTTACACGCGTTAATCAGTTTTATATTGAAACAGTAAATGGTTAAAATAATTCAAGAATTCCCATATATTATTTTCAATCCATTAAAATTGTTAACGAAGAATACAAATTTCTATTTAACTCCTGTCTGTCGCAAAATGTTTATTTTGTATAAAGCTCCACGGTCTAATGATGATGTACGCAGCACCTCGCGAATAATCAGAGTGACATAAACATTTATATTTCGCCGCGTTGTTAGCATTGTAAAAACAGTTTACATTCGCAGAGTACGTAACACCGCTGTGGAAAATAATTTGCGGATGCGTTCCGGAATCCCTGTGCTTCCGAAACCAACCCTTGCTATTAGAGCAACTTTTTAAGGGTGGTGGATCCTGTAATTTGATTTTAATTCAATATTAATGGGATTGTACAGGTTTCGTAATATTGGACAGTTCACTCAATGTTTTATGGGCCGTTTTATATTCACCTCTGTTCGCAAACTTTCTTCGAGTCTGTATATGTATAAAATGAAAGTGATCTTTAATTGGAGATGAGCTATGAGGATATAACAGGCTGAAAATTCCTTTCTAATTCTTCCTATATTTGCGAGACCGATATGTGGAATAGTTCTGCAGAAACTTTGAATGTTTTATGCATTTGCGTGTGGAGTCTCAGTCTCTTACATAAACAAATTCGTCATTTAAATTAGCGAGTACCAAATTTTTAAACGAAATTGAATTTATCTTTGGTGGCGATAGATTAAAAATTTTTAGATAGGTGATAACATCTCATATTTTTTTATAAAAGGAAGGAGCAAGATGACAAAGTATAAAAATGTTGTATAGGTACAGCCCCTATTATTTTACAAGAACAACCACACAATGGGTAAAAATAAAATTTAATAGGGTTTCTAACAACCCCTATTCTTTCCCAACACGAAGAACGCAATGTCCAAGAGAGTCGGAATCCGAAAACAAACATTTTCAAGCGCGCAAACACGCCGCACCCTTTTCCAACAAGAAGAGAACAATGTCTAAGAATAAGAGCGCAAAGACAAAAATTTGCAGGGGTGAGAGAACCACCCCATCTGCATCGACGCCAGAAATAATCGCCCCTGGGGTGTTCGAAGCGGCGCGACGTTGACTAAAAAGAAACAACTGTCACCGACCCACTCGACGCACCCCTCGTCGCGACAAATAAATCTTCGGGTCGATCGTGCGCGAGAGACAAAAGACAAAAAGGAGACAAATCCTATTGTCCGGGGCTCTCTTCAAGCTGCGCGAGATTATGAAACAATTAACGCGCCGATTACGCTTGGTTGTCCCTTGTCGATTAAACTACCATCGATTTTAAAACCAAAACAAATCAATTTTTAATCAAATCCTTGCGATTGTACAATTTTTGTTTCGATATTTTTCAAGCTACGTCGAGATCAACTCGATCTTTTTATGTGACTCGATACGAATAGCGTGTAGAAAATAGAAAACTTGTAATTTATCAGTGGTAAGTTTAACAAGTTGAAATGATTTTAGTGGAAAAAATCGCGTAGAATATATTTTTTAGAGGTTTCATGTTACGTGTGTCGCGAAAAGACGTCACTGGCCCACAGGAGGAATAATTTACCCTTTGGGGCGTGTCTTAAAGAAATCGTACTTGCCTCGTAAATCCATTCCGACGTGTGCCACCCCGAGACCACCACCAAGCTCGCAAACTCCATTGGTCCGCCACGGGAAAACAAGTTCATAATTTTCAGAGCTCCCTCTGATTTGGCATGCTTACGTCACGTGGCAAGGGTGGGTACCGAGTCAGATTTTCAATCCCCTCGGCGGGAGTTCGGATCGTATTTCAAGAGGGTGGGTTATTCAGATTGAAATTATTGTTGCTCGTAACACTTGTCGCGCAAAGTATTGCTCAATTTCTGTCGCTGTGTTTCTCGTTCGCGTTTCTATTAACGATGATTTATGTTATTCGCTGCACGAGGGAGGAAACCCCTTTCTTACAAATTGATATAAGAAATTGTAGAATAGAAAATGCAGTTTCAATTGTGACAATTTAATTTTTTCTGTCGTTAATCGTATATGAAATTTATAAAAAAATTGACACACCACCCCTAAAGCGCAGAAAAAAAATTAAAAAATAAGAATTTGAACTTGTCGAGTTAAACCGCGAGCACAAAATATTATGATTAAATTTAGTGAAAATTTTCATAGAGGTTTCAATTGGCAGAACTGCGTCTATTTAGCAATTTGAAGCGACAAACAGCTTGGTAGGAAACGGTAGAACCAGAATTGTCGAGAAACGAAGAAACAATGGTGGAACGAGAAACATATATATATATATAGAGAGAGAGAGGGAAAGGGAGAGAGAGGGAGTCGAGGCAGAATGAAATTATTATTACGGTTCGAAACTGTTCCCGTTAGCGGCGCATATTTACCACGCTTTCGTATTAATAACTAGCTGCAGGTGAAAGTAGAGAAGTTCCATAGAACTCCGGCACGGCATCGCTAACGAAGTTCCGTGCTTCTCGATCCTCGGGCGTCGCGACGCGTCGCGTTGGCGTTGGGTGTCGACTGCCGAAAGTTCCCGGAAAAGGAAAGGGAAACAAGCCTGCGCGCTCCGACAAGCAGACACTAATTTCACTCGGATGTTTTTAATTAATCGCTGGAACGCGGCGAATTTTCCGGCGAGACAGCCGAATCGATTACGTTTCAGCCAATAACACCGGGCTGAAATTAACCTAATTGTGTCGAATTGAAAACGAGAAACGACGAAAATTACCATCCGGCCGGTTGTTGTGGCGTCATTTGATCAGCTTCTTTGATTGTTTTCGTATCGTCACAGTAATTAGATTCTGCGGAATGAAAATCTATAATTTAATCGACCGCGTTACCACGCCAATTCCAAATCGCTGTGTTCCGCGCACTGTTCGTTTCACCCCTTGAATGTTAATTAGAACGGCTGTATTTTTTTATATTTATCGGCCTGGATTCGTAAATTAACAAATATCCGTATCGACGTTTGTCGCGCGGAAAATATAAACTTACCCTCGCAAGATTTCAGACTTGACCTCTTACTTTGAAATACAATACAAATAAAATTATGGTCTATATTTGTCAATCTTGGATGAAAATCACTTATTTATCTTTGAACGTTTAAACAATTATATTAATTTCTATATTTAATTTATTTAAACAATAATATTAATATAAATATTTTCGACCAATCGTGTATTACGCTCGCGTTTCGGCACATTCCCTTAAAGCACGACGAACTTCGAAAAAGGTTTTCCATCTACATTCGAAACCTCCCTCGATTTCGTTTGTCTTCGTCGGAATAAGACCAGGACTGTGTCTGCTGAAAGATTCAACAACTCCGAAAATAATTTGATATTCCGCGATGCGAGAAGGAGAACGGGGTCCCGGTGCAAATCTTCAACGAAAACTCGAGAGGGACGCGTGAACGGCTTAGCTTGGGCCAACGGGTCCGAGGCTTTGTTTTCACGGAAAACTTTTTCCGCGGGTTGTGAAAGGAACAACAGGCTCCCGTCATAATACCCGAGCAGAAACATCACGCCCGAAAATTCCGCGGACAGGAGGAAACGGCGAGCGTCGCGACGCTACTCGATACCGCGTTTTAAATTCAAACCGCGTGCGTGAATCGTTCGGCTCGAATCGGATTACCCTCGAACACTGCGATTCTTTTCCGGCGACTTCGCCGAATCGTTTTGCCGGCACGCGAAATTTAGGTATTACCCCGGAACTTTTGCAGAATTTTCTATTACGCTCCCCGGGAACGCGGGGACGCTTTGTCTTCTCATATTCGGTGGCGATTGAATTCGAGGCAAAAGGTTCGAACAATTATACCGCAGTAGAATACCTAATTGTTTTGCAGTGTTGAATTTTATTCAAATATTTTCTTAAAAAACATTTTTGACAGACTATCAAAATCGTTGAATCGACCGGTGTCATTCTCTCCGAACAAAGTAGGCTGCGCTTCCCCTAATCCGGATCCAGCGTAGCCCATCGAAATCCTATAATTAAAACTAGTCTCGCCAAAAAGTCGCGGACAAAGGCCAGGCAGAATGTTTCAGTTCTGTGCGACGTGGAAAATGGTTGAAAGACGAATCGACCTTACCTTGTCATTTGCCTTTGGTCGAATCCCCGGGAGCCGAGTTCAGACTTCTCGACCGCATTAAATGACATTGACGAAATGATCTGGCCGAGGAGTGGCAGATCAATTCCCCGTCGATCGCCCGGTTACAGATGGAATTCCTGGGGAATAGTTCTCGCGGGGAGGGTAGGGGAGGCCTTGGACCGAGACCCGACTCGGCCCGACTCGGATTTTCTACGTCGGAGTTTTAAAAGGGTCTGGGGCTTTTTAGTCTTGCAAGCTCCGAGCCCCGGCCCCGAAGTCCGACCGTATTTTCTTATTCCCCTGCTCATCTCGCGCCATCCTTCTTCATTCCGCGGGATACCTACTCCTGCAAATCCTCTTGACGAAGACTTTGCTCGTTTGCCCCGTCTGGCTCGCCTCCTCCAGGCTCCTTCACCGCTAGAAGGACACTGCCAGCCAGGATGATAAGTCCTTTTCCGAGTGTTGGGAGTAAATCGTGTTTGCCCAGCTCGTCTACAACACTCTCCTTCCCGAAGGCTCCTCTCTCTCTCTCTCTTTCCCTCTCTTTCCTTTTCTCTGTCGTCTCACCCCTCTTCGCCTCGAGCACCGAAACCTTTCTTGAATCATTCCGTCTTCGTTTCAAGCCATTTTCCACGGCATATTTTATCCGGTTCGAATCGTTTCACTTTGTCCCGCCTCGATGCCTCTTTCCGCTATCTTGCTTCTCTTTGGACCGAATAGATAATTACACCGGGAATGATCAGGCTAGTTTTGTCAATTAGGAATTGTACCGATGAGCCATGAAGCTTCGGTTCTTGTCTCGGTCCATTTTCTTGCCGCATTTCAATAATCTGTCTCCGTCGATGCTCCTCTTTTTCGATCTTTTCTCGGCTTGGTTATTCGAGCGATATTCTGGCTATTCTAAGATAGCCATACCTAACGCGAACAACTAAAATATGTCTCTTTGTTTCTTGTATAACCAAAAGCAACATACATTCGTACATTCATAGTTTAATTTGCCCCTTGGAGCACTACTCTAGCTCCTCCGCGGCAGAGAGCAAAGAAGCCACGCCCCCTCGGATCGCTCCGCCAAAAACAAACGAAACAACCGCTCCCCCATCTCCCTCTCTCTGCGTTCATTTGCCCTGGAGAGCAACTCGGAAAGTTCCCGGGGATGAAATCATCTGTTGCTCGATCCAAAGAACGAAAAATTGTCCGCCTATCCACCTCCTTCCTCACGGTCCACGAGCCTGAAAGAACCTCCTATTCGAAGGGAGATGATAATTCAGAAAAGGACGGTTTACGCTCTAAATCGAACGCTTTCGCAGAATTCACTGAAAAGCGCCACCGACGACGAAAGGATCCATTTCGCATTGTAATTGGATTTTCGTGCCGAGGATCGATCATCAGCGGACCGATTCGCTTTCATGATCCTCGGGAAATACTCGGAGACCGGTTTTATTTCCAGCCTTTCTCGCACAAAGGGATAAATAGACGAATATCTAGGCGCGCTGTGCCCTCGACAATGAGAGGACGCGAGCCTGCCTTCTGTCGTCGAACACAAAGGAGCTCCGTCGCAGACGGATCTTTTCGAATTAGATCCCCTCAGGATGTACTAGTCGTTTCGCTGGGGTGTGCTCGCATAATTCGGTCCCGCGGTTCTCCCTTATCGGTGACCAACAGACGCCGAGAGAGTCGATTCTCGCGCAAGTCGCTCGAGAAAGAAGGAATCCTACCGGAAGAAAGAGAGAGGAATCATAGTGGAACTACGGCTGACTTAGGGGTCAATCTTCCTGTGGACCTGCAGTTATGGTAGTCGGGCCCGGGAGACACTCGGATAATGGTGCGACGACGTTACTTTGAAAATTATTTCGTCAAAATCGTCGCCACAATTTCGTGCCCAAAACAAAACAATTGTGTCGCCCCTTAACAGGATCCTCTATCTCGACAGCAGCCCTAAAAAAGAATTCGCGTAACGGAAGTGTATCGCCGAATCCGTGGAAATTAATCGGAACAGTCCGAATTTCCGCGACAAATATTTTCCAGACGAGGAGGAGCACGCTGAAAGAATACATCGCAGATAATAATCGTTAATTATTCCGTCGGGAACGTAATTTCCCAGGGAAACTCGCGCGACGAAAAACCTGTCCGGGGAACGTCCGTTTCCCTCCGGATTTCTCGCGTGGATAAAATCCAACGCGGACCACCAGGCCGGACCCCGCGTGTTTTTCCCCAACGCGGAAAAAGCCGCAAGCCGATAAAACCACTCCCCCCTTATGCTTTCGAGTATTTTCTTTCTTTCTGTCCCCCGCCGCTCGTTTTTCCTCTCCCCAAGATGTTGTTTTTCGGTCCTTCGGCGAAAACGCCGGTCTCTCCGAGCAACAACGGTGGGAGAGTTGTGGGTGGTTGCCGGGAAGATTAAAAGGGGATCGAGATCATAAAACAACGGTACAGAGAGAACTCCGTGGCAAGGATTCAGAATTTTTCGTGGCGAATTTTTCCTCTCCATTTTTCCAGCTGCTCTCTCGGCCGGGATATTTGTGGCCCTCGTAAATACCGGAAGTGACTGTGATCAACGCGGGGACGTCGGTATCGCGACGGCTAATTCGGGGTGACTGTAATAAATAGAAAAGAAGGGATGATTCGTAGACGCCCGTCTATTTTTTCACACGATTTTCACGTAACGTGGTCCAAAAATGAAAGCATATACACACAAACTTTCCAATCTCGAGAAATTGTCGATGTTTTGAAACAAATCAGCCCATTTTAAAGCTTCAGACTTCTACTTTTACTGCCCATCGATCATTTCCGCCTAAAACAAATTCGCACGAAGCGGTAGTTGAAAATCTGAAGGCGTTTTCTCTCGAAAATCCAAATTGGAGTTCTCTTGGAAACCAAAAAGTAAATCGTTCGCTTACGGCTGCTCCCTTGACTGTTTCTGAGAGTGTGCTTCAGCCTGGAAGCAACGCAAAGATAATATTCCTCGAAAGTGCACACACAGGTAACTGTGCTTTTGTGCACAGAAATGCAGCGCAGGTCTCGTCTTCGCAAAGAAAGAGAGAAAGTAAGAAGACTCGGATAATAGACTCCGGGAGCATCGTAGAACTTAAGTGAAAAAGAACGAGAATGCAAGAAGGTGCAACTGGAGGATGTTTGTTGAACCACGCTTGATTTATAGATCTTTGGACCATTTTTTCCTGCCTTCGGACGAAAGTTGCGTCTTCTAGGAACTGTTTGGTGACCTCTCGAGTAATTTCGCGAAGGGCCATTGACGCGTTTCGAGCGTGAACGTCAACGACAGAGCGTCAGATGGTGGACTAGCGAGGCGACCCCGAAGTTTGGCAAATCCACAGTTTGTCGTTCGATTATCGGCCAAGGTCCGACGTCGTCTCGGACCATAGTGAAACGTTATCGGCGCCATCGACGTACACACCGGTGCCCGTTTATCGGCGATGATGCAAATCACGTAACGCCGCCGCGAGGGCCGTTATGAGGAATAGCTCGAACCGATGACCGGGGACAGCTAATCGATACTCGTATTCCGAAGCGTAACCGGGAGGAAAAGCAGATTTACGAGCGCGATTCCCCTCATCTCTCTCTCTCTCTCCCTTCCTCTCACTTTTCTCCTTCTTTCACGCCGGTGAAATTTTGTACCGTGTCCTGTTTCGTAGCGGATCCGGTAAATGAAGGCAATATTTCCTGAATAGGAGGATCGAGACGCGTCGAACAATGTACGGTGACGTGGAGCTGCACGGTTCCGGTTTCCGGATCGCGTGTCATTTCTGCCAATTGCGCTCGCCAAGTCGGCCGACGCCTGCGAAGGTCTTTTTTAATCCCTTCGTTGTAATTTTTAACTTACTCTTACACTAACAGGTTTTTCGACAGTTTTTTGGAGACTCGAATAATTTGAATTGCACTTTGAAGTACGCGAAATGAATGTTCACAATTTATTTGCAAGCTGCATTGCGGAAAGAATTGAAAATTAAAAGTTCTTGAGGGTGAGAAAACAAACAAGTGCACACGAATTCCACCACGAACGCCATAGAAAGCACATTGAATTCGCAGAATAATGACTGCAAACAAAATGCGTTCTTCGTGGAAAGATTTCGTTCAAAAAATAGGAGAACCTGGGGGCTGAAAAAATACATACCGAATGGGAAATACATCTTCCATCAACGCAGTAAAAATTCGTCTGACACTTGTATCATCGGGGGCAGAGTTACGGCATGCAAAGTGGCAGAGGATTTTTTCACGGAGGATATAAAAGAAGCGTGATTTGAAGTTATTCTACAGCCGGACAAGTAGAATCTATGGTCCATTAATTAACTACGAGTGGAGCGTCGCATAACTCTTGCTATCTGCGAAGTTGGTTCTTTTCGAATTTTTTAAAATTTCTAACTCCGGTCACCGTTCCTTCCATTGTCGAGCGTCGAGTTTCTCTTTTTGCAATCTTCTGATTCGATACGCTGATTTATGTCCAATTCCTTCTCGTTTTCTTGCTGCTTTTTCCTCCGTGCTGCTATGTATGCGAAAAGGAGAGCAACGCCGAAATGAAAACGAGCGCACCTTCACGCGACGAGTGAATAATACTCCGGCGCGCCCCGCCGAATATATTATAATTATGTAAAATTTATATATTGTAATATCCTCGCGCAGCGCGACGTCACGCGCTATAATTTCTCGTCTGCATGCGAACCGGCCGGTTTTATTTACGCGCTAAACTAATTGCTCGGATTCATCGGTCGTGACATATGAATTTGTTATGCATAAGGATGAACATCCGATTTGTCGTCCGATTGTGCGTTTGTTATTTATTCCGGCGGCGTGGCCGTTCGCTTTATGCTTTATTGCGATGCGCTTTTCATATTTATCGTCCAGCGACCTCGGCCCCGGGACACGGGCACCGTGACAAATGTCTGATGCCGTCTCGTTGCTCGAAACATTCTCAGAAATGAATTGGAACACTTATTTTTTAACACAAGTCACAATTTCGACAAAATTGTAGCTCACAATTTTTCTGAAATCTTCTAGAGTGCCGTTGTGCAGAAACACTTCCCCGGAGTAGCGAGAATACTCTGTTTGCGATTTAATAAAATTTTTAAAAAAGAAGAACCAATAAGATTTAACTCTCCTACGAAACAATTTTTGTAATTTTAAAAAAATTATATAATATTTAATCCTTTACGCTCGAACCTATTTTAACTGGAAAATTAAACGTTTCTTCCAACCTAGAATAATTGTATTCTATATTAATTCTTGTCTTTGTACAACACTCAAATGTTTGGTATTTGATTAGATACCAACATATTTAATCGCTTAAACAATATTTTGAATAACGGTGCAGCAATTTTTAGTGGTGCCTCTCAGAGTCAAATGGCTCACAATTTTTTGATAAGCTGGTTTATCGGTTTTTCACTCACAGAATTATCTTAGCATTAGATTTCCAGTGATAGAAACAGAAACGACCGAATGGCCTAGTCTCAACCTGTGTAACAACTTAATTCTAATAAGCTATTGTTCCACAGGAGGTAGAGAATCGTACATCGACCGAAACCTTTTCGAGTCGCAGCTGCTCGATGTAATACTCTTCATTGAATGCTAAATAGAACGGGGTTCGTTATGCAACGCTGCATCGGCAATGCGCGCGGTGCATTGTCACGATAATTGCGCCAATGATGCGATTCGTGCTTTGTTGCGGAAGATCGTTCGCTTTGTGACCGGAGAAAACCTCTCTAATGAAAAGTCGATCTATTTTTTCCCCTTGGTACAAAGTGATGTTTAACCGATCAATATAATCCTGGTATTATATACATATAATGTTCGTATAATTGTTATGTGGCTTTCGATCCTTTACCGAGAAAAAATTAGACTTTCGATTCAGCGCATGCAGTCGATTATACGGAGCCATTATGAATTATTCGTGGCGCATTTATGAAGCGGGAATAAATTATCAGTTGCTAAATTGTTCCAGATATAGAGGTACCAGTTTGATCAATTTGTTGCTAGACAGGCAAATTTTCATTAATTCTACACCATTCGTTGCAAGCTTCTTTTCTTAAAACTGGTGGAGGCTGTTGACTATTTTAACGATTTTATTATGAACCTTTAATTGGGAGAGAACAAATGTTTTTTTTTAATAAAGCTGCACTCGTTAAATGGTCTTTCCAACATTTTACTGTGTCCCGCAATTAATGCACAACATTTTTATTGTGCATAAAGATCGGTCTACTCATTATTTAACACGATCGCATGGATCACGAACATGGATCACAGCGTTTACTTTACATCGGTGAACCGATAAATCGAGCAAATGGGGATGAAACGTCGGATCGAAAGAGAAGGGGGAGTGGAGGGAGGGGGGGGGGGTGGCAACGATGAAACGATTTAAAATTCTTGGTTGACGAGACTGCGAATTAGTGTCGGGGACCGTTGTCGGCCGACAACGGCGTAGCTGCCGCGGAGTTAATGAGATTCGGGCGCAGATGAAAGGGTCTTGGACGAACGTGGAATTAATGGAATTGTCGCGCGACAAGGCACCGGAATCGATTCCGTGCCGTCTCTCGAAACGACGACCCGATTCCGTTTGAACCTGTGCGAACACTACGCCGCGCCGGGGCTTTTCCTTCGTTATGCCCGAATATGTTCGATCGATTAGGGAACGCTTTAGTACACGACGACGGCGACGTCTACTACACGCGATTTGCATCGCCGCGGTCGATAACCGTGGTGTCTTGATCGATTAATAATAACCGGATCCCGACGGGCACTTATTAACGAACAGTGGTCCTTGTTAGCGAAGATTCAGCAACCCGCTAGAACCTGGGAATCCTGCGTTGCATCCATAACAGACGCGAAACTGGAAATTCGGACCATCAGACCGTCCATTAATTGTTCAATATGTATGCAAATTGGGGCAAATCAAATAGTTGGAGAATTTCTTCGAAACGACAGATACGATGTACGGAGTAGATTGTACGGAGAACATTCTTGGCGCGACTACTTGTATAAATAGCATTTTATAAAACAATGTCTCTTGACAGACATTTCTTGTAAGACAGTTGAGATCCAATGAAAAATCACAGAATTTATAATTCGTTGAATCAGCTAGAAATCGCAGAACAAAAATCTGCTTGAAAAGCACAATATATTCTCAAGTATGATTGCTGTCGGAATCCAGGGGGGTGGAAAGAGGGTCTCAAGGTACGAGGGCGTGAAGAAAAAGAGAAGAAAAACGAATCTGTCCCCAAGATTCGAAGGAGTAGAAACGCGTCAATGTTTTAGCGCGCGAAGGTGTATAAACCCTCTTAGAGCCCATTTGCACCCTCGTGGTCCCCATGGGGACAGGTACGTCGAGCGAATTTCGATGAGAAAGAAAGAGAGAGAGAGAGAGAGAGAAAGGCAAGGTGCAGGATGATCGACGTCCGGCTTCGGTCTACCTGGAGCGGACGACGCTGTACCCCGCTTCTGGATTTCTGAAACGCATTTCGGCTGTTCACGGGAATGAATGCTCGAAGGGACATCTAGAATTATTCATGAAGGAAAATTCCGGTCCCCCCATGAGACGCGCTCGCCCCTTAGACAGCCCTTTTCCTCCTCCTCGTGCGCCTCGCTTACTGTGGCGGACATTTGTATACCTGTAATACTTAGGGTCGCCAACTACTCGATGATCGAATTTGCGAAGGGGACGACAAACGCCCTTGCTTCCTACAATTTTCATCGATTTGCCCTGCAAATGAAGTTTCAGTCAGCAACCTTTGATATTTTCAAAATTCTCTGGAGAATCCAATCCAGCATTCCGGTGGCGCAAAAAATACAGACCCTTCTTCAAAGCCACCGAAACGGAGTACGAGTCTGAAGACGAGTCAGAGGACGCAAAGTTAAATGGAACGTCCCCGTAAACAGTGTTTCGCCGGTCGGAAATAAAAGAAAAGTAATCTCGCGCAGCGATTCGGCGGAAAACTAATCTGTTCTTGGTAATCCGGTCGGAGCGGGGTAACTTTCAAGGATTCCGGACAATGCATAAAACGAGCGTCCGAGCAATGGCGGCGTCCACGGGCGAATCTAGGCCGAGGCTGGTTTCCGGGATGGTTTCTCTTATAGAAACCGCGGTTATTGTCGATGCCTCGATCGTCGCCTGTCGCGTCGAGACGCCGGGCGTCCGGGAAGAGACGTATACTCTTGAATAAATCATGTCAGCTCGTCGGCGCGGCGTGCAGGCCGCAAGTTTCGCCGACGCGTTTGCCACGACACGAAAACGACGGCCAGGACCAGAAGCATAGCAGCATGCTTATCGGCCGAACGTCAGGCTAACGCAATCAGGGAAACAAAGTTAGGGGGAAGAGCGTGGCAATCGCGAGGGAAAACCTCGGGACAGTTAGGATTCCGGGTGAAAGAAGAGCCCTCGTGGGGGGCCCCCGTTGGGTACCCTCGACCCCTTAAGCCTGACGTCGTACCTCTTCCGGTTTAACTTCGGAGAGACTTCCGGGAACGTTCACTCTGTCCCGGACATTCGCTGCAGTGTGTTTACGATATGGATTCGTGAATCCTCGAAAAGTTCAGTGTACTCTATTACAACAATCTAACTATTTGATTGATTTATTCAGCGTGCCGATGCAATATAAATTTATATTTAAAGTTGCGAGAACATGTCGGTACAAGTGGCAATTAAAACTGACATCGTAACGAGAAGAGCAATACAGATAATATTCAGAAATATTAGAGAAAAGATGTGAAAAATGTCAACACGAGTGGCAATTAAAACTGACATCGTAAAGTAGCGATCGATAGGTACGGATATTATTCAGAAATATTTTTAAAATATTGTTAACTGAAATAGATCGCTCTGCGCATACGCTGAATGTCTGAAAAACTTTTTGAAAAAAATGTTCGTCCTTCGAGAAAAATTTTCTAAAACACTCCAACAGAAACGCCGTCAAATTCACGGAAAAATGTATAAGACGATATGCAGCCGAATAATTAACGTGCAATGATGTCTATACGAGCACAATGGTAGTTACACACGGTTGAAAGGATTTGTTTAAACAATGCTCGTCAGAACTGCGCGCCGCTAATTAGAGAATCAAGTTACAAGCCGCGGGTAGAGCAAAGTCGCGTCCACGGCCGCCATAATTCGGGCTAACGCTAATTTAAGCGCGATATTTCAATTCCAAGGTGACGCGGAGAAATTACCTCTCCGGAGAAGCTGGTTAGATGGAAATTAAGTTTCACGCAAGTAGAACGTACCGTCTCGTAAACGCGAATGAATTCAAGCCCCTCGGTTTGCCTTTTTTCTCCTTGGCCACTTCTTCGCCGCGAAGCGCCGCCATCTTGATTCTCCCCCGTTCGTTTCAGCAAAGATGGCACAACAATTTGCGAAAATCAACGTCCACGTTATTGCGTCCTTTCTCAGCAGTTTTTTTTAACAATTCCCGAGGAAAGCCAGAGGAGGATATCAACTAATATCTTCCAAGCCATCCCCGGAATTTTATTTTTCCAAGGGAACCCGGCTCGCTTGTAAAGTATTCGGATTTAAGGCTGTCGCGAAAACGCCGACGCATAACTCGCGGCCACCCTCTTCGCCCTCTCGCCCCCAACCCCCCTGTTACCATCGCGTTCCTACCCTCAGTTTATTCTTCCAAATTAATTTGAACTGTGCTGCGATCCTCGGACAATCCTACGGACACACAAGAATGCCTTTTTATCTCCTGCTACTTTAACGAGATCAGCGAAACGTACTCCAAGAAGTCAGAAGAATGCTCCCAGACGTTTATTTCTTCAATTTAGGCTCCTCGGACTTCGCTATTGCTCTTCTGGGTTTAAACACAATTACTTAGACTATTTTATAAAGGACTATTTTATAATCTTCTAGAGCCTCGCTTCTTAATTATTCGTTCGTAATTATCAATTATTTTCTACACCATGTAGAAAGTTGTAGTTTCGAAAAACGTTTCAAAGAAAATTTGCCCTGTGTCAGCAGGGACATTTTATGATAATTACAAATTTTCTCTGAGCAAGTTCCAAGATTTCAAGATGGTCTCTATTTTTTTATCGATCAAAGCTTCGAGGTACGCTTTATATGAAATACTAGTAACCTTCGCGTAGGTAACCCGCGTGCTCACTTATTATGATTCAACAATTTATGAAAAATATGTATTCTTACCTGAGATTGATTTGAAAATTTCGTAGTACCAAAAAAGTTGTCTAACTAGAAACTTCCTGCACAATTTTTCGAAAATGCAGGGATGTCTCTCAGAGTTTAGGTTAACCGAAGAAAGCAGAATGGATGGAGGAAAAAGTGTTTGAGAAATCGGCGAATTTTTTCGTCGAAGAGTTATGTCACCGGGTCAACGGAGCCGCCATCTTTTCAAAGATTTTTCGCCTGGCTCTGCGTCGACGACATTTATTCAGTCTCGAATGAGTTCCGAGCCACCCTCCGAGCCCTCTCGAGAGCCCAGTGCTCTTCAAAGGGTCGAACAGGAAGGGAAACGGGATAATAAGGTCTCGCCACGATCACATTCCGGAACAAGAGGGTAGTTTCACCCTGACCATTCACCGACGCCGTCCACCACCTCCGAAAGTAATTATCCACCGTATCCGAGCACGCGTGGAACACTTCCATTTCTATTCCGGATCTGCCTTTCTTTTTACTCCAGATACAAAACTACCCGAAAAAATGAGAGGAAGTGACAAAAAATCGAATTCATCCCCGGAGACTCGCATTCGTTAAATTACATGCTTCCATTGGAAATGAATTTTTCAAAAATGTTTTACTTCCTCGAAACGAGTGATTTTTGAAAATGTTCTCCGTGACATTATCGAGGAGTTAGCAAAGAAAAACGAGAGGACCAATCAGAGAGCGACTACAGCAGAGCGTGGCGTTGGCATTGGCCGAGTAACAAATCCTCCGCTGTATGTCGCGCTCTGATTGGTCCTCGTTTTACTTTAATAACTCCTCGATAAAGCCACGGAGGACATTTTTGCGAAGGAGAAAGGTGCTTGGAATGATCTCAGGAATCGCCGCATACAAGGACGTACAACATTTTTCACATACGTACTTACATATACAAAAAGTGTATGCACTCGTTTAAATAAAATTGTGCTCGAAGAATGTCGAAGCCTAATCGCCTCGAGAAAATTCGCTTTTAATAATCCCTCGGTTTTTCCAATATCCACAGACAATGTAAGATTTATGGTCGGTCGTAAAGTCGAACGTAGACGAGGTACAGTAAATTCTTCTCGGGGGGGGGTGGCTAAAGCTCAACAGTCTCCCCGCCGTTACTGTTTAACTTATTACCAACTCCCTTTGGGGTTGGAAGAGGGCGGCGATTAAACAAAATCGCGACACCCGTCGCCAGAGTTGGTTCGAAGCTAACTTGGCTCGCCGCGCCGAGCCGCGGAGACTAAGCTGGCCGAAATCGGAAAAGTTAGCTTCCGGTTAAGCGGTGCCGCGCTAGCAATTCCGAAGTGCTACCCTTAAATCAGTGTTTACTCGGGTCAAAGTCGTATTTCTCGGTTCACGATTCCGTACTACACCCGCGCCTCCAATTAACACGTCCCGTACCGTGTAGCCATCACGCAAAAGTTGAATATTTTCTGCTTATCTACTTAAAAATTGCATCCAAGCGTGTTCGCACCTTTATGCCGAAAGATGAGACCGGAAGTTTCTCTCTCGCGCTGTCGCGAATGCAGAAAACCGCGAGACCACCTGCCAGAATGGAATTCCTGGTACACAGAGCCCGGGAAAATTATGGAACCGGGACACCGGGAATTTTATGTTGCTATTCGGGAGGAAATCCGCGCGCTTTCCGCGCCCCGGATCCGCTTCGCTGTTTGCGGAACACCAGCGCCGTCATTGGCAACGGGTCTGAAATTCGAAATTGTAAACACTCCGGAGAAGCTTCAAAATTATTTTTACGCGGACCGTAGGAAACTGTGGATGACGTAGAGGAAACGGGTCAATTTGCGGAGGAAATGGCAAGGTGAAAATTTCCGACGTTTTTAGCATCGAATAGCAAAAAACGGGGAAAGTTGGCCGTGTGGCGTTCCGAAATTTTTGCATGACTTGTAAAAACTGGGGCAGGTTGTAGAAAATGTCAGGGAAATATAAGTTGAATATTTGAGATCGCGAGCAATTGGGCGGAGTGCCTCGTTTGCGAATAAATTTGACGTTTGACTATAGTTTAGCATACATCGAATCGCATAAATACACATCGATCGAATCAAATTCATGGTGTATGGATGATTAGTTCCAGTAAGAGTAATAATAATTATTATCTTGGTATTGCCGAAAGGACTTTTCGACGATGTTAATGATATTGTATTTGGTGAATTCGAGGATGTTCAGATTGGACGCAGGCTCGCCAAAAATTTCGTAGCTCGAAGTTCGATTGTAAACGCTCGCGGGGGTGGAACTGCTTCTTGACGTCTTAATGGGCGCCAATTGACCTTGCAAATGGAGCTTGAAGCTGATACAGTTGGAATAAATTTCCGGGGAAACTTGGTGGATGGAGGGAATTAGCATTGAATGCCGGGGCGCGGAGTGGCAGCCTCTACTTCGTGTGTACTCGTAGACGTCGTGTATTAATACTCCGAGAAGACTCGGTACTTCCCGGAGAATGCGGTATGGCGGAATGATTTCGCTCGGAGGCTCGTTTCCAGGAAGAGACACTCTCGCCGATTACTTTCCACTTAGCCCGAGAGAGCGTTCAATTTTCTATCACAATCCTACCACATTCCCCGATTATTGCTCTAACTTTCTTTGGAACATAAATCCCTTAGGGATGTTTAACCTTTTCATACCTATCCGACGCTTTTCCTCTATCCCGAATAAATAACATCTGCGCAAATCATTTTATTTGTTGGGAGTGCCGCGGTTAATAAACGTAACAGTGGACTTTCTTGGACAAGTTGATTTGGAAAAATTGAGGGGTGGTCGAGGGTTAAAGATAATATTTAGGATCTCGCGATCATGCTCCACGGTTAGGGAGAAACACAACATCCGAACGGCCTGCGCGCTGCCCCACAGGATTAACTTACACACCGCATAACATTTCGTCGAACCCCTATCCGGAGACCCAAAGTAGCTCAGGATCAAGTCAAACAGTTTCGACAAAGTAAACCAATGAGCGTCGCCGCGGTTCAATTTATATTCTCTATCGCCGGGGACAAATCCTGTTATCCGGGTTCCGGGTTGCCCGGCGATCTTCAAAGTCAAAGACAAAGTGGTTGGGCCTTCGATCATTGGCGAAAATTTTTGATATATCGTTTCAGCGACATTTGTTCGCGTATGAACTGCATCCGGTACAAACTAGCCTGTTTGTTTAACCGATGACGCCTGTTGCAACTTTCCCTGATGATCGATTGACTGTCCTGGCTGGATAAACTACGGTCCGGGTTAAAACATGCGGAACGATCGAGCATGACAAAATCATGAACGTGCTATACAATTTGTATGGTTGTTCGAGCGATTGATAGATTGGCCAGGTCCAACATTGGTCTACAACGTTCGCTCTGTGATTTTTCTTATTTACAGAAAATTATTTCTACGAAAATCGATACAGTTTTACGCAATAGGTAGGTCGTTCCATTTAAACGAATCAAAGTGACCTTGAAAAAATACAGTGCAGCACGGTATACATCATTTTTTTCAGATTATTCCAAATAACGCAAATATTCAAGGTCTGCGAGTTACGTGGTTCACCCTGTATATTTCTATCGAGTACGGTAAGAAGATCACCGTCGATCTGAAAGAAGTGGGTTGAAAAATATCTAAAATAAAATTGACGAGTAAAGATTTGAATGGATCCAGCAATGTCAGCGACGAATTCGTCAAAGCGCAAGGTTAATTCGACCACTTCCGCAGAGGCAGTTTGATCGTTGAGCACGGTTGAAGATGGCACAAAGAGTCGAAGATCCTGATAAACAGAATCGCGGAAGAGGATGATGCGCTTGGTGGACGCGTCGTTGGTTTCCCGGAGGACAGGAAGAAATAGCTGGAGCATCGAACAGATAAAGAGGCAACAAGATTAGAAGCTGTTATCCCGGTCGGTGGGCGTATAATCTTCGCGGGACAGGAAACAGGGAACTGGGTAAGGGACAGGGACAGGGTGCGGGTGATGGTGAAATCAGCTCTTCCGCGAGCTGCTTAAGATCCACAATCAGCTCGTCGGCCGTCGATCGACCCGAAAGCCCCATTTGCAACGAAGAGGAAATCGAGAGGAGGCTCGCACGCGAAATCGAAAGGCGAGCGTGTAAAGGGGATCAAGGCGATGGGGAAGCACGAGAAATTCATAAAGCCGTTCTTAAGCCGGCACGGAACGTCAGTCAGTGACCTTTTCGCGTTGCTACGATCCGCCTTGGCCTCAAGAGGATTCTGCCTAGTTCGTCCCATTCCGTTCCGTTCGTTCCGTTCGTTCCGTTCGTTCGTTTCGTTTCCTCGTGGCAGACGATGCCGCGTGGCCGACAGAGTTCAAAGCTCTTGTGCCCATCCCTCTCACCCCTCTCGTCGCATCCACGTCGAATATTATCCTCTTTTTGCCCCGGCTATCCAGCCCTGGAACCTCCTACGACCTCGCCACTTCCGAGTGGCCCTCTTATCGACCTCCATTCAATGGCCCTACCTCCCTCCCTTCTTTCCCTGCCTTACTCTATCTCTCTCTCTCTCTCTCTCTCTCTCACACTTCGATTCGAGCCTATGGCGCACGAACATCCAACCGTCTACTCTTTGTCTTTGACTAAAGACCACCTCCCGAGAGGACGGATAACAGGATTTGTCAGTAATACCGATACCGGAATATAAATAGAACCCTGGCGGAACCGACGGGCTAGCTCCCGGTCACTTCGGCCTTTGGATTAGGGCGGATTTGCAAGGGAACTTTGCTAGCTCGAATATTTCAATATTTTAACCCTTTGAGGACGCATGCCGCTATGCCGATAACGCCGATTCGTGTATCTTGCCGCTAACACGTTGAATATCGCACGAATGTACACGATACACAAGTTTCATCTATTCCATTTATAAGAGCGAACAGCGTTGTTAACAACAATTGTTTATTACTTGATAATTCAAGCTCGCTATACATAGAATTTAGTTAATTTCAATATTGATAAATACACGTTGAACGGCATTAACAGTTGACAATCAGCTTCGAGCAGTTCGATAGCACCGAGCAGTATCTCGCAGACCCTCGCAGCGTTTCATGTGTTAAATAACAATTCTGATCGAAATATGTAACCAACGTATGCGAGCTAATGTTGTCTCTATTGTGTCTAATCGCACAGATTTATTAACTGTGAAATTGTGACGATTCTCCCATCTTCCAAACCGCAACCACCCCACAACAGAAGCGAAATAATCGTTGTAAAATGCATTTTTCTTTCACAAGAGTGGAGCTGTCGATTCTCTAGCCTCCTAGACCCAGACTGAAAATATAAGTAATTTCTAGAAAATGCGTTTTTTCTCTCAGGATCGGACTATACGATCGTGTTACGCGAAGTTTATTTCGTCGCGAAAGTTATTGTTTTCCGGACACGAAGCGGGAGCGTCTCCATTAAGTGGGCACCATTAGAGGGGCTCTTTGTAGGGCGGCGAGACAATGGAAGTTCGGAATTATCTGTCTACCGCATTCCTCGAGGATCTTGAACGGGCGAGCATCGTTTTGGAAGCGTATTAATTACGCGATTTCCTTGCCCGCGGTATCGTCGCCCGCGTGAAACCGCGAGGCGAATCCCGCGGAACACAAGCACAATTAAGCCGTCTCGCGCAGCGAGACGCCCGGAGGATCCTTCTGTTTCGAAATATTGCCAAGGGGGAGAGACCTTGTCAAGGCAGTCTGCTCTTGAAAGGGGAAAAGGAAGGTTCGATGCTCGAACCAATTAAAAGAACCACGGTCTTTCTCCTCCTCCTCCACCTCCGTATGGGAATCAACGAGCAAAACGAGTAATCGCGATAATTACTCGGTGACCTTTCATACCGTTGCGATCTCCGGATTTGTTATTCTAATGCGGAGAACTCGCGTTTACGTCTCTGCGATCAACAAGTGGCAATTTAAGACGAGCTTCGAGCCAAATCCGCTGCCATAAGTTATTGTTCTTCGCGACGTCTTTGTCGTTTCTCTAGCTATCATTTCTGAAGGGTAATAATCTTTTTACGTCTTGAACGTTTCCTCTGTCTGTGACCTTGAACGACCTTGAGTTATCATAGTAACTGAATTCCTAAACAAAGGGACTATCGTTGCTGCTGTTTAAAAATGGTTGGTCCTGTTTGAAACAATTAAGGTGACTTTGAGATCTTTAAAAGAAGATAACATAAAGGCAAATATAAATTATTTTTTGTATTTCACCTTTTGAGCAGAGGAAAGGAAACTCGCTTTTACGGAACGAACATATATATTTCTCTATCTCGTTCACTTTGGGACATTACGAAGCATCCTCGATCGAGCTCGATCTCTCGAAACAGAGGTGGTAGTTAATCGCATCAGCGTTTCTGCGAAGGGAAATCGTTATTAGATTTTCCGACTCGTTGCGGGAAACCGGGGAACAGGTTGTCGGCCGATCGCGATCGCCAGCGAAAGATTTTACGAGTGAGTGGTCCGGGGGCACCGGCGTAATTGAGCAAACCGATAATTATTACGGTGCTCGACCTAGGCGAGCAGATTCCATCAATTTCGACTCTCCTGCCAAGGAGAGATGAATTTCCCGACTGCTTCTCGCGTCGTAATTGTTTCCCGATCCCGCGTTCGAGACGACTTCCATCCTTTCTACGGGTTATTAATAGTTCCCTGTCTACAGGGTGGTCCGTCGTTGCCGGTACCGTCGACACAGAGCCTGTTGTGTCCGAGAAACAGATGCCCGTCTGTGGAATTCGCGCAAAATTGCGAAAATCGACCAAACAACGTTTTATCCGCCAAGCAAAATTGTGTACGATGCTTTACGAATTTAATCCTTGCGTTGAACATTCGATAACGTGCTCGCTGGATCTCATAATTTTAGCGTATACTTTGATGCGTTAAATGTATATTTAATTTATGATTATCCAAAACATAGAAATCCATTTGACGATTAAAACGTGCGAAAAAATTTAAAGACAAATAGGTACTCGAGTACCTGGTCTGCTCGTTGGGTATAGAAAAATAAATTAGAGATCGTTAAAATCATCGCGCAAAAATGCATCAATGTTTTTTTGAAAATTTTCTGCTTCGAATAACCCCGTAGGTTTCACAGCATTTCAGCGTCAAAGAAGGGATGGAAACTTCCCCTGAATGATATAATCGCGGCATACTTTCGTCAAAACTTTTCCAGCAGGTGGATCATCTGGATAATTAGGCGAAAACCAGACGGGTCCGTCCGCCGACGCGTTAGTCCTCCCCTCCCCCCACCGAATTAGTTTAAAATACGACCTCTAATTGGGGAGGGCGGGTTCTAATCTGCTCGACATTCGCCCGTAATTTGTTACGACCCTGATTGACCTATTAGCGGATTTGTTGCTGGTCAACGATTCAATCGACCGTGTTGATGGGATGAATGCGTGATTTCGGCTTGGCTAATGGATTAGGAAGATCAAAGGGCACTTCGCAAAGGAGGAAGCTGCGTATTCCCGATCCTTCTGCCGTGCATCGAAACCGCGATTTTTAAACCTAGTTTTTCGGACGAACCGATATTAAAATCTTCATTGGAGCATTTTTCGTGGTTAGTACCGTCGTATTTGGTACTTGTTAGGTATCAAATAATGGTGTTAAATGATTTCGTAGTGCAAATTTAATTTGTTGAAACATTCTTTAATCAAAAAAAATTCTCCACCCGACATCTCCGTCGTGATCAGTCACCATTATCAAAATCCGGGGGTTGTAACAGAAACCAGTGACAAAATACAAAACTTTCTACAAAATTATTTAACTCACCCTCATAAATTATTTAACCAAGGTTCCAGGACAACATCCAATTGCAACGTACCGCTGCTACTACAAAATTAAACAGACAGCAACAAACAAACCCATCAACCAAGTCTGCACCCCTTCGTAACTCCTCTAAATGTCTCCAAACCCAAAAAGAAAAAACAAACCTATTTCCAATCTCATCCTCAACAACTTCGGTATACGGGACAACGATATCGCATAATTCGAGCTACGGTCAGTCCATCTATCATTTAGTTCAGCTGATGTTTTAGGGGATGGGGGTGGCCCGATATATCAAAAGTGTCGCGTACAGACGAAAACAAACAGTGGCATCGATAGTCGCGAGGCAAGGCCGTCGTTTTCTTATCCGGAAACAATGTATCAGGTGGCATCGATCCGAGGGCGAGAAAACCATCCCTAACCACCTCAAACCGCCCTTTTGGTCCTCGTCCTCCCCCGCGTTTCGTCGTTATTTTTTAGCATCCCCCGGTACTAATGCAGCCCGGCGCACCACGAACACTCGTTACTGGTGACATCGACACGAGAGGGTGGCAGAGGGTAAACGTTCCACGTCGCCAGGGGGTGGAACGTCGATCGACCCTCCCTGTCGCGAAAGCTCTTTTTTTCCACTGCACGCACGCCGAAGTTTCATCCGAGCTCGTCTCTCTCCTTGTCTGGCGTTCTTTTCAACGTTCCCCTTATCACCCTCTCCACTCCTCTCTTTCACCCCCTGTCACCCCTGGGGGTTGCGATATTCTCGCGTGCCCTACGGCTCACGAAACAAATGAACGGCGAATATCGGGATCCAAATTGTCTGTGGACCTTTCTTGGACTCCCCAGATTGCGAAAATGTTTACTACAAAGGGTGATATTTGAATAATTAATTGTAGCTTCGATTGGATTTTTTAAATGGGGTTTTTAAATATTATAGACGGAAATTGAATTTTTCTCGCGTTTCAATTAGAACGTAGCAGTTACAGTTACTTCATTATTTATTTCGTTATTTCGTTACTTCGTTATTTCATTTTTCCAGACTTCTGTCAAAATCTTCGTCTAGGCAGACTCATCCGTTTCCGTCAAGTGGTTCCAATTGGAGAAAAATGTATGTAGAAACAGCTGTGAAGTATAGAACAGCTGAACCCAGTTGCAGTTTTATTAGCATAAACTGTCGCGTAGACGAGGTCATCGGAGACGTTCAAGTAGAACAGCTCGGCGTATCGTCAGACCTTAATTCCTTGCCGCGGACAACGAAACTATGCTTCGTTGAACTCTGGCGTCTGTGGCACTTGAAAGGCGTCTCGTCCAGCTAATTAGCGATTAATTTAAAGAAGTTGCTTGAATACCGGAAGCAACGAGCGATAAATTTTACTTGATTATAAAACTGCCATCGCAATGTTCATTAATCTTCTTTCCGAACATCCATTTCTCTTCTCATTCTTAATGTGTTCAATAAGTTGAAAATAATGTAACAGTATTTTTACGCCTACCACTGTTTGCCATAAATGCATCAAATCCGCTCTCCAGTCATAACCGTCTAATTCCTTCGATCTCCCACGACAACGTTCTCCAATTCATCAGAAACGCGCAGAATCGACAATCCGAAACCAAACTCCTCGAAGATTTAAGAATCCACGCGCAGCAAACTCACTCGCCACACAAACCCGTTCGCGGAATCCCTCTGCGAGGTCCGTTCTCGTGGAAGAAACGGTGTAGAATCTAGTTAAAGGTCCCCGGCGTAAACACGTCTGTCGAGAAATGAAATTATCCGCGTCGATCAGAGGGAGAGAGAGAGAGAGAAAGAGCGAGTCGCTCATCGAATTCCGGCTCGACTTTCGCCGAGCTCCTTAATCCTCTCTGAAGAGAAGAGCAGCGGTAGCACAGTAGGAGGAGCAAGAGCATCGAAGCGAGAGAGTTAGCAGAAGCGGCAGGCTGGTTTCAATCGGTAAATATTATCCGAGGAAAAGCGGCTCGGCATTATTCACCGATCCTCTGGCCGTGATCCAACGCGGGGCGATATTTTTCCACCCCCGCGGGCACGTTCATAATTTCCCTATTCCTCGCGAAGCGTAGCCGCGCGGAACGTGAATGGAATATAAATAAAAAAATTCGTGCTCCGGCAAGAGGAGGAAAACATGAGGCGTGGAGTGAGGAAGGAAGGAGGAGAGGGGGGGAACGAAACACAAAAAAAAAAAATATAAAATGACGTACGCGTATGCATGGCCGAGCGACGGCGGTCGGTCCCGTCACGTCGGAAGCTGCGCGGGCGGATACATATTTATTTCGAACGGAAATCCGCGAAGTCCGGCCGCTGTCGGTCGTACGTCATGTCGCGGCAGGGCGCGGGCAACGAACAACCGTCACACCGAGGGCAGACAGTCCGTATGAAATGCACCCTGTATTTATGAAGCTGCGCTCAGCGTCGCCGTCGACCTAACCCAGACGGGGGGCTGACGCGCAAGCGACACCCTTAATGACTTTCCACTACCCCCAGGGACGCGCCTCGAACATCGAAACCGCTGATCGGACGACACGCCGCGCCGCGCGGAAAACTCGTACCATCAGTCGACAACCGCGATTCGCCACCCTTTGCCACCGTGCGCCACGTCCGGAAACGTTCTGCGAACATCCAGGAACTGGATAGTTTTACGAAGCTATCCCCATGTTTAGAGGAACTTCATGAAATTTTGATACCGCGAGGAACTTTTTTGTTTCCCACTTGACTCTGTACATGCACGGGTTGGCGAGCCAATTTGCAAGCTTTCATTGGCGTTGGCGAAGACTCGCGAGTACTTCAATTTTAAATACGGCAATAATGAATCGAAGTGAAATTTTCGGAATATGTACAATTGATACAGATCTACAAAATTTATTTTGATATTTTCAATACAGACCTACATAAAAACGTTATGAACAACAACTTTAAGCATTTTCTCTGCAATTCCGACGAATTGCAATTTTTTCAAAATACGTTTGCACGTCATGCGGTAAACTAATTGTTCTAACTTCTAAAAAACATTCAAGTCGCGTGGTCCAATATTATTTCGATTCGCTGTGCATACGGGAATACAACTAAATTGTACGATAATAAAGCAAGTTCTTTAAAATAAAAGAGAGAAAATCCACGGTTCGTGGATTGAAACGGAGCGGAAAATCGTCGGGAAGAACGTAGAACAAACAGATGTATCAAGCTCGATCGACGACATTAGCAAATAGACTCGCAGTCGGAATGAGCGTTGCCAGGTCTTCGGTTCGGGTGTCACTTAATCAAACACGGCCGTGGCAGCCGAAAACGAGAGCCGGGATCGCGGAAAACAAAATTCCCCGTTGCTGGTGGCCACGACACACAGCTGGACGATGTCCGGCGAGTGGCCAGCGCCGCCGCTCCCTCCGGTCTCGATTATCGATTATGAAATTGCACCGGATAAAGCAAACGAGAGACCGCGCGGCCTCTGCCACCCCCATACCGACCCACCCCCGGTTTCACGCTTATGTGTCGGTGGACAGGTGCGCCGGTTGGCTTTCCGATTATCGGATGACAGACACAGAAGCTCTTTCTCTCTCTCTCTCTCGATATCGCTCTCTCTCATCCTTTCTCGTTATCCCTCGCAGCTACATCTTGTCGTTGGTTTCGCGCAACACAAAACGTTTTTCGGCGGTCGCTCTCCGTGGCCGAGAATTTTGCGTGACTCGATCGAGCTTATTTATGCGGAATTCACGAAGAAATACAGAAAACATTTTAACAGCTGTAGATCAAAATCTGGCATCGATGCTGTAACAGCTGTAGTTCTGGCATCGATGCTCGAGGTCATCGTTTTGAGCATTTGAATTAGCAATGTATCATTACTTAAATAAACCACCAAGTGTTCGATCGGTTCCTCGAAGCTAGTTATTTTCTATCGCAGTTCACCTTCGACGATCTTGAACGAGTCGTAGGTCATTTGTAAAAATTAATTTCTAATCCCGATCAAGGAAGAGTATCAATTATATAAAAGCGAACAGTGGCAGCGAACGTGTTGATCCATAAATCCTACACACTCGACGCAATAAATGAGAAATGTAAGTGCGGAGTTCGTACGTCTACACGATTAAAATTCAGCAACGAAAACGCGGGTAGGAATGTACAGTAATAATAGTGAGCTCCAGCGAACCGAGATTTGCATTTACATGTCTCGTCGAGAGAGAGAGAGAGAGAGAGAGAGAGAGAGAAGAAAAAAATGGCACGAAACACGTATGAAATTTGGCGCGATAAAAATATACGCATAAGCGGATTCGTCCGGTATGTGGTCAGACAGGCGTCTAAAGCGAAAATATCGCGAACGAATTTTAATAAAATATTCTGCAGCGTCCGCTGCCACTGCGTCGAATGGACGGTCAAGTGAAATGATGCTGCCTGCGGCCAGACACGGTGATTAATTCTATTTCGAATCGGAATATCCGTGTTCAAGGAAATCGACGTTGCATCGTCCTTTTCAATTACTATCGATGCATCGTCTGCACGGTAGGTGCAAATGCAAGAACACCGTCAACTGGAAAACAATGTTAAGGTTACGATGTTCAAGTTCTGACCAAACCTCAATTTTTCTGCGAACTATTTTTCTTTTAAATTTTCTCTCGTACGATCTGTTTTGCAAAATGACGAGAGTGTTCGCAATATTCCGAAAATCGGGAATTTGTTGTGCAAATGCATTTCAGAGCCAGACCAGTTTTCGAGACACCCGTGACGGGAGTTCCCATAGTTCTTCGTTTAGCGGTGACGCGATTCCATAGAAAGCTAACTGGCGCGTTACAGGGTCCGGCCTATAAACACCTATTTAATTCCCATTTCCGTAAACCAGTTAATAAACTGGGAATTTACATAAACATCCAGGCTGGCTCCAGCGGACGTCGTTGCAACGTCCGGTTCCCCCGATGCAGCCGGCGGCCTCACCCCTTTGTGACGCTCGCCCTCTCGGGTTACACGCGACTCGACGCACACATCCACACATGCGCGCGCACACATGCGATCTCTCTATGTCATACTCCGACTGTCACTTTATCCACCTATGACGCTTCATCCAGTCTACCGTCGTTGCACAGAAGGTTATCGTTACCCCTATCCGTTATCCCGAGCCAAAGTGTCTCCGGTGGACTAATTCCCCGTAGTTTGGCCATCGCGTCCTATTAGCCGGTCATTATTGCGTGATTATCCAAGAATCTGCGTTGCCACCAAACACCCCTACCTATATCTGACTTCCGAAAATGGCGAACGTCGTTCCCAGACACAAATCGTACGTTCATCCCCCATTTTTCGCTTTATTCGAGTAACGCATATATTGGTGGTTTTGCCGATGCAGAACGATCACTAGAATTTATCTTCTTTAAGCTTCACTCCGCGTATATGTATTCTAATGTTAACCCTGCACGGGAGTGTAATTACACCCCATGCATGTTTCCACTGCAAAATGTAAAGAAGAAACTTCGACTGCCCAAGTATTTGTGAAATTTTATTGATTTTCATAACGGTAAGTATGACAAGATTACAAAAATTTAATTCGATATATAAAAATTCTAAGAGAACTTTGGAAATTTTCCATTAGGCAACTCTTTTCATGTACGTTTTCATTGGTCTGTGGCGCGTTTACACCCCTGTACGCAGAGCGAAGGTTAAGCATCTTCTACGCATTGTAAGAAACTATGCTTGTAAATAAATGATTGAATAAATAAGTAGGAAAAAAACACCTGCGTGCTGCGTTGTGCTTCAAATGTTCGATCGACGGTAAAAATTGTTGGATTAGGATACTTTGGGGGTTGAAACGTGACAGAGCACCGTCCATCGAGGTCTCCGGATCAGGTTATCCACCGGCAAGCCCTTCAACGTCCTCGCAGCTACCCTTTTTTGCCCGTTTTCCCCCTAATGAATGCGGATGTCGCGAATAGATCGATCTCTGGGCAAAGAGAGTAGGATGAGACGCGAATCCGTCGATGGTTTTCGTGATTGCTCGCCGGTTAAGCCGTATACTTCCGAAGGGGTGGTCTCGATGTTTGGACGGCAATTTTCTCGGGCGAAAAATTGCAGGAAATGCGGAGGAACGCCTCGGGAAAACACACTAGGAAAAGCCGACACCCTGGATATGGCCACACGCTCTATTCTAATTAACGCAAAGGCAGTAGTTTCTTTGGTATTCCATCCGCGAAGTATAAAAATGTTTGTTTGACACGGCGCGGCGCGGCGGCGGCACCGCGCGATGCGAACCAAGTGCGCCTCGTAATGAGAAAAGAAATTCCACATGGCCGCCGGGGAAAATTTTAATGAAACTCGCGAGAGAGGCGTTACCGTTATTGCCGTCACTTCTGTGTTATTAATTTTATTGTTGCTAGCCGAGATCGAGCAAAATGCACCGCTTTCGAACAAACGGAGCAGTTCGCTGGAAAACTTCAACGATAGTTCTAGAATTCCTCTACACGTATATTGACACTTCGACTATCGTATCGTTCGCATATGCCATTGATTTTAGCGATTCGCGATGTTTAACGTTTACACGGTAAGAGTTTGTTGAAAGATTACTCGGTTTCATACATTTTAACCGAAGTCAATTACTCGCTGCAATATTTTGTTTGTACAAGTCTAATCGAGCGTAAATATTCTGAAATTGTGTCTGTAATTTTCTAAATTCTTCGGTAGCAACTTCGGCATCCTCGCGAATTCGAAAAATTTCAAAAAAACCCTCATAAATTTCATAAAATGGACTTCGCGTGTTTGAATTGTTTAAAAAAAAGTTTTCAGCCGTTCGACGTAGCAGAGCGTTCAGGAATGATTCTGACAAGCGACCTGTGCGTAAATTGTTCGAATGAAAATTCGTGCGGGAGCGAGTGGAATATCAGAGAATTAATTTAGCTTATTACAAGATTATTAAGCGAACGATCAAAACGGTAGCCGCGGAATGTTGAGCATCGTGATATTTAGCGTTGGGATGACTCATCGAAGAAGCAGCGGCGCGGCATTCTTAGCGTGGCCGGGAGACAGAACAATAATCTCCACGATTAAACCGAGTTAAAATCAAGTGTATTCGGACACGCGGCTACTCACGCGACATTTTACCGCAATTAAGCGGAACGACTTCGAGTAGAGACTCGTCGTCGGTTTAAACGCGAACGACCCAGTTTTCGCGAAACTGTTACTACGTCCGACGGAAGAACCGCCGCGCTGTTTGCGAACAGGCTTGGCCGTTTCGTTCGAAGAATTAATTTTTCCCTCTCACTCTTTTTATCATCCCTCTTTCGATGGAAATAAAACGGAGGCGCGAACTTTGCCGAAGGCACCCGAGGACGATCGTTTTTTAAACACACAGAATAAAGAGACGGACGTTATTCCCCCCCGGTCGCCCTTTCGCCCTTTTTATACGGCGACGATAGTCAGCGCCCGGGCGCGCGGCTGCTGCTGTTTGCGTTCTATTAACGATCGATCGGTGGCCGAGGCTCCTTTGAGAAGTCCGCGCGCGTTAACGATAATAATCGCCACGGAGACGATTATGATTTATTGGCCGCCCCTTTTTGCCGTTAATTGCCGGCCACGTACTTTGTTACCGGCGCGGCCTAGTTTAGCTCTACGCCCTGATAAAACGGCCGGGTCTATTTCTAGAGGGAGCTTCGAAGGTTCGTTTCCACTTTGATTTTCTCGGGTAATCTGCACACGACGCGCTGCGCCGTCCGTCCGATTTCTCCTATCTTTAGAGACAGAAACCAGCGGCGGTGTCTGCTCGATTTCTGGGTTACATTTCAATATTCTGACACCTTGTTGGGAAAATCCCGAAATTCCGGAAACTCCGTACATCGAAACATCGCTGCAGTCATTTGGTCGCTGTCACGAGGACGGAGGCGTTGACGTTGCTGAAAATCGGCAGGCTCGTTCTCCTCACTTTTTTTATGCTGCTCCGATCTATCCTCTTTCGTTAGACTCTTTCTTTCCTGGACCCGTAGACGCTTTCATTGGGTTTTTCGATTTTTAATTCTTCTCTCAGTCCCTTCATCGCCGTTTCAGCCAGTTCTTCCTTCATTTTCTAGACCCTTCTTCTTTTCCCTAGACTTTTATGTACGAAGGAAAAATAGTCGAACTATACCGTTCTAGATTCTGTCCGCAACTATTTCGAATGATCGCACGAGGAATTCATTTTTGACCCTGTACACACAGCTTTACAGAAACAATGTTGGTTGCTCTTTTAAATAGAGCTTCTGATTTGCCTCACGAACAACGCTTCGTAATAACAATCTCCCGACCTCGAATCAGCATAAACATCCGCACGATAACGCAATCTCATCAGCGAGAAACGTGCGAACTATGTATATCAATAGTGTTTCCAGAACCGCTGAAAGGAGGAAAGAAGCGTCGGCGGGGAGGGTGGGGCACGGAGAACTGCATCGTGTCTGCCGAAAAAATAATTTCGATTCATGGCTGGCGTATCATGTGAACGCGGGAACAAGCTATCGGAAAACAGACCAGCTATTGCCGACGGGGCCGGTGAAAAAGGGGAGAAAAAAGAAACGAAAAAAACGCGCACACATACAGCAGAATAATTCGCGTTTCGTATGGAACGAATCCCGCGATACGAGAGTAACCTCGGCAACGCGGAATATACGGGGGGGGGGGGGGGGGGGGCGAAAAAAAAACAAAAAACAGAATAAAAATTGCGAGGCACCGGTCTCGGTATTTCCGTAAAACACTAACAAGATGAACAGGTTTTTTTTCGCAGAGCATCAGGAACGTCAGCGATCGCGCGTCGAAATGGAAAACAAACAGCATGAACTGCATAAAAGTCGTAGTGTTGCGAATCCGTCGGTTAGTATTATGGTGCACGGCTAAATTTACATCGGTTCAAGAGCCAGCGGTCAAAGAGTGGTTCTGACTCGCGTTAATAGTGTGGATTTTACGCAAATGATGTATCGTTACGAAATTGCAAGAGCCTCGGCCGATTTACGCAGTTCCGGCCGCTAGATAGCAGTTATCGCGACCGCGAAACCAACCGACGAGTATCGACACGCTATCAAACCGGTTGCCTCGTTGCGCGACACTCACTTGATTCGATTAGAGACGAGCAGCTCCGCGATGTTCTTGCCCAGCATCGAGTACAACGTTTCCACGAACACCAACACCTTCGGGTCAGTTCTCAGACGAGCCTCGCTCCGATGATCCGGAGCTGATGGCAGCCTGGTCGCTCCTCGCAGTGTGGAACACCTTATCGCTGGCTCCGGCCTAGTGTCGCGGTGGATCAGGCTGGAATTGACAAAAAGAATCATCAGGATAATTAATTGGCGAGTCGTTGCGTATATCAGAAAAATTAGGAGAATCGTCGTCGCAATCATCGATTGGTGCAATCGTCGTAAAAGGATGTGGGTCGTTTCTCAACACAATTACGAATCGGTAAAAGCGGCCAGATAAATTGGAAAGACCGCAAGACCATTGGACAAGTACGCGGAGAACATTTTCTTGTTTTTACCAATCCACTCTCTGAAAAGAACGAGAAAGACTTACTTCACGATTTAGTATCATTCTTATGTGCCTTAAAGCCCGCGCGAAGGAAAAAATTGCAAGGTTTTCAACGAGGAAGCCTGCAAGGCGAACTCGTTCCGCGAATAGAGACATTCTCGCGGTTCCTGTGGGCAATATTTTCCGAAAATCGGCTAAAATTCGATGGCAGGGTCGAAATCTCGCCGTTAAAAGTTGGCTCGCGTGCATCGCGGCCGTTTCGCAGTCCGCGTTTCCGATTCCGCGCCATAAGCCGGAAACCGCACGAGTCTCGAACGGTTCCGGGCGTGTCGGATCGAATCGCCCACGTCGAGCCGAGCCGAGTCGAGCCACGCCGCGCCACGTCGTGCCATCCGAAATCTACATCCATAATCGTCGGTATGAAATTCAAATTGGATCCTTTTGTGAGAGCGCGGGCCGTGGCTGGGCGCGCGAACTTGCCGCGGAACTTTTCCCCTGAAAGGAAACGCCGCGGAAAGTATGCGGCCGTACACTTCGCGGGTCGCGCATTCACCGGCCGCGAACTCCAAATACTTGGAATACTTGAGCCACTTCTTGCATCCCCGGGGAAATTACATAACGTCCGTCCCGACGTCGATTTACAGTGCTTTTAGTCACGCTCTCCTCTCTCTTTCCCTCTTCCTCGAACTTGGACAAAGGGATTAGACCCGGACGAAGATCGGGACGCAATCTTAATTGCATTAGTTCGAATCGTTCTCTTTCCCCTGTCCAGAGATCTCGCGTTCCTCCAACTTCTGTCGGATCTTCAGTGAATATTTTGCCTTTAACAGGGCATTCTCGTGTAACGACCGACAGTGTTTCGATCAATTAAGTGGACAAAACTCGTAAGTTGATTTCGTAAAAAATGCATGTTTTTCATACGAAGCTGTGTCTAATATAATAATATAATAATAATATATATACCGTATTTCAGACTCACGGCTAATAAATTGGTCTTGGTTTACATAAATCTAACCGATACAATTCTATCTTAACCTTTCACTCTTCCATTCGCCCACTCCTGAATTCTGTTTCAATGACCAAGATGTATTAGCATTCTAAATTCAAAGTTTATTACATTTCCTAAGACGGTTGCTCTTATTTAAAACTAATATGTTTTGTGTGTAACATCGTATGCCTAAAACTAAATGTTTATCATGGAAAACCGTTTGTATTTAGATCGCAAGGTAGACTTGTTTCTCATATCCTTCTCAAGAGTTGTTCAATGGAAACGAAGCAATAGATGGAAAGAAAAAGAAAATATAATTTTTCCCTGTCACCCTGCCAGGTACTCGTCAATTGTTCAAGCAAGTCCCATTAATTTCGCAGCTCGTTGCTTAAACAGCGTTCAACCACCGGAGCAGAGTATTATAGTCGATAGCGAGCGCATAGCACCGGGAGAATCGTCGTGCTGAAAGTTCCGAAACTCGGACGGCTTACGCCGGACAGCCCGGAAACAAGTTTTAAGATCGACGCATTCACCAACAGTTACGAGGATCCACCTTAACAATCGGGATTACAGTTTCCTCGGCGCATTCGCGCAGGTGTAACACCGTCGATGCATTATGCTTGAGCAATTAACGCGTCGTCGCCGACGAGATTTCGCCCTGTAAACCGTTGACCATCGACCCTTTACAAGTTCCGGCTCTCCTCGGCTAATCGATAACCAGCGCCCCCCTTCGGTATTTACGATTACACGATTAAGGACGATCGTTGCGAGACAAATCGAGACAGAAACGAGCTTTCGAGGCCGTCGATGCAACGGCGTGGTTTCGAGTGCTCTCGACGGCCGCCCCGTGTAACCAGCCCATGGACATCGAACATTTGTTGCGTACATTGCATTTCATCGCATTAATGTGAAAACGATGTTGGATCGCTCGCGAAGCGATCCATACGCTCGTCACAGCTCGTGGATCCTGGTGGCCATTGCTGTCTTGTGGAATTTATATAATTTTCAGCGGTGTTTCATTATTTCGCTGGGCGACGGCTCGACTTCCGAAAGTTCAATCGTTTCGACAGAGATTTCACGCATAGATTTTATGCATTTATCATAGAAACGAATAAAGGGTCTCTGAATCAATGAAATGAATCGCTACCATCGTATTGTCGCGAATTTGTTAAAATTGTTAAGAGAAGATACACGGTTTTATTTAAACGCTTGTAATTAAACTAACATTGTCGCAATGAAAGAAAATTACGTTCAGTTGAATCGTTTGGACAAACTCGCGAACTAAATTTTTGCCGAGCGAGTTTCACGAATAGATTCGATGCATTTATTACAGAAATGAATAAAGGATCTCTGAAACTATGGAAACATCAGAAGAAATCCTTGCTACGACATTATCGTGAATTTATTAAAATTGTTAAGAGAAGATCCAGTTTTATTTAAACGCTTGTAATTAAACTAACATAGTCGTAACGAACGAAAATTACGTTCAGTTGAATCGTTTGGACAGACTCGGGAACTAAATTTTTCCTGAGCGAGAGTCACGAATAGATTTTATGCATTTATTATAGAAACGAATAAAAGACCTCTGACACAATGGAAACATCAGAAGGAATCCTTGCTACGATGTCATCGTGAATTTATTAAAATTGTTAAGAGAGGATACACATTTTTATTTAAAGACGTGTAATTAAACTAACATTGTCGTAATGAAAGAAAATTACGTTCAGTTGAATCGTTCGGACAGACTCGCGAATTAAATTTTTGCTGAGCGAGTTTCACGAATATATGTTATGCATTTATTATAAAAACGAATAAATGGTCTCCGAAGCAATGGAATTTATTAAAATTGTTGAAGGAAGATAGACATTTTTATTTAATGGCTTGTAATTAAACCAACGTTGTCACAATGAAAGAAAATTACGTTCAGTTTCGTGTTCGGAGCGACGAATCTAAGATCTAAGAAACCGAGGAATCGATTCGGAGACGTATAATTAATCGTGCCCGGTCGATCTAGATTTTCTAAGGGATCCAGGGCCGAGCTATCGCGGAACGATCTACAGACCGACGCCCGAGGGAGTACTACCCTTAAGCCTGTGATCTCGAAGGTACATCGGAGACGTTAATTCCACGTACGCAACGGGATTAACGATGAAAGGAGTGGTTTAAAGGGAGGCTGAAAAGAGCGCATTCTTGCGAACCTTCCAGTTATACAGGGCCCCCGGAAACAGCGAAGGTTTGTCCCTGGGTTAAAACGGTGGATGCTTTCATCGTCCTTAAAGCGGATCTCTTTCCCCGCTGCGCACCAGTTCGTTCTTTGGGACACTCGGATTATCGGTAATCGTAAAAATGCCGTCAGATTTATGCCGAGTGGAGCAATCCGTCGCTTTGTGCTGCACCGGGAGAAAGAGACGCTATCTCGTCCCCTACAAGGAGTTGATCCTCGTTATACGAAAAAACGTCCGTTCTCCTCGCAGACCCGGCACACTGACGCGTGAAAATCCCGCTGCAGAGGACCGACCCGGGAAGAAACGCTCCTCAACGATCCCGAAAAACGGAGAAACGAAGAAACACTTTTAGCTGAATGCTCGCGGTATTCTGACGTCGATGGGATGACTTCCACATCTTTTAGGTCTTCGCTGGATTCCATCTACTTCGTGCCTTTACGAACGGCGAAGATCGAGAAACGCAGACAAAGGTACCTGCCGACGCGCGATCGCAAAAATGGCAAAGTCCTCGTGAAAGCTTGTTAGAGCTAGCATAGGTTCGGTTAGCCGGTAAACCGGACGCGCGGTGTACCTTAAACTTGATTAAGGGGGTCGGTTGGTGACAAGCTCGTAAAAGCGAGCCGGCTCGCATCCGGAAAGATCCATGGTGCGTGTTCTCACATATAAGCTTTCAAGTACGCTGGTAATCTGGTCCGAGAGAGATACGGAACGTCATCCTATCGTGCATCACGGCATGGCTGCATGCCCGAAGTAAGCCTATTAGAGCGCGGGCTTATTAGAGGATGCCATCTGACCCAAATTCCGCGTTCCTATTGGCCAGAGGCGTAGCGACGCGCGGATAGACTTAATACGAATTTATGATAACGCTTCGGGGCTCGCGGGCCAGCTATGCTCGATAATCTTCCGCAGGAATGACGACGCTATCAATAATTTTTATTGCCGAGTGTCTTCTGGCCTGGCCTTGGTAAGATGGATCAGACCGTTGGAGATTAGGGTCGTGTGGAGTCATACTTTGTAACGAAGAATCGAGATCGAAGTGTTCCGTAACTGTTCATTCTATTAGAATCGCTAATTAATCCTGCAGGGACCACGTCTGTACGCCGTGCTAACTCCGAAGAGTATGCTAAATTTTAGCGCGATACGATCTCATGCATTTTTACTAGACGGCGGATTTTATCAAAAATTTCAGCCCGGTCATAGATGGCCATCTCCTTTGACCGTCACCGTTGCTGGCAAGTTTCAACGAAGAGCATTAACCAAGAGGAAAAAGTCGAAGGTTCAAGTTCACCGCGTTAACCTAATTTCGAGCGTTAATAATCGTTCCGGTAAACGCTCGAGGGGGAAGAAGGATCGAAGATTACGGTAGCGGAGTTTCGATTGCGACGATGAAGTTCTTCGAATGGGCAGAACCACAGTCTCGGGAATGGTCGTCTATTAAATGGTCGCAGGGTCACTTGTACGCTGCCGAAAACGGCGAAAGGGAGAAAGCAGACGGAACGCGCGACTCGAGGTAACATCGATTAAGGTCGAAAGCAGGAGCGATCGATCATCGACGGTAATAAAGAGCTTCCGCCGGGGTGAAACGCTCTGCACGCGCGTGTTCCATTTAGCATCGTGGCCAGATTCGAATATCACCGTGTCGATACATCGTGCCGAGATTGGTATACATGCGGGGGAGGATGAAGATTAGAGCGAACACGGTGATTTTGGTCGAGCGGCGTACCGCGGCGGGCTTTAACGCGCCACTTATGCGTTACAGTTAACGATTTCGCATAACGTCTTCCAGATTTAATTTCTTTCGTAAATCTGTTATATCTCGATAGAACCTTGATGCTATTCTTAAGAAGTGCGGGAACGAGGAATTGCGGAATCAAAGAAATTAGGAATTGTGGAATCGAAGAAACGAGGAAATGAAACGATGAAAAAATCGGGAAATCGATCCCGATCGAAAGAGAGTAAAATCATGTGGAGTTGTTTGGCGCTGATCGAGCGGAAGGGTCGACCGAGGGTTAATAGTCACCGGTTCGAGCGTCGAAGCGTTTTGACGAAGCCAATGGATGAGGCCTAATGGATCACTGGAATTATTCAGAGCGTGGTTCGCGGAATTCGACGATTTGGCTAACAACGTCGACCTCGATCGTATGATTATTTAAGGCAAGGTACACCCCGTGGCTGTACCTGGGCCAGGTTACGTCAACGTGCTTGTAAATCTCTGCTAAGAGTTCCCGTACTCCCGGTTACGCGGAGAGAACGCTCGTTAACTTCGCGGAGTCTCGTGAATAACGTACACCTGGGAACGGATATGCGCTTCTTGACGGGAAGGAATTCTTAATCGAGCGGTGTCAGGCACGATCAAAATTTCACCAGTCCGATATTCGCTTCCCTCTTGTTGCAACAAGAGAGAACGCACCTCGGGGAATTCATCTTGAAACTGCGCGATACGAGCCAATACGTTCTTTTATGCGACGAGACTATTTTTAATTTATCATTCGCAAATGGACTAACGAGAATACTAGAAACTTCGAAACAAATGCAATTCGCTTTAAGCAAAGCAACTTCGGGGGATAAAATGAAGCGGGAGGACTCGACTTGCAATTTTTCCGAAACGATAGTACTCGCTGTGTCCTAATTCGCGTTTTCCTGGATCTGTTCGACGCGCGATGTCTTCGGAACGCCTCGATCTTCCATCAAATATTCTAATTCGATCGCGGAAGGCGAGATACACGTAAAGGGAGTCTCGTAACGGTGGAACGCTAATAAAGGCCTTCGCAGGGTGACACGAGCTCCTCGAAAGGCAATTTTAGATTACGGCCGCCATTGTCGCCTATCAACAGCCGATTAAATTACACCGAGAATTGCCTCGAACATGGCACAGTGAAAGAGAGTTCGAAAATGATGGTCGGGCGGGGTGGGGAAAATCGCCTCGAATTACCGCCTCGTGTACCAGAGCCTCTCGTACTTTTCGTGCGGATAATCGAATTACACCCGAGGCGTTTCCCTTCTTTTCCCCGGGGCGATCGCTTCCTGGTAACCCTCTCTTTCTCGGTTCAACGAAACAACGTTTCCGGCAACGAGAATCGAAGATCGCATAGATTCCACGCACCCCGGGGTTGCGGAACTTCCAGAGAATCACGAGATACGAAGAGGTAACTCGGTTCGCGGAACTACTGTTTCGCCGAGTTTGCAACCCCTAAGAGGCTCAGGATCCTACTTGGAATTTCGTGAGGAAATATTTGCGGTGTCAGAAAGCAGAAATCATTTTTATTATCGTTGCAGAGCGTATCTTACTGCGATGTTCCTCGAAAATAATTTTAATCGCGTGTTCGATACGAAAACTTGATTGAATAATTCGCTATTTTATTTTTCTGTGGATTTAGGATTCAATCGAGGACGAGACATTGCGTTTCGTAGCAAATTTGTTTAGCGTTGATTTGTTAAAAAGTAAAATTGTAGGGACCCTTCTGTTCGTTCGATTTCTTAATTTCAACACACTCTTCGATGGTTGAGAAATCAATCGTACTCCTAAATGAAAACCATATAAAAACAAAAGTACGATGCACGTGGAAATATAGGAGAATGGTTGTACACGTGAAAAATCAATACGAACAAATTGTTTTCTATGTACTATATCTAGTATATACGTGTGTTTGATGAAACAGATATTCAAAACAGCCAAACTACCCCACTAATGATTAATGTCGTTCTAGAAAACAATAATTAAAATGAAATTATCGTCTCGTAAGTTGAATTCGTAGAAAATTTATAAAACAAAGTCTAAAAGTTTAAAAATCTACAAATGCGCGTACAAAGACAATTACGTGCACTTACATCTAAAAGTCGCCTAAACGTCATAAAACAACGTAGAAAATCACAAACACTGAAACTTTAAGAGTGGTAGAAAATGGCAGTCGCCTTATCGAGGTAAGATTCCGAGTGCTCTCGAACAATTAGCAAGCAATCTGAAGTTTTTGAGTCCTCCCACGATCTCGAGTCGCGTTTATCCTTTTGTCCAAGCTCACCGGAAGGATTCAGAGTTTTAGCGTTTCGTAATTTCCGTGGAATTCCTGCAGACAAAGCTGCGCAGCATGATGGATAGGTCGCGGAATAATGGTAGAAGTGGTTCGCGTGGATTTCACTAGCTTAGGAATCGACGGGCCGTGGCTGCCATGGCGGCTGCATTGTGAATTTGCAACATAGCGGCCACGCTGGGATTATTGATCATTCGTACGCGGCGGTGAATAAACTATGAGCTTGCATGCAAATTCATATTTTAGCGGATTAATTTACACCGGTGTGTAACGGGAAGTTTCATTTCGCCAAGGGTTTTATTGAATCTGAAATAATTGAAGCATAGTTGTGCGAGAACATTTTCGTGAACTCCGACAGTATAATATATCCGCGAGCGGTCCGATACGTGATTCTGCAATCCCTTTGCGACCGAGAGCCACCGTAGAGAGCTCGCGGATTTTTTTCCCTGTTAGCGCGAATTTTTCCCCCATTTCGGCACTCGTCATAAAGCATGCTTTCATGTTTAACCAGTTGACTGCGTTCGACGCGTATACACGTCAATCCAGAACTCTATTGCGATTCAATAACAATAACCTTTTCAAGAATGAATTGTTAATTTTTTATCAAATAATGTAATAATAATGTAATCCTTGCTCCGCGTTCGACGTGTATACTTGTCATTGCTTGATTTTAATTCCGCACTCAGTCGGGGATTTTTAAAACTAAATTCCGCGGTTAAGAGGTTAATTTAAACTCTCAAGCTGTCGAAGATGGGAATTTTCATCCCATAGGAATGGGAATATTAAAATTAACTCTGTCCGATCTGAATTACTGACCACGATTTTTTAATTTCTTGACGTAATTTCAATCGTTCTTTTGCACCTGAACAATCCTATCGTAAATTGTAATCTTCGATATTTAATTTAAGCCCTTACACGTCCACAAGTTCCTACTGGAACACAATCTAAAATGGATTCAATGAATCTCTAATACAGCAAATCTGGATTTACAAAAATAAGAAACAGGTAATTGCTGATCATTTGATAAAATAACAAATTTACCTGACGACATTTACATACACATATTCGATTTAGAAACGTTTCTAAAAATTGTTGGTGTTATACTTTTTCGTCTTTTCGCCAGAAAAATAAGCTGAAACAACGAATCCTCGGAACAGAGTTCTCGGAAATTTCTTGCCGACGAACGGAACTCGTTTCACCCGACGAATCAACGACCCCATTAACCCGTTTCAAGGAATATTCAGGGGGATGCAACATCGTAGAACAGCCCTATCTAGTTTTTTTACCGTGGCCGGAGCCGGAGGCTCGCGTGCACCGTCTACGTTTTCTCGATCTCCTGCGCCAGAAGGCCAACAGTCGGCGACTATATCGACGTCAGATAAAAAAGAAACGAAGAAAGCAAACCACGGTGGCGCGGACCTGACGAGGAAAGGGCAGCTTAGGCGGCCGAGGATCGAACGAAAAGGGTGTTCGCAGTTCTTCCGGTAATTTGCCCCGGGGCTGCTTTGCTGGCGAAACTTTTTTACATCTGAAAAATTGGTCGAAGTTCCGACGTTCGAACGGCCACGGTAACCCAACCCAGATGGAACGATGCTTGGTAAATACTGGACTCGGTTCGACTTTTTCACCGCCCACGCTTTGATAGTCTTGACGGATCGTTCGCTAGCGAGTTTTATCATTTTCCTTTGATGTTCTGGTATATATATATAGAAATGCCTAATATTAATTTCAACCATCCTTCGTGTCGATTAAGCATTAAGCATTAAGATTTTGAACGGTGCTATTCGCATCGAGCAATTACAATCTGTGCTTCTGAAATCGTGTTTATACGTGTAAAATAAAAAATGAAAATAGTACTAAATACTTTTCTAATTTTTTGTTCATATTCCTAGTCAAATTGTTATCGTAAGCTTTTTTTACGTATGTGCAATTATTTGTATCGAGACTAATATGTTGTACGATGCGTATTGTAGAGAGAAATGTAGGCGGGTCGACGAAGAAAATGATTCTTATGAAAGGGGTCGATGTAGGAAAAAGGTCGGGAATTCCTGGGTTAGATCCTTTAGTACTGAGAAATCTTAGGTATCGTTTGTGAAATTATCCCAAGTTTCTAGAGAAAGTGGAAAGGAATTGCGGCAAGCTAGGCGGCGCTATAAGCGAAGAGCGTCCACGTCGAGAGCGGGCTGGTTACAGGCTGACGACATCTACTCACGTTACACGGGGCAAAACGTTCCGCGCGGAAAGTACCGATTAGGATCCATTAGCATCGTCGCCGTCCCGGCCGAGAAATTCCCGTGGCTCTAGCGAGAAAGCATGCACGTTGCACACGGAAAATACGGCCACGCCTAGCCGCGTGCATTCGGATGGCTGGAATGATTAATCGCGTGTCGCGTTCAATGCACTTTCTCCTGTCGTGTACCGTCGCGATCAATTCGATTAATTGGCGACTACGTGTAAAACGCTTTGTCACTCGCCCGAAGACGAACCCATACCATCTAATTACTGGACTATATACGTTATGCGATTACAACAAAAATCACTGGTGGGATTTAAACTGGTGACAAGGGTAAAAAAATTTTGAAATTATTGAGAATTAATTAATAATATTCCACGTTCGCTTTTGCACTTCGCCAAAGTTAAATGTTAGGAAGACGTCAAATAGACTAGATACTAGCAATTACCTCGTAATTATCGAAAATGGGTATCCAGAAAATTTTGGGGTCATGGAAGATTCTATTGGACGATCGGAGGATCGTACAGCACACAAAGGATATTGTAATTCCCATTGTCCTCGGCATTAATATTTCCTCGCGCAATTATATCCGTCTCGCGAGCGGCATTGCAATCAATTCCGGTGGCCCAGTGGACCGAATTGTTGGCCCCAACCCCAACTATTCAATAGGGTTGTCCTCATTTTCCAACATCCGATTTTTTTCTGATCTTGCCCCCCTAAATTGTGACACTCGATCAGAAAACGATACGTGCCAAACCTGTTGTTGATTTCGCTTCATTTCTTAACATAATTGTATTACTTATACCGTAAGTCGTTGATCTTGCTCAAAATTAAGAGCTGTTTTCACCCCTTCGACGCGGATGCTGGCCAAGAAAAAATATACGTATCAAATATGTTTCCGAGCACTACCTCTCACATAAATTTCATCAAAATCGGTGAGCCTAGGTTCGACGCGATCCCCCTTGTCAGATGCTGCATAATTCTCCGATTGCCTCCAAATTTGGCACGCGTCATTTCCTCGGCAAGTGTCACAGTTTAGGGGAGTAAGACTAAAAAAGTCCAAAATCGTCGGATTAACCCGAAGGATCAGCAACGTCCACGACATCCTTTCATTTTTCTCGTTCCGTTACGTTTCCGTTCTGCAACGTCCACGGAATCGCGGACAACGCGGTGTCTCCGCGTCGTTTCCCGATCGCAGGAACGTGACCATGCGACGCCAAATTGCTCGGACGGTTTTTCCGTCGGGGGTAGCTACCCCTCGGAGGAAGCTGCGGGGGTTGGTCGGCTCGTTGAGAGGGTGAAAATCGAGCCGGAGGGCTGAGAACGGGAAAAAAGAACCGTCGAGAAGAGATCAAACTGACGGCGAGGGGTGAAGTCGGGGGTGGAAACGGAGGTTGGAACCCCATCAGGGACGGCGGTCGGCATCCGGCAATTTACGGACGTCCGGCGAAACTGATTTTCGAGGCGACAGAAATTACTTCTTCGGAAAGTCGCGGCCGCCTAACGTTGTCCGTCTCTCTCAGATCTTGAAACGTGGCACCTTCCTCTTCCAGCGATTTCTCTCGACCCTCTTTCAGCGACAGAGGGTGCTGCACCCCTCTCAAGGGTGCTGTGCCAGTCGCCCGGACGAATCTTGGCTTCCCGACGAAACGCGAGACACTCAAGAATCTCTTGCTTCCTTCGATCACTCGAGTAAGTCGAAAGTAATACATGAATTCGTACTCGTCGATAGTTTCGATTTTTTGGCTGTTTCACAAATTTTTTTAACGACTCTATAGTAAACAGCGTTTTTTCAGCTTTAATTTGTGCCCTCGCATTTCCTAAAATTCCTACGGGGAATACAGTCAAAACTTGACTTCAAGCGACTCCTTAAATTCCACTCGTTCTACTCCGAGCTACCAATTGTAGTTAGTTAATTTTTCGTATGAAACTCGCGAAGTTTGTTCAGCTGAATTATAATTTTCCAGGGAAAGTAGGAAGGAATTGGGCTAAGCAGCGCCATAAGCGAAGACTGTATTTAGCGACGGGGGGTGTTGCGCCCCTCTCGAGGGTGCTGTGCCATTCGCCCGAACGAATCTTGGCTTCCCGGCGAAACGGGAATCGAGCTCTAACCCTCTGGCAACGCTATTGCCTCGCCCTCAGCTTTCGAGTCGAGAGAGAGAGATTGTCGGGGGATCGTAGTTCTGCCTACCTCTCCGGCTACGGCGAAAATATCTCCGATTTCGACAGGATATTTCAATCCCCGGCGAGAAAGGGAAACGCTGCGTGTTTCGATTCCGAGTATATTAAATTCGCTCTCGGGGATTGCGCGGCGAGTCGACCCAACTCGACTCGACGCGACGGAAGCCCCCCGTAGCCCGTGTTCACCGCCTTTGAATCTGGTCAACGGCGGAAGCAGGGCTGCGAACCACCGAATTGCCTCCTCTGGCCTGGACGGAACGGGTGAATGGCGGAAAGTTTAACGAGAATGATCGAAAGTGGATGGAATTGATGCCGGACGCTCCTGAAAGAGATTCAAACGGCCGCCGAACGAACGAAGGGTATTTAACTCTCGGACTCCGGCGAGCAATAGGCCTACGGTCATTACCGACCTACACCAATATTTCACTGATACATATTGACAGTCCTTCGAGCCTTAGACGACACAAGGTGTCCTAAAAATGTATTTCCTTGCAAAGGGGATATTCCTGAGGTAATTTCAAGTAACTTTTCTCTTTGTGAAAATGTTCTTCGCGGCTTCGTTACGGAGTTATTTACGAAAAACGCGGACCAATCGGAGGGTCGGCTCGGCCAATGCCAACGCCACGCCCAACGGAAATCTGTCTGTTGTAATCGTGCTCCGATTGGTCCGTGTTTTTCGTTGATAACTCCTCAACGAAACCGCGGATAACTTTTACGCGGAGGAAGACGTTACTTCGAACGGCCTCCGTAATCACCCCTTTTAAGGAAGTACATTTCCGGAACACCCTGTAACATACTTACAGACCTGGCGAGATTGATCGGAAACCGCGGAAGCGAAAAAAGATTTCTCGAACTGTTAACGCTTCTGTAAAGACCTTCGAAAGAGAGAGAGAAAATGAAAATTTCCCGAGATTTTTCCTTTCCAGAGATAATCGAGTGAAAGCGTGGGAGAACGGGGGACAAAGTGTCGATAGAACGGAGGGTAAGCAATCCGGAGCCTTTTCCGGGCGCTTCACGCCCACGGAATCGATTCCAGGACCGGCCGATTACCCGTCCACGCTCTTTTGTCCGCGAGTATTAACGCAGGGGCGTAGCGGTGCGGAGGGCAGTCCGGACAAATTCTACAGGGTCATTACCGATTAAGCGTGCGCAAATAGTCAAGTAATTCGGCCGGCCGATCAAATGCCCTAATCCAATAACTCGAGCCAGTCGTGTATACGAAAATGCATCGGGCGTTGCACGCGCGGAGTTGTGCGGAGTTGCGCGGAGTTGCGCGGCGACCAAAAGCCCGAAGCCCGAAGCCCGAAACCGGGCCGGATTGGACTGGTCTGGACTGGCGCGCCGACTTGTCAACCGAATTACCGAGCGTTGCGTGGAATTGCTGGAACGGCCCGGGCGCGTTCGGCCGTTTTCGACAAAAGATCGAATTAACGGGCGTTGCCTGAATCGTGCCGACTGGCGCACGAATTACCGTGTATTTGGGGGAGGTGGATCCTCGCATCGGCACCGGGACACCAGGACTCATTTTCGGCCTGGTCGACGTTATCACCGCAAGTCAAACTCTCTGGCCTACGCGATCGCCAGCATTCACGGTCCCACGGGTCGAAAACAACCGGCAAGAGTTCCGCTGATTGGGAAATTTCGAGCGGCGACTCTGTTCACCGCGTTGTCCAACGATTGCGGTCGATCGACAGTCGACCTGTACATGGTTCAACGTAATTACTATTTTCCTCGACAACGAAATGATTTATCGCTCGAAACAATTACTACATTGCTTATTTTTCTGCAAATTGGAAACGTTGTTGGATATTTCTACGAAGCGATCGCTTGTATCGTTCGCAAGGGACGCTAGCCAATTATTGTTAAAATAAATAACTTTTTTAAAAATATGGGTTGGTTCCGAAGGGCCAATTCAAACCGATTTTATAATGTGTTCTGGTAGGAATTTTTAAATGTCTGAGGGCTTAAATAAAAGCCCAGGGAACGCTCTTTCTCATAGTACTCTACGTTTAAAGGAGAATTCTAAATTACGCCCAAAAACTCATAAATTTCGGTCACTTCGAGTCAATTACAGAGTGTATTCCCACAGAAATGTTTGAAAGTTCGAGAGTAATCTGGATGAAAAAGGAAATATGGAAGTAGCAAAAATAAACTGGGTGACAACGGTCGGCAGCCAAGTCGACGGGTTAGAGAGGGTTGATAAAAATCCGCGTCGCTCCACTTTGTGTTCCATGGCGCGAAAGCGCGTCATCGGCAAAGAAAGCGGTCGCGTTGGAGCAGGCTTCTCGCGACCAAGGGTCCGAAGTTCGAATTTCACGAGATGCAATTTTTGCGCGGGTTGCAAGCGGCGCGAGGAGCCCCGGCAAAGATTTACGAGCAAGAAATGCTTGAATGGCGGGGGTCGGGCGCGTTTCAGCGGCGCGGCGGCTGCTGCAGGTCGGTTAGAAGAAGCTAGAAGCTATTGTTCCGAGTTTTCTAATAGATGACACTCTCCCGGGCGAAACACCTGGCGCAGCCCGTGAGAAATGCTCCGGCACCGGTGTTCCGGTTGCATCGACCTGCAGAATGCAATTGTTCGCGATAATTCGACGAGGCCCGTTGCGCGACCGTCGAGCTGCATTTGTGCAATTAGACCGGTTCGAAGGGCACCATCGATGCTCGCCGCCGTGGAGCTGACTGGAAAAATTGCTGCGCGCAGTCCAAACCGGACTGAGTTTTTACTGCGTAATTTTGAGCCCTCTTGGTGCTCTACAATTCTTTTGTTTGGCAATGTTCATTTTCTCTTTAGAAGATTTATATTGCTTTGAAATCAATGTAAACTACGATACGTGATGAAATGTTAAAAATAATCAACTTTAGTCGTTTCAACCTCTTCACTAGACTGAAAAAAACGGAAATAAAAATTTGACGAATGTCTGAAATTTTTTAAGTATCGTATAATTATCTCATAAAAATCAATAAAATCTCAAAAATACTTATGCAGACAAACTTTTTCCACTTTGTGCACGGTTATTATCAGAATAGCAGTACACGAATGGTTAAAACGGACATCGAAAGAGGAATTCCCTGAGTCTTTTCAAGCAATAAACATTTCTTGATCAACAGAATTGTTTATCGCACCAATTCTGAACCTTTTTGAGCATTACGTGCAAAATGGTCGGTGGAAGCTAGGCGAACGCTGCGGCGAGAATGGGAGGAGGGATCGTGTAACGAAGTGAAAGCATTTTGCTGCAACGTTTATTTCGTCCAATTACATTTGGCAGCTGTACCGAAACTCACCGGCGACCGGCCCGGATTCTACGGGGCTTGTTTATGGGCCTCCATATATCAGCCTTACGAGCACTTAACAGAAAGAAATGGCCGCAATCTTTCGTCTCTAATTCAGTCACTTAACCGCCGGTTATATCCGCTTTGCTGGGGACCAGCTCTTTTCCGCGTGGAGATTTTCGCCGTTCCACTGATAAAAGCCGCTTCCCCCCGCACCGTCGCGCGTCGCCCGATGGAAACGGATGAGATTCATTCCGGCCGACCGAATTTGTTCGAATTATTTTTAATTCCGTTGTCCCCAAGATTTTTCAACTGTGACCCACCACCACCCATTCTTTTCAAGATTAATCATGCTCGACGACGACGATCGTGCCGAAATTGCGTCGAATGCACTCTCAAATTTATGCCGTTTGGCAAGTGCAATTTTATGAAAAGACCACGAGTCTTTATGGAAAATGAAAGTTTTGATTCCACTTTTCTTCCTTTAACAATTTCGGTAATGTGAAATTAAACTTATTTCAGAAATGTCGGTTCGAGATTCTTCAGAATCCTAACAATAACAGTTCATTGATATATTGTTACGAACGTCGATATCGCGAGTATCGATATTTTCCGATATCGATCTTGGTGACGACGTCGCAAAAGATAAGTGCTCTTCCTTCGGTCGATAAAGGATAACGGTTTCCTGCAATAACAGGTGGAGGAAACAGCCTCCGTTAACAAGATTCGGTAGATACGATTATTATCCTAGTTCTACGATTTTAAAGTAATCTACCAATTAATTAAATTCGTCCAACGAATGTCTCAAATTCCCTATCTTCCTGAAGAACTAAACGAATCTAACGAACCTCTCGCATTCCCTTACTTCATCTTATAGAACCAGCTTAATCTAACGAATTCCTCGGGTTCCTTTTGATAGAATCTCTAACTAACCAAAATTGGTCGTTTAACATATGTATTGGCAGCCAATTAAGTAAGCTATTTTAAAGTTTCGGTACTCAAGGCTCTGCAAAAATCTTTATCTTCAAATAATAAAGTAATGTTAATTCGGATCTTCATCGAAATAACCTAGATCGGCACGCCAAATGCAAAATAGTGGCAACATTTAAGGAATTGAAAAATACTGTTGTATCTTTCTCGACTCAATCAGATTATTAAGGAAACACACAAGTGTCTACGCAGGTCCTGTATTTGCAATTAATACAGACAATTTTCACTGTTCTTAAAAACCCACGGTCCAAGTATTACCAAAGAAATTAGGGCACCTGGGTGTCCAGTTCTCGCCACAGCGGTAAAATTAGCAATAAAAGATTCTACCGAAACCGATTATCTCTATAAAAATCTATGACGCGAAGACCACGGGGGAATAATTTCTCATTTTCCTAGAAAACAAACAATTTTACGACAAGGTGATTTCGCGAAAGGGTGTCTTCCTAACCCAAACAATCCCCAGCCGTGGGCGACGGTGGAAGAGTTGTTCGGCAGTTTGCATGATCTCTGCCCACTCGCCGAAACATTCTTCCCCGCCGTTAAATTTGAAGGCGTAATAAGAACGTAGCGGAGCGCGAGTTACGCGGCTATGTTATTACACGTAGTCGCGCGTAATGTTCCCCGAGAACGACCGTGTCATTATTACGTCACGCTCGTGTTTATTCATACTGTCACGCTCCGCGAATCTCCTCGGTATGGCAGGGCGAGAGAGAAAGAGAAAGAGCTAATGGCAGGCTGCTGCTATTTCCCGGGGCCTGATCGAAGACGGAACCTTTAAAGCTCGGCTCGAAACGTGAAATTCGTTGCGCAATTCCCCGGTCACGGTATCATTACACTCGAAATCTCGTTGAAGCGTGAAGACGTCGAACCGGCGAGAGATTATGAAATTGATACTGGGCGCCGACTACGATTTGCGGAACTCTCGGCGATAGAAAATGCGGCAGTTCGAACGATTCTCTCCTTTTGTGGCGGTGCAGATTGGTGTGGGATTATTCTGGACGAGAAGCAATGCTGATTTTATTAATCCGACACCTAGATTTTCTTGCGGCACCCCTTCTGATTTATTTTACACCACGATTTATTTTACAGTCACCGTGGTTCGAATTTCTTCGTCGTTTCTTAGAAGAAGGAAGAAGTATGTTCCTATAGCTCTGTATCAACAACGACAAAGTACAATTTTATTTATATTTATAGGAAATTAATAACATTTAATGCAAGGGGTAATTGTTTTGTTGGGGTGAAATGATTTTGTTTAGTGATTTATAAGGGTGGGTTTAACAGCGACTTTCTACTAAATTTTATTTTTTATTTTTGAAAGAATTCAAGATTTCACAAGATAAATGTATACACGCACATTATTCGGACGTTTATTAATTTGAAGATGGAAATGAATCTGTTTTTTCTTGAATTTTCGCATTTGTTGTGGTGCTGCAGGGGTAGGCACCATCCAGGAACAACTTTTGCGCTCAACTTTATTGTGTCTTTTAAACATTTAAGATTTTACAAGGCGAATGTATGTACCGCTACGATGTTCACTTGTATGAAGACGTAGATGATAGGTTCTTGAACAGTAACATTTTCTTTGGTGCCGCAGGGGTGAGTACCATTTAAGAACAACTTTTGTGCTTAAAAAGGATTCGAGATTTTACGAGGCGAACGTACATACTGCTACGATGTTCATTACTACGAAGACACAGATGATAGGTTCTTGAATTTTTCGTTCAGTTTTAGCCTCTTCTTTAAATCCAGAGACGCCAGGCCCAAGCGCCAACAACCGGGTCGTTTCTTGCGAAGGAAAGGGAACAACAAGGGGGGCCTGGCTTGCAAATTGTCCTCATGAATAACCGGGTCGAAGCACGTTGTCAGTCGGCCGCGGAGGCGGCATGTTAGACACGGGGGAAGATTAAGGGGTAACACGCTGTGGAATTTTGCTAGCCGAATTTGAGCAGCTGCTACGTCATTAGAGGCGTTTCTGCCTAATTGTTTCAACGCCGAGCACTAGAATCTCTCTGTCCAACCAATTGAGGAGACAGCCCGCCCCCTACCCTTAGTTTCGACAACGGTAGCTCCACGGTAAGGGTCCCGCGTCTTCCCGGCTTCAGGAATTGCTCGCGTTCCGACACGCCTCGCTCTCCCCTTTGATGACGTATTAATTGCTTCGACTTTGATACATCTCGCTCAACCGCACCGTAATAACGTTTCTCTCATTGAATCCCGCGCACCTCGCGGCCAACCTGCCAAAGCCAGATTGAGCCGCCCGCTGGGTTTTGACGGGTTCGAATTGCGAATCCGTCCCGAAAACACCGCGACCCGGTTCTCGACCCTGTCTTTCACCTTTCCGCCGATTAATTTCCCAACGATAGTACACTCCACAGCCACGCCTCTTGGCATCTTATTTCCCCGATTGATTGATCACCTGGACCGTTCTGTAATTTTACCGCTTAAAACGTCTCCCTCTGCAGCTGCGTTTCCTCGGAGCAAGCTAGATTAGTTTCTTCATGGACGTTTTGACTTTTATTGGTGCTTTGACCTGTAGTTCTTTTATTCGATATTTATTTGGACGATTAGCGTTCGTTGCTCGAAGACAATTACCATTTCAGCAACATTTTAATCGGTTTACGGTTCATCTCGAAGACATTGATCTAACTCTTAATCTGGTTGCTCGCGTCGCACGGTACATTGGAATCGTAATAACGCGATCACGCGCTGCAGCAACACTTCGCTCGTACTACAATAAAATCATGTTCTTTCAAATTGCGCAGATAAACGTTCGACGAGCACGTATTAGATAAAAGTCGTGTATGTTCTTGTAAAATAATGAACGATAGCGTTATCGATAGAAGACCTATTTTATATCGTTAGCAAAACTCGCGTATACAACTCTAGAGAAGTACTAGCCTACTCGACGGTGAAACTAACGTCAGGTTAAAATTACTAGTATTTTAATTTATAGCAATTTCCAAATGCGAATACTTTATACCAAGCGTACCAAAATATCGACGCTTTATGCAACGGGTCACAACAGACCCAGGACTAACCAGCATCGTCGAAAGTCCACGAGGCAACAGATAAATCAGAGCCAGCCGTTCGTCGCGACAAGATTAAAAGTATCCGGGGCCGAGTAATGCCTTTACATAAATTCCCTGGGAATGGCCGCCGTGCATCCGTGCATCCGTGCATTCTTGCCGCGTCAGTGGCCCTTTGGTATCAAGGATGCATCGCGTTTCCATTGCGCGTCGTTTACGAGGAACACGCCTGTGCTCTCGACAATGGAGGCGGTCGGCCGGAGACTTCTTGCCTCGAAAATCCACGACGCTGTAATCCACGGGCCGGCGTATCTGCCGGCCATAAATATTTCGTACAATGGTAACGATGTATCCTGTCCGCTGTCCCGGGTAGCAGAGATTTTCCGAGTCGCTTCTTTTCAAAAATCCGAGATCGACTAGCTTTTCGATCGGCGATCGTGATGAATCGAAGACTTTCGGACGCCGCGCCGTCGCGTCGCGTGGGCGGAGCAGAAACGATCTATCGCTAGGAATCGAGAGGAAAAGCCTCGACTGCCACCGAGGAATCTACTGCTGCAGATTCTCGGATTGTTAATAATTAAAACACAGCAACCGAAATTGTTATAATCTCGGACTCTTCACTGATCCGTGCAAACCTAAACGCACACGTAGGTACATCCTCCCATTGAATGTACCTACACGTTCGCGGTACAAGTACGGCAAGCTTTCAGGAACGTGTAAATTATGCATCGCAGCGAATTAATTTTAATAAGCCATCGTTTTCACATTTCCATAAATATTCGTTCGGAGCGCACGGAGCTAAACGTAAAATGTTGAACGCGCATTTGCATAAACGTCCAGCGCAAATGCAAGGATTTCTCGTGATAAAGCAAAAAACGTTGATGCACCGTGGGGATCGATGTAACGCGGAAGAACGAATAAATTGATCAAGTTAATGACCATGATCTCGATACTTTCGAGCAGCGGTTCGAGAGTTGATGCACGGCAAACCATGAATGAAGGGGTTGGTTCGTGGGTGCTCGGGGGTGGAAACTAAGCGGACGGACAGATGCCGCTGGTGGTAGAATGGAGTCCAATAATTCTTTGTGCCCAAGTGGAGCGCAGGACGTGTGTGTTGCGAATGCGAGCGGAAGAGAGAGAGAGAGAAACCCCGCGGGATAAGCGTGTGCGGCCCGAGATAGCGGCCGCATCTATATAAATTGCATCGTTTTCTTTGAACAGTTCATCATGGTTGACCGATCGCGTTCTATTGATTAGAAGTCCAATTATTGGCTCGGGTCCGGCTATTTTTATTCCCGTCCCACCCCGCGAACTCGCGAGACTCTCTCTCTTTTTCCGCGAGCTTTTATTTGCGCGGCCTTCGGGACCAGGGCCTTTTAATTCGATAGCCGGCCGATGGCTTTTTTTCCTCGACCAACGATCCTTTGTCTGGCGAATTACTGCGTCCACTGCCCTCGATGTGTGGTGCTTTTGATACGCGAATTTAGTATTGTTTTCGCTGAGCGACGTTTTAATCTTTGATTCTTTGCGAATCTATGTTTTGTCTGGTTGGATAGTAATTGTATGATAGCGGATGATACGAGGATTATGGATGATTCGAGGATTTCTTTTTAGGGGATAAAAGGGTTTGCACGATTTTATTCTGGTCGGTTCGACGAGCATTCAGCCTGGAGGATTTTATTGTAGCAAGTCTATTGGCCATTCTGCTTAGACAACATTTTTTTTTAATAAGAACTATTTTAGTATGTCTACAGGCCCGTCTACCTGGACGATTTTATTCTATTTGGTAGATCAACGATCTTTCTAGTACGTTCAGTGGCTGCCTGGCCGATTTCATTCCAGTACATCAAACTTTTTAGATTGAATCCTTAAATGTGCACACAATAATGTCTTCTACCCAATACACAATTTCTATCTGAAACCGTCGAATGCCTGAAACCATGAACAATAAACCCGCAATTTCCCTGAAACCGATCATTCAATCAAGAATTCAAAAATTCAATCAGAAATAATATACTCGTCCGAACATGATCGCGCAAACAACTTGGAAATCTTAACACTAAACCTACCGAGCCTTAAAAGTAACTGGTACATGTTCCCTTATTAAAGTGACAATATTGATTTTATTTAGATTTTGTGCAGCTCCTATTGTAATTTGTGCCCACTAAAGATATCGATACAGTTATATCTTATGAAATTATTTTTATTATATCAATAATCGTAAAATAAAAAATCTGGAACCGGTCATTTTGACCGGTGATGGCAGGCATGGTGTTGATCAAAGAATAGATCGCGTTTATTTCCAGCTCGCATGGCGGCTCGTCTTTGATGTTCGTTCGACTCTCGGCTCTGTCGTCATTAAATATCACGGAGCGTTCAGCGCCGATCGCGGCTGGTATCGATACGAGTGTTTTTCCCTGGTTTCCGCGCAAGAAGCTCCACTGAAAAGACAGTTTCTTTCGTATTTGTGGGGGTGGAGAGAGAAACGAGCTTGAGTGTATCTACAGCTCGACGGTTACATGCGCTTCAGGTATTGAAACGAAGCGGAGCGGCGCTGCGCGGCGCGGCGCGTCGATCGAGCACTTATCGATGTAAACGCGACCGATATATGTATGCAGCTACGGCGCGGCGCGGCGTCGAGGGGGCTTTCCGACGATAAGCCGTTCTCTTTTGCGGTTCGAGCGCAACTTTGCATTATCGGCACACACCGGTAGAATCCCGCTTATCGAGCAGCCGCTTATGCACCGATACGATGTAGTAATTTCGCGCACGCCGGATTGGGTCGCGCGACACGATTAACAGGTTTTCCGTGTTGCACTGCCGATTTTCGTGCATCGACGATCCTGCGCCAAACATGTATAGATCTTGGACTCTGCACGCGATCTTTCCGCGGAGCGCTAATCTCTGCGAACCCCGGCCACTCTTCTTTGGCCAAGGTTTCATTAGTTGACTCCTTCGTGATCACGTTTGCGCGAGTGTTGGTCTATTTTTTGGGAATTTGAAGAATTTAGGCCTTGCGTGGGCAATTGCGGGTTGCTTTGAACTGGAATGTTGTCAGGCTCGTTTATGCATTTGCGATGTTAGAAAATAACGTGGTTGATTTCTCATACGAGTCTTTCTAATTCATAGTCGCACAGATATAAAAGAAATTATTTTCTGTTAAGCGTTGGTAAAGCTTGAAAAGATCAATCGAGCGGTATGCATTCTTAGAAGGATTTTTACATCGTTGATCTTGAATTAAATTGGAATTTTCAAGTCAGTCTTGCAGTCTCAATTTTCACAGGCAATGTTAGTGTTTCATGAATTTTATGAATGTACGAATGAGAATTTTCAATTCAGAAACAAAAAGATGCCGAAATGGAGTGGCTCCTCTACAGAAACTTCGCCCAACTCGCTGTAAAGAAGCAGCTTCGCAACACCGTATCGAAATTCTTATTTTACGTGCCCTATAAATGTGTAAAGTCCATGGTATGCTCATGAAATTTTATGGAAGCTTTCCTGAAACACGCTTTCTTCTTTTTAACTTTAAGACGATGTTCATGACACACTCTGCATTGTGTGAATCCCTCGAATCCCTTTTGTACAGTGAAAACACTTACACAATCAGTTTAGACCGGCATACAAATCTTTTGAGCTGCTTGGCGATTCTTCGCTGCGAGTTTGAATACAGGAAGCTAACAGGTAAGTCGCGAGGAATAACAAAGTTCGCAACAAACGTCTCCATTCGGTATCCCTCAGAAATGTACTACCTAACACGGATCCATTGTACCAACCTACCAACCCACCGAAGTAATTTTATTACAACTTAACTCTTCGATCTTTCGTGAAAAAAGTATTCTTATCCATTCAAATGGGGGTTGATACACAATCCTGAATTTTTTAACGACGATGCTTTCGCTTGTTACGTTTACAAAAATTCGTTAAGTTACTGACTTCCTAAACAAAAAGGAAGCCCGTTATTACCAGCGATGACGTATTGCGAACGAATATTTCTGAGACGCGTAGGCACGGTAATAATTAGAAATCTAGGTGTACAATGGTGTAAAAATCAATATCTATTTTCTCTCGCATCCTTTAATTTTAATTAATATCTAAATCGATCAAAGTCAAGAAGGACGAGAAACAGAAGAAATGATAAAATCACGATTGAAGAAGGTCAGAAAGGTTAATGAACGAATCGGACAATGCCCGACGGTTTCCCGCGGTTTAAAGTTCGCGAAAAGCAATAATGGCGAGGTGGCCGAGTCGCAATTTGTCACGGGGACGCGCGTGCGTGCTCGGAGGGCCATCGCCTCGTAATGATCGTAATCGAAATGACAAAGCCGAGTTGTTCGGATCGCGATGACTCCCTTAATCCGGCGTTTAAAGGCCGAGGCGCTCTCAATGTGCGAGATGTTGCCGTAAGCTTCTTTTCCGCGACGCTGCGAGCGGATTAGCGTCGGAAAGAATTACCCGGCTGATCTCCGTGAAACCTTGCAGCAGCACTGCGACGATCTCTATACGGTGTACCCCTTTAAACCCCCGTCGGTTTTAAAGCGGAGGCCCCCTCGACGCCAACGTGTAATCTTTAAGTGCCCCTTCCCGCAACGGATTACCAAATACAGATATAAATTAACGAGATAACGCTACCGGCGGAATTTCCTAAATGGCCAGCCAGTTTACCGTTTCTTCCATTCTCTTATTGTCCTGCGAAATTCTACCAGATTTCAGCAAATGGAGTCCTCCGATTTTTATTTTATATCGATACATATTCGACTGCAATATTTTCTCTTTTCATTTCTACGTTCTCGATTGTGTTTTGTAATAAATTGTGATTTTTTTTCGTCGATCTAGTTAATTTTGTATGAAAAAGCAATGCGGTGATTGCCTCTCGAGCAGAAATTAAATGTCAACGAAGAGAAGAAATTTTTCTTTTTCAGTCATACAATATAATGCAAGAATGTTTGATCAACTGTAGCATGGTTATTATTCATTTTCTTCTCAGAAAACTTTCTCCCGCAGCTCCACGCCATTGAATTATAATCACAATGAATATTACGATGACGCTACACCAGCATAAATGAAATATTCATGGAAAAACTTTCTTTTTTCGGTAACACGGTTCAAGGCAATAATGTTCGAATAGCAGAAATACAATTGTTCTTTACTTTTCTTTTTTGTAAGATTTTTCTCTACAGCCTCCTGCCAATAAATTACAGTTACAATAAACACGGCCATGCGAATTATCCAGGATAAATACAATACTAATGGAAAGCTTCTCCTTTTTCAGTAATAAAGTTTAATTAAAAAGCGTTGAATAAGAGCTGCATAATTGTTGTACATTTTCATTTTAAAGAATTTTCTTCTACACCGCTTGGTCATTGAATTAAAACCATTCGTTAAAATTTTACTTTTCTAATAGCACCGTTGGAAATGGAGAATTCCCATTGACTTTCTGAAAGTATTGATATTATATACGCGGGAGAGAAAATGTGTGTGGAAGAGTCGATTTATTACCTCCCTGAAAAATCTAATAAATGTAATATAATTTAGTCTGTGAAACAGGAAGTAAAAAATTTTTAATTTTACGCAGAAATTGCTGCTTTAATCTTTTTGGAACACAGAAATTTTAATGAAATTCGCTCGTCGCGTATGTATTATTAAAAAAATTAAAAATGAAGGAAGACGAACGAAGAATGAGACGAACTTCCATCAAATTCCGTGCAAAATAGGTCATCTTCAGGAATTCATTCTAGCCACTATTAAGCCGCTCCCACATCAAAACTTTCCCCACAATACTAAATCTCGCCTAAATAAGTCGCAAACGCTTTCCCAACAGCATCAAGTACTTTCCTGGTAAAGAATTCCTAAAAACGCCTTATCTTTCCGTGTGATACGTCAGTAGGACATGTTTGACGTCCAAATAAACTTATCAGAGCCCCTCGCTTGATGTTATTCTGTGCTTAGTCGTCTGGTAATCGATGTCTCCACAGGCTGTACCCAAAATCATGGTACACGTGGCCAGGTGATTCTACATTCAAAATCAAAATATTTTTTCGTTCGACGTTCCGTTTTCGGGTAGATCGAGCTTGGAGACTAAGCGAATCCGAGTCCAGAGTCGCCAGATCGGGGCAAGAAAGAGTCACCCTCTCTCTGCCAGTACCGGATTAGTCACGTGACCGAACCGTGAGGGAAGCGTGGGGGAATAAAGTCGCAGAAGGGGAAGAGATGGAGTGGAAGACTCTGGACGAGTCTCGTCTGTCGCGTCTGATCATGGCTAACCTATTCTACTTGCCGCAAAAAGAGCACGCAAACTCGACGAACTTTCAAACTCGCTTTTCTCGAATTCGAGGTGTCAAACGAATAAATAGTTTAATAGGATTGTTTTATAAACAGTTTAATAGGATTGATAAATACACGTGGTAAATGTGTGAGCACAGCTCCAACTCGTTACAACTGGTACCGCTCGGCTCGACGCGGAAAACAACTCTGTCCTCTCGCCTTCGGACTTCCCCGAAGGTCCAAACTCTTTATGGCCCACGCAGGCCTCACGTTCGGTCCCTAAAAATACGTTTCCTGGGGATGATCGTAAATCCCAAAACATGGGTCCAGGCTCGGCGACGGTTGCGACGAATTTACGATGCTACAATGTTATTCCTTGTTTTCGACTTGTTATTTCATGTAGAATCGCCACCGCTTTGTACCACGATTTCTGAAGCACCCTGTAGACGAGCGTTCCGTCGAATTTCCCTTGAACTTCGTTCTCGTTGGAGCCTGCTAGGGGAGCACTCGCGCTAATTACGTCGCCTATTTCCCCGAGACACAGAGTGGTCGGAAGTCGGAATAATTCGGGGACAATCTCGAGGCGCGATCTTCCCGGTTGCAGCATCCATACGTACACAGGCTTCGGTTTCGGTTTACACGAGGCGTTTTCGTTCCCTCGTTTCGTTTAGCTCCCTTTGACGAGATATAATCAAACACGCGATTAGACTGGCTGCCGTACGAGAACCTTCTCTCCCTTATCCTCCTAGCTGTTGCCACCGTGTACGTATACATGTCAGCTGTACGTACGTGTCTGTGAACGTGCACGCGTGTAGGTGTCTTCGAAACACGCCACAGAGCCGCGAGTTTCCGCTACTTGCTGCGATCTGATAACGGATACACACGAGAATGCTGGGCATGCACTAATTCACGTGTCATTGCTGAGTCGAGTAGACGTGTTCCACTTATTAGAACGTCGGCTATCTTCCACCAGCTAGTCTCCGGCGAACACGCGTAACGCCTTTCCAAAGTATTTGTACTATTCGATAAGATACACGGCGGATACACACGATGCTTAACCCGACTCGTAGATAACAACTGCATCTGAGATCTTATCCGATCCGGCGCATGTTTGATTAATAATTAAGAATTACCGGAGGAGCGGCTATTCGAAGGTACCCTCGGAGCAAAAATGTTTAAGAATGTAAACTAATTTGTTACGCGTGGTTTTTATAATTAATCGAGAGCGATATGCGAGCTGGCTTAAAAATTGAATAGGGACTACATTTAATTGGCAGCTGCTTTAAACATTGTACAGGCACGTGCTCCTCGAAGCTTCCAGACATTCTTTCTAAATTCATCGCACTCAACTTCCAGACTCGCGTTTCTAAACCTATCACAAGTGGAGTTGAAAAGTGCGCTCGTTCAATTCATCGCACGCGCCAGTCTTCCAGTTAAAATTATCATCCTTATCGCTACGACGACCTCCGTTATATTAACCCTCGGAATCAATAAATTATATCCCTTCTCCGATACAATTTTCCTTCAAAAATCTCTTTCACCGTGCGAAGAAAAAGAAGAGATTCGTTTTACGATTCTTCTTATTATGCACGCTTCGAGAAACAACAGAACACGAGAACGCATAAAATAATTTTCTTCTCAATTCATTTCTCTGCCGATCAACGACAAAGATGTTATTGCGTCGAAGTTATATTATTGTACCACATGTATGGAAAAAAGGGACAACGTTGTGAAGATCGTAGAATTTTTGGTTCGTTCTGGGGACGTCTCGTCACGAGTTTCGCGTTTTAATTAATAGAACGCATTTACGGTTGAACTGCACAGCTTTGCGCGTTACCCGATGTTCGAATCCTTGAGATGCTACCCGCGCAGAGCAGATTGAACGCGGCCGCTTGCTATCTGACGCGATGAAACTAATGCGCAGCTTGATACCGAAACTGCAGCAGTCGTATCCGCCGGATCTTCGATGCTCCGCGTTCGTGGTAATCAGTAATATATGCGAGCGAGCGATTCTGATACGCGCGGATGGATACTGGATGGTGTATCTGTCGCTCGAGCGATTTCGTGCGTGCATATGCTAGACGAAGAAACCACGCGTCGCTGAACTCTGGCTTCCAATTGTTAATATGCTCGCCATACAACGTTAAACTCGATGCTTCCTCCTCTATAATCGATCCGGGAAACTTGCTGCAGTGAATTTTATATTTAGATCCACGTAATTCATGGTCAGAAGCGACAACAGAAATGTTCAACGTCATTTTAAATGAAGGTTAATAAAATAGAAGCAACGAGAACCTTACAATTAAATCGATAGTACCGATGAATTACAGTTACAAACACTGTCAACCTCCAACCTCCAAAATAGCCACTATAATCATAATTGCACACGTATCAACGGCAACCAAGCGACAACGATAACAGCTCCGCCCCTTTTCCCCCTTTAGCCTCGAGCTCTATCTCAAACGTCTCTACCGAGCACTGCTCGGGAGCGACTAGGTTTGCCCTCAGGGGCTCGGTGGGCGTGGATTATTCGCTCCAGCCTCTACCGCAGCAAGGACAATGCTCCGAAGAGGGCTTTGTACCCCCATACTCGTTACCCTCGCTTATCCGAGTCTAACCAAAGAATCCGTTGCTGAAAGCAATCTCAATGATCACCGCGAACTATCCAGGATCCCCGTTCGCAGCAGGATTGCGTCCTGCATCGTAGGATCAGAGAACGCCAGCATTCGTCGATGTATCGGCGCGTGATGGATGTTTGTTGCCGGTCCCTGCATTCACTGTGAAATTTCTCGGTCCGGCTGGACACGTCTCCTAATCCCGTGATGATTTAGCGCGACGTCAGTTCGCGCCGCTTTGACTCATCCGCTGACTAATTCATCAAAGTCCCCGCCGCCGGCGAAAGCGTTATCCGGCCCGGATACAAGACGGTTGACGGTTTCGCTGTTCGAGGTGCGCCACGCGACCAGCTTTTCAAAGGAGAGGCTACAACCGATAGCTGAAACCGGGCCGAGCTACCAGCTCCGGGTCGCGATACAGGCAGTGGCTAATTCCTCGGATTTTGTTCGAACCATCGGGATTGCTCCTTTCTAGATCTCGCGGCACCGGCATAATGTAATCCGCACCGAAAACCGGAGATTAGGCGACTACCGAACGGACTCCACGTCCACGAGGTAATCTGGAACGATCGCTGGTGCCGACTAGATTCGCGAGAGTCGAGAACGGACCGCTGATCGATCCAGTTTTTACTGTTCTGAGATCTTGGCTGCTAGATCCGGACAGATGTTACCATAATTTGCTAGAGATCTGGACATTTGATATTTCCACGGCTATCTTCGTGTTCTAGAAAGTAAGATGGCGATGCTCGAAACTGCGTCGTCCAATAATCTGATCCTATACGACTAATTGTTGAAATGCTCTTCAGGGTCGGAACGATACAAAGACATTTAATCCTGAAGACTCGAGAGAACGAGTCTCCCCAATCAGTTAGCCAGCGCCCAAGGCACTCTCGCGGCGGCAATCTGGCTTTGATAATCCCTGGCTCGGATTCCAGCCGGTTTCTCCATTAAATAACGACGCACGCCGGTCACGTAACCATAACAGTTGCGGCGCGAGTCGAGTCCAGTCGATCCCGACGTGTCCTGATTCTACACCGTGCGTCGGTTGAAACAATGTGGCATGCGCATCGGGGCCATTAACATTGTCCTGTTGCTCGCGGGGGGATGAGAGGGGTCGAGTGCGTGAGAAGCGACCCTAATTCTGTCAATCCTGAGGGCGTCCTCCTCCACGGGGCAGCTCGGGGCAGCCCGGGGCAGCTCGGGGGCGATGTTAACTCGTAACTCTCATCGATTCCGGTGTAAATATACCCGGGGCATGTATACGACCGTGCAGGATTTCCGTTACGCTAGATATACCGCGCGTAACACGAATCGCCGAGAAACGGCCATACAAAGGGTTGGAACCCCGTTTGGTGGTGGCCGTTGCCCGTTGGTTTGCCGTTGGTTTGCCGTTGGTCCGCCGTTGGCCGTTGGTTTGGCCACGTATAGGCCTCTGACCAGCCCTCGAAACACGAAATGCAGTTTCACGGGAAACAGATAACCCTCTCGAAGAATTAATAGCCGCGCCGTTATGAAAGCGGTCCCGGCGCCGATACAAACGTCCGGGGGACGTTAATGCACACCTCTATCCAGGACTACCTACTCGAACTGCCACCCCACCCCCTAGCCTGCCAAATCCGGGAATAAAAATATTACTTACGCGATATTAAGTCCCTGCACATGTGCACGGTCCCCGCGTGCATGTCTGCTTTATCGCAACGACGACGACCAACCCTCCGGAGGGTGACTCTCTACCACGACTCTTTCGTTTGGACGACGACTGTAAATAAAATTGCCTCAGGAAAGGGGATGAATGGCCGGAACTACCAGCAGCAAACACCACTATTGGGAACTATTCGTTCTGCATGTATCTACGGCGCCGTGTTCGAGAGCCAGCGGCCCGTGATTTAGGGGTGCTAAGTGCTTTCTGCCGTATGGGCTGCCCTGACTTGGCAGAGGCGGCGGAGGTATTAATTATTACCGGTTTTTATCGGCAGTGTGTGGCGTTTGGGGATTCTTCAATGTGCATTAGGGTGGATCTTATTTTTCAACTATGACAGTTTGAGCACGCCGCCTCCTACAATTGTTCCATTTCATGAAAAAAAGATATATCCAAAATTTTAGATCAACGAAACGTCGAAATAGAAATAACTGTACGCTGAACGCGAAGAGTACACTGAAAATTCAAGTTAAATATTTTATACCTCCAAAACACCGAACCTACCACGGCCAAACGACCGGCTTTATATTTTCCAATTATTTCACAATTATCCAATACAGTGATCCAGCATTAAATGCAATCGTGTACGAAATAAACCCGTAACGCTTGCACCTCGTCAAAGAGAAATCAAACGTTAAATGCATTCGTGAACTAAGTAAAGCTTCAACGTAATCGTTGAGAAATGAAATATGCTACAGCACCTAGTTGGACGATGTTCCATGAAAGGAGTGCGGAAGCGTTCGAAGAATTCGCTGTTGCGAATTTTTCGAATCAATTTCGCGGATCCCCGTCGTTCAACGAATTCCAGCGTGCGCACGGCGAGCGTAATCGGCGCGTATAATTACGGCGCGGTATAAAAACGCGTCTGGGTAGCTCTGCGTTGGAATCGGTGGACGTCGCGCGCGTTTTCCCGGGTTTTTTGCCAGTGTTCCATGCGGTTTGCGCGGCGACGGTGATCGTGTGTGCACGCGCAGAAGGATAACCGTGGAAGAGGCCGGGGCGGTTGCGGTCTCATTAACGATCGCTATGGTCGTGCAAAAAACCGAGGTCGTTCCGGACGACGAAATGGCTTCGTTTCGACGGATTTAATCGACGATCGACGGGCAGATCGAGTCGACGCGTCGCCGTAACAAGGACATGTTCAGGAATAAAAGGATCGGGATCGAAATCCAGAATGGATTGCACAGAACGATTTTTGGCGACCGAGGATGTTGCGCGAGATGACGCTGTTTTTCTGCGATTTTTAAATTGCAGTTACTCATTTTTGTCACCGCATAAAATCCGGAGTCTAGTCATTATGCGCGAAGCGTTCTAATTCTACTCTGTTTTTTCGCTCCGCGGGTAATTATATTTAATTATCTGGAGAGCGGGCGGTACCACTGCGAGGTATAGTAAATTATCTACTAGGTGTTATCTATGTTAAGTAGAAATTATCTAGTTTGTAGGCGTTCCCTATAATTTACGCGGCGGAACTTTAGTCGAACGAGTTAAATCGCGTTTCTCGTAATGTCGGTTCCCAGCTCGAGTCCCCCAAGGACAGCGTCAAACACATTCAGCATCAAATAACACGTTGTTACGGACCAGCATCTTGCAGCGCACAGGAGAACTCGAAAATACAGGGTCGGGATCACGAAATATTTCGTAGCCGAATTGTATTTGCAACTTCTTACAAATGCAGTGCGTAATCTTGAAATTATGTAGGTGATTTTGTCCGAAATACTTCATTTCAATGCTGTGCATAATCTTGAAATTATGAAGGTGTTTTTGTTCAAAATACTTCGTTTCAATGCTGTTCGTAATCTCGAAATTGTACGGACGATTTCGTAGAAAATTATTTGGCAAACTCGTTTCCAGAGGTGCAAGGTCGAGTGTCTCGCTTCGACTGCAAATTCGTGCGTTTGCAGCAAAAGTTGCGAAGCGAATCGAGAAACAGCGAGCGCGTTTAGACGTTACGTATCGTTAAGGTGCAAAGAACAAGTTTATTTAAGAAAATGGCGAGGGGACTAGGGTAGAAAGTCTCAGGGACGAAATCCTTCGACTCGAATCCAGGCCCCGTCACAAACTACTCGCGGTCCCCTCGGCTGCGCTAGCAAACTGCAAGTCGCTGGTTGATCGAGTCCGTTGCAACTCGCAGTGGGATAGAGCAACATCTTATTAAGTCCCTTGGTTGGCTAGCTCCGGAGATGCGCCAGCAGATAGACAGACGCTCGGAGGCAGTGTTCGTAATATTTGGACGGATGCTGCGACCGGCTCGGTCCAATTCCAATCTTCCTGGATCTTCGCCGTTGCTGTTGGTATCGCTGCGGCCCGGCCAGGTCCGCAGTTAATTAGAGAAGACGAATAACCCCACGGGCCGAACGGAGGCGTTCGTCTCGGCTCGATATGGACCCAATCTCGCTCTCGGCCGGATAACCAGAGGAGCTGGCGAACTCCATGGTTTCCACCCTCGTCGAGGGAGTGTGCGTGTGTGTGTGTATGTGTGTGTGTGAGAGAGAGAGAGAGAGAGAGAGAGAGAAGGAAAATGTGTATGCGAGTCCTGCACAGCCGGCTGGAAATCCGGTGTTATTTCGTGGCCGGAGTAATTACATTGCGCCAAATTGTTGCTGGCAGTTGTTTGACTGCGCGGTTTCCTCGGGGACCTATATCTTAATTGCGCGATAATATAGCGAGAGCAGCGTGAACGGACGCCCCGGAACTGCTCCTACTCGCCAAGATTTGAAGTTAATTACGCGGCTGGACGTGTTTGCTAATGATCGTGACACGCGCGGCCCTTACCCGCCGTCAGCAATCGAGGACTCTTCCTTCGTAATGACGTGCCGCGAATTCCCTGGACAACGCTCCGCGAAACTTGCGAAACGTGGGTATCTCTGTGCGCGTGCGACGAGCATCGTGAACACGCGGAATTCTGATTCGATGCTCGGAGATCTTGATGAGCGCGTTCGTTAGCCCCTCCGATGGTCAATGCTTTAGATTTGGTAGGCGATGCGTTCATTGTATTACGCTGCCGAATACTTTTATATAATACGAAGTACGTTGCAAAGGCAATTTCCGAAGGATTAAACCCGAAAAACTTAAATGGTGCTACGAGCTAAAGCAAGACAAGTTTTTACTTAGACCTCTAATTCAGTTTCTACGAACATCCAGCAAAGTAACGCGATTAAGAGTTTGTCGTGTCTCGGCGATCTAATTTCTTGTAATCAAATTGTCTAAAGACCGACATATTTATACAGAATCGTCAGGCTGAACGAATCTAAAATTGAATCCTGATCTGATTTCCTCGAAATTGAAAATCCTCAAATGGCATACTGTCCGTTGAGACTGTGCCGTGATACGCTAGAATCCACCCAAAAATTCCATAAAAATTTACCGAGGTACTTCGAGGTGCATAGTTTAGGAGTACAAAATCGAAACTTCTAAATCAGAATTAATGTTCGGTCTTCCATGTTCCAGTTTCCTCTCGAAACCGTTCGTCTACCGGAAGTCTATCTTCGAGGGCCGTGATCGATCACCTCGGCCAGCTGATCGGGGACGGTAGGTGCACGGCCACCTTTCTGTTAATTGATACAGCGCTTCGTCCCGACATGGATCAATCTTAATAGATAACCTATGACCGTTCCGCGAGCAATTGTAGGCTCGGAGTAAACCGTCGTCAATCACGAAACCTAATACTCTCGCGCCGACATTGACATGTAATTTCACATCGACGTGGCCACCGGTCCTGCTATGGGTACCCTCTATTGCCTTCGAGGCTCGCCAGCGAGCCCCGTGGCCACACCGATACTCTGAATCACACGCCGTGTGTCACCTACGAAATGGAGCCGGCCATCTAGACCCCGGTGACTCAGGCCTTCTTAATTGTCTCGCACGATGCCACGTCGTATTTATTAGCCGCGATCGATAACAGATACTGATTGCCCCGGACCGAGTTACGACCTACCTCCGGCTGCGATAATTTATGGCTCTTTATCGCGCAACGAGCACCTTCCACATCCTCTGCGAACCTTTTTCTGGTAGTCACTGCGTAGAGGACATATCAAGGTCGACTGGAAGGAACATATTTTCCATCGCGGTTGAACTTCGGTGATCCGAATGACCTTTAGTCGTAGGTCACTGCATGTATCTTAAAATGCTCTATTAGATGGCACATAGAAAAATACGAAGATGCCTCGCCCTGTGTAGTACCAGGTACGAACTTCATTATCGAATAATTAATAACAATGATTAGTAACTTCGAATAAGACTTGTGCGAAACACTCGACATTCGCGCGGGGCAGTCAACGCGTTGGTAAAACATTTTAACGACGAAGCCAGGCAGCGAATCAAATGGTGGTAGCGAACGGTGTCAAAGAAACCATAAAGAGGGTCGTAAAATCTCGCATAAAATAATCCTGAAAAGACTACACCGTAAAGCTCATCTTGATCCGAAGAGCAGCAACACTGTCCCGCAGTAATTCGCCAGGCGGTCTTTTCAAAATATAAAAATAAAAACCAGGATATAAGGTATCCGGCGGCTAGCGAGAGTCGCTAATCCGAGGGGATTGTGTTTTCATCGGAGTTAATCGCCTAACTTGACACGCGTTTGGCCAAGAAAGGGGATAATCTGACAAGAAGGATAATCTCTAACTCGTTAGCCGGCACATGCTCCGTCCACGGTGCCACGATCTGGGTTCTTTGCCTGGGCGGGAAGGTGTCAGCGTCGCGAAAGTGGATTTCAGCTCTCTCCCTCTCTCTCTTACAAATACACACACACACAACTCTCCGAAACTGTTCCCCGATTCGACCGAGGAGGAAGAGAGACAATCAAAGGAGAGAAGGTGAGAGAAGTCGGTGGCACACACAGGGTTCCTCTTGGTTTTCTTCGCGCGGCGGGACGGACGAGAAGCTTGTGAATTGGCGCTGATTGGGTATACGACTAACATCCGGCCGCATTTCGCGTCCCACGATCGAGAATAAGCTTCTCTCTCGACAACGGGAGGCACATGTTCACGCCGCGGATACCGTGCCCGACAGGAGACCTCTAAGACCATTCAGATCTTTGCTACCCTAAGCACAGACCTGTACGGCGTCCTTACACCCACACCAGCGACGCCAAGACGTTTGCATTCCGACGCGGACACGCCTCGGACTGTAATTGGTTGAATTTATTCGACTCCGGTCACGAACACCGTGTCCCTTTATTATCGGCCAATCATAAATCGGCACCACCACAACTATGTCTTGCGCGCGACTCGCGATCTTGACATTCGCAGTGACGCTGGAAGAATTTCTTTTTCCCTTGGCAAACAATGATGGTCGCTATATATTTTTAAACGGAAGCGAGGGAAGGGCTGACTTGGAATTATGGATAGGTGTTTATCATAGTTTTGTTAAGTTGTACGAATGTTTCAGTTCGTTTTGCTCGTATATGTTCAAGCAGTCGATGGAATTACAAATGTTTATAAGCGAACGATGTACACTCGTACACGAAAGTATTCGATCGCTTACAATTCTAACATTCGACCAATGAAATATGTATGTTGTATCGAAGTATTTGAAGTAATTTGCCACGTATGACAAGGGGTTGATCTTAAGACTACATAAGTAACGCTAAAAAATAATCCAACAGTATATAGCGTTTTTACAATACATTTATTATAAACACGCACCAGAAGCGACACGCGAAAGTATTCGAACGGAACATTCGATAATTATTTAAATTGAATAATTTAAAGTTTTAATAGGAAGTTGGACCACCGTTTGCTTTTATAACGGCCCTAAGTCTGTTTTCCATTGAGCGATCTAACTTGGAAGTAACCGTTGGATCTATCGATTGCCATGTCGCAATAATATTTCGTTTTAACGCTTCATTCGAAGTAATAACTGTAGTTCTCAATCTTCTTTCCACCTCATTCCATAAATGTTCGATGGGGTTTAAATCGGGACTTTGCGGTGGATGTGGCAACACGCGTGGAACATTATACAATACCCATTCTTTGACTATTTTAGCGGTACGTTTAGGATCATTGTCCGATCGAAACCAATAATTACTTGGTAAATTCAATTTTGATACAACGTCTTTTAGGTTTCCCTGAAAAATTTTTAAGTACTTTGTTTTGTCCATTATTCCGTCGATGAACACGAGGTTTCCCACTCCGCTGGATGCCGTACAGCTCCAACTTCCTTACACCATTTTATTATTAATTCTCTTATTGACTTGCTTGTTTCGGATTTCTTGCGATTCATTTTGTTCTAGAGTTTATAATGAAAATTGTGACGAATACTTTCGAATACTTTCGTGTACGAGTGTATATACAAAACATATTACATGTAACGCAAACGATGTTCAATCGACGACTGACAAATTGCCCAAACGAAACGCTCCCACGTGCACACTTATTTCATTCTCATTCTCGCCACACATATCTACGGAGTTTTTCCAAAAATAACCTTCTCCAAGATAAAATAGAATAAAATTTACAGAATTTTCCATATATGAAGAAAAATATCTTGAGACGTTCCCGAGTCACGACAGCGGCAAGAACTTATAATGATCCGCGCCATCAATTTTTCGAGAAGAAATGATTAGAAAAAGTTTCTGGCGGTATAAAAGTTCCTTCGAGTGTCCGCCTTCGAGTTTTCCTGCTGCGCAGAAAAATGTAACGAACTTACCAGCAATATCATTTCTGCATTTTATGAAACCCCCTGTATTTCGCCTGGGCACGAAGTTGAACGAGATTCGGTATTGCAAATAGTTCCCGGACAGGCGCGGAAAGTTCAGTTCTCGAAAGTCCGTGTTCGAACGGTGGAAGCTAATGCGGTGAACTTTCCGAGGCGAAGTCGAATATCGTTCGAGTTAACGAAATTATTGGAGCTGATATTTTGTAGGATCGCTAATTTCCTGCGAGGCGATGCTACTTAAGCGCTCGGAGCTCTCGATTTCGACTATCGAATCAACCTAACTCGCCTAACAAACAGAAAACTTTTAAAAACCCGAGGTATTACTGTCGGAAAAACTTGAGCAATTAAAAAAAAATTAGAAAAAATTGTAAAAGTCCCATAAAAAATAATGAAATACGATTACACGGCATGTTTACACTTTATATTAGAGGCAGTGGAGGGGATATTCGTGTTTCTTTGGGGGGTCAAGACTTTGCTGTAAAAGCATATTAAAAATACGAACCAGCGGAAACGTTAGAAGACTTTAAGAAATTCATTTTTATTCATCCGCTGTTGCAATTAGAGAATTTTCGTTTGAAAGTTCGCGATCTAATTGTCGCATCGGCAACGTGGCCGGGTTGTTTGCCGAATCCTGCTCGACCTGGAAATTAATCCTGTCGGTAGTAACCGGTATATAAATATCCTGACTGTTTGCCCGGGACGATATCGAAGACGTATTAGAAATATCGCGCGGCCGCGTGCACCGCGCGCGATACATTATTCATCGTGCTTGTTCGCCGGCAGAAGTTTGATTATTCCGAACATCCGTCTTGTCAAGGTAATATCGAGTTGTGTAAACTTGGGGCATAAATGTCTGCGGAGAGGACCGAGTCATCCGAAAATTTTCAGCTTTTCGAAGTTTCACGCGCCGTGCCGACCGAAGCGCGATGCGACGCGACGCGAGAGCGCCCTCCACCGTGTGTATTCGCGCACACACACACACACACGTATTCGCGATATAAAGCGACACGCGAACCCGAGCCCGGCTGTTGCGGCCACGTCGTGTGAAATTAAACCTCCGTTTCTGGTCCACGGTTTCGCCAATGAAATCCGTGCCTGAAGTTTATTACAAAACTACGATTACAACCTACCCCCTTCACTTAACGCCGGGAACGTCCAACATCGAGTACAATTTATGTGTATTGCCTCGCAATAATGTCAAGATTGAATTTATTCAGAGCTCGTACAATTTTTATTTTAACACGACCGAGTAAGCAATTATTTATTATTCATGAAATTGACAAAGAGGCAGAAGTTTCCGTACACACCTAACAAATTCGCGTTTATCAGCTCGCGATCTATCTCGATTACCACTTGCAACATTGCACCGATGAAAAAGGTGGCGGGGTTGAATAACATCGACAAAAGTTGTAACAGAATTACCCATTTCCCGGGGAAGAATCGGTGCACGATGAATCGGGGAGAGATCATAGGGAGGAGAGGGATCAAAAGGGCTGGAAATTTCGAGCGAGAGCGGGGTTACAGCTCCAGACCAATTTAATTACAGGCATTTCGCTGGAATCATTTGCGAGCGATCGCGGCGCGAGGTCAAACGGCCGAATCTATAAACGCGGGAGAGCCACGGGCTTTCACTTATTTGCGAGCTGATTGCCTGTTTGCAGATCCGATGCGTGATTTCGTCGGGCCCGTGCACGCTTGTCCTTTCAAAGCGAGCAGGAGGAATCAATTGGGAGCGATTCGCGGCTCGACGAGTCCGATGAAAAATTCCTCGAATTACACTTGCGCCCGCTTTAGAATTAACAACGTTCTACAATTTGTCCGTGGGAACCGGGGCGTTGAACTTCGCGCTGGGAAATTGTATTAAAGAAAGTTTCGCGGGGAGATTAAAGAGGGGACTCCGAAGCGATAAATGTATAAAATTTACAGACATTCGATTATAATACAGAGGTGCGACAAGTAATTATGTAGATACCAATTATTCTTAGATAGTGGGAAGAGGAAACAAAGAATGGGAAGAAGAATGACGAGCGAGCGAATGGAAGAATTTTCTTAGCCGCGAGGCTGAAACGTAGTAAATATAATATTTAACAAAAACTTATGTGGGTCTGTTCGACCGAGTTGATCGAATAATTTTCCGTTTCGTGGGTAGAATGCACAGAGGATTGGTGTATCGATGAAAATCGAGAATCGAGACGGCATCGGCGCGCGGCGGTCTTTGTCATTGAATTTTTCAGTATTCGAGAGCGATGGAGGTAAAATATGCGGGGTGGGACGGCCAATGGAGCAGTTTCACGTAAAAAATGTCACGGATATCGGGGCTCGTTAATCTGACCACGGAATTCCATGCCCGCCGGTAATAAAATTACCTCTGCCACGCACGGAATGGTCTGTTACGCGTAATCGATGGGGAACATGTACGGAACAAAGACTTTTGTTAATTGCGCCTGGGGAGGAAGGAGGGGGGGGGGTAAAATTTATTAGCGCGATACGCGATCGAACATCTCGGGCCAACGCTAGCGATAAGAAAATACAACTCCGTGAAACTCTCGTATTAATGGAATTCAAACGGGATATCGCGATTCGCATAAATCACATCGATTTAATGTGCGACTTAATTACTCGATATCTTAATTCAGAGTTATTAAAAGTCCGTCGAGCGTAATCGTAATTGGACTGAGGATGTTTATGCGAACGCAACGTTTACGCTGTAATTGGGGAAACGGTGCAATTATACGGCAATTGTTGTGATTTATCGGATTTGATAGAGTAACGAGTTCGTCCAGATCGATCTTGCTTTGAAATGCGTGTTCGTGGTTACACCTCGAGTGCTAAATTAAAATTAAATTAAAATGTTAAAATTGATTGTTGTTGAGGAAATCGAGGTGATAGATGGTAGCAAGACTCACCTGGCCAATGGACTGCTGATGATGTAGTGCGTGTAGTAGAATATACTGGCGACGGAGACGAGAAGCAGCGCCGCGACGCATCGCTTGACCGTGGCCTGCTTAACGACGCAGCGGGGACCGACGGCGCTTAACAAGGGAACGCCAGCCTCGACCGCGGAAATCTTCATCACCATCGTCTCATCCGATGGCGACCGATGCCTCTCAGATTAGCCCTCGATCTTTCTCTCAGCCGCGCGACGAATCGGATCGCAGCTGCGCCGGGAACCCTCCTTGACACCTGGAGGCAACTCCGCGGGCATTGCCAATCCTCGACAACCAATACCCAAAAAAGGTTTCTGGAAAGATCTGTCCTCTATCTGGAATCAACGGTGCACCATCCTTCACCCTGGGGACCAAGCAATCTCCGAAACGATCGATCAATTCTCTTCACAATTTTTAATTCTCTCTTCTGTTCACAATTTCCAATTCTTTCGATACTCTTCACAACTATCGGCACAATTCCAAGTTCTCTCGATCCTTCCACAATTCTCAATTCTTGCTTCGATTCACAATTCTCAGTTCTCTCGACTCACTTCACAATTCTCTGTTCTCGTGGTACTATTCAAATCCTCTTCGCTGTCAATGTAAAATCGACACTGTACCATCCGTTTTTTCTTGAAGGGAACCAATCAATCTCCAAAAATGATTGGCCAGTTCTCCCTCGTTCAGGGTTAATATGTACAAACTATCTTCTTCTCAGGACCAGGTCGACGAACTTCACCGGCCTAGAATGATTACAAGATCCTCGGATCGAGGATGACGGGGGGCCCAGGATCGAATCCTCTGTCCTGTCTCTCCGCTAACATCGATGTCTCGGTAATAAGGAGCGGTTCGCCACTTGTTGCGTTTCCAGGATGGCAGCACGATCACCATTTCGCGAGCAGCACGGGGTCGCGCCGTCCATCGCGATCGTCTTTAACCCATTTGGGCGACTTGTGATCGTAGGTTCCCAGCGCGTTGGTCTCTCAATACCTGGTCGCTGTTATCATCGGCATTCTCGGACACGAGTCTCACAGCAAGGCCGTCGATAGGCGCTGCGTGCCCGAGATCATCTCGCGCTCCCGCGAGAGGGATCCTGGATCGAGAATGAGAGAGGTCGCCTATCTCCGAAGGATCTGATTCTCTTCCAGAGAAACGTCGGTGTACTTGAATCTTCCGTTCGGCTGAAACGTCTGCGGAGGTTGCGCCACCGGGAAATCCGGCGTCTACTTCCGGTGTCGTTCTACGGCAAGCTGGCTTTACGGTTGGACCATTTGTTATGGTGCTAGACTGGCCCCAGAAGCTCGGCTCCTAGACGAGCAAGCAAACCTGCTCACTCGTAAATTTCGAGCCGTATACCTTGCTTCTATCTCTCTCCTCCTCTTCCTCTATCTGTGTGTCTTGAATTTTCCTCTTTCTCTTCAGGATTACCGAGTTCGCTTTCTTCCTTCTTCGTTGTAGTTGCTTCTTACACGATTTTCCGTCTTCTTCGCACCTGTCGATCCTCGTTTGTGGCACACGGTCCCACCCCCGCTCCCTCTCCCCACCTGTCAATTAGGGAGGATGTAAAGCTACGATGGTTCCCGTCTTCCAGGACGATTTTCGAACGGTTATCCCCGTATCGGCTGTATCGATCTCTGGATGTCCCCGCTTCGCACCGATGGCTGGCTGGTTCAGGGGCCTGCAACAGTCAACGGGGAATGCGAATTGAGCGAAGGGTGCGAGGCGAATGCGACAATCGTCGTTTGTGGGTGGAGATTGCTGTGATCGATTGGGCTCCTCGACCGAATTAAACGCGCCCCCTTCTGTATGCCACCCCCACACCCGTGAACACCATCCCTCACTGTTGTGTCGTGTGTCTCGGGCCTCTTAAGGACTAAGCTCCTGGCACAATATTTGGTTTAATGGCCCCTCCACGGTCGTTTGTCACGGACCTCGCGTGCTATTCGCTGCCATTTTTCCCGTCCGGCCGGCGTCGAATCGGAAAAAATGGCACGGAACGTGTTCCATAATGGCGGCTCTACGAAGCGTTTGAATACCGAATTTGCAATTTTAACGCTAAACTGGAATGTATTAACGTCCTTAAATTTTTTTGTCATAAATGCATACCGTACGCAGTCTAGCAATAAACCTGGATTTGTTTCAAAGGTTGGTAATTTAGTTTGCATTCTCCGCCTTTGTTTACGGAGCGGTGAAAATAATTTAACAAATATTCCGTTCTGCGCTCTCCAGTCTTATTTGTTTGGGCAATGCTGCAAATAGCGGCTTTAGTTGATTCGGTTAATAAATTGGTTTGGTTTTCAGTTAGATTATGATTAGAATAAAATTAATTCCCACATGGTTCGCCCACCGTAAATTAATGCAAATCAATAATTATACTAGAATAATTACGACATAAATATTGTACGATATTTCTCGACGATAAAATAAGGAACGTGTTGGGTAAATCCAACGTAATTGTAATTTTTAGGCCTCCGTCCCTCCAACAATAATGATCGAAATTAAATCGATTACATCGGCTCAAATGCTGACGTTAATTTAAACGTTATTTGAAAGGTCCTCGAATGAAATATTTCCAGGTCGAATTAATGATCAACTTGTACTGTAATTATTCCATTTCCCATTAGGATTGACCTAACATGTTCTTGGAACGACCCCAGGGGGCCAAGTCCAGGTAAACACAGTGGGTATCGGATTGTTAGGTTCGGCGCCTAAGCATCGAACTGGATACTCCATTCGTTTACAATTATCCGATCAGTTTACACCATCGGCGATTCTCTGGTTGGATGTTTGATTTTCCGAGGAAGAATACGGAGAGCTCGAAGCGTCGCTCATCCTTGAAACCTCCGGGGAGCGTTACCCGTTAAGGAGCAAAGCGAGAAGTGAGAACCAAGTAGATGTGTTCCATCGTAATGGGTTTCTCGCGAATGTCAAATTGAAAATCAAGAAGGAAACGCGCTGAATGGAGAGTCGAGATTCGACGAGAGGAGGAAAAGAGAATCGAGAATATAAATCCGAGTAGCGCCAGAAATAAAATCCGAAGAACGCCGCATAAAAATAACCACGACAAAAATATTCTCGACGTTGAAACAGCTACCTGTTTGCGTCAATATCCCGCTGCCAAATCGTCTCTATAAAGTCTAATAAACCACCGGGTAGGAGTGGGGATGCTCAAATCCAGCAGCGATTCGACATAATTGACGAATCGATCCGCGCCCAGAGCAAAGTATCGCGGCGCCGTCATCAAAAAACGATTAAACAACGGCTACGACAACCGGCTAATCGCCAGGCTCGACAATTCCAATTAATCGATCGCAAGAGAGCGTTGCAATTCCACCGGTTCTGCTCCCTTTAATTTTTCTTTCTCCCCTTTTTTTTACGCAACGTTATACAACGCTCCCAGCAAGAAGTCCATTAATCAACCATCCCCATCGCGATACCAATCCTTGCACGCTGCCAACGAGTCCTTGCGAAGCATATCCGCAAAGTAAATTCCGATCGAGTTCATAGAAGAACCAAATTTCATTTTCGTTGGGTGTCAACCGTTATTTTACACAGTGTTTGCAACCCTTCGTTGTAGAACGGCGTCGACTGTGAGGTGGATATCTGGATTTTAAACATTTTAAGGGAACGTAACGTGACACGGATAGTCCATCAATTTCAATTCTTTTTGAATGTGTCCCGTGAATTGAAAATTATTCCGAGAGCACAGGGGTGGCAGCTAGGGAAAATCTACCGTAAGGTTCTTCTCCGAGAAGAATATCAAGTCCCATTCGATTATTCTCGTCACCCGGGAGCTGACCCAACGGTTCTCCGCGAGCTGATAGCGATACCTTTTCGCGAGCCCGGGAAACGGAATGAACGATCGCTGGGAAAGAGTCGTTCGCGATTCGGGATCAAGGAATTTAATTACATCGACGGCGGGGGAGGAACCTGTCGATGAACTTCGCTGATACCACGCCCGTTCGCCCGCGATCGCGCCGACAAATCTGTTTCAATCTGCTCCCAGCACCCTTCTCGCTGAGAAACTGACACGGGAGTCTCAATCAGGCAAATGGAACGGAGAAAAGGTTCTGTTCGGGACTCTGTCTTTTTTATATCGTGACTCGGTGAAAATAATTGCGGTTTTCAAGTCACGACTTTTAGACCATACTCGCGTCTCACGTTTACGCATTATAGAATTTAAAAAATTTATTTTATTATAGAATTTTGTACATTTACAGATAGGTTTGCGGTAGTAAACGAGTTGAAAAGCTAGCATTTGAACTGAATTCTACGATCTAATTGCGCACACGTCGCCGATGATTGATCATGCGAGATCGGGGGTAGATAACGATGACACTTGAATTCTGAGCAGATAGAGACACCAATGCGGACTTCTGTGGTATAATCAACCGACTGAAACGGGGCATTATGCGAGTGAACGCATCACAACGTCGCGTTGTAGTGCTGCAGTTGCGCAACAAACTTAGAATGTTCGTATAACGAGTAGGATAATGCTCGCTTGTGTTCAATGGATCTTCTGAAAAACATGTACGAGTCCACAGAGTCGCTGCTTGTCGCCAAACTCGACGAAGCACTTACCGCTCCTATAGAAACATCTACTTAGCACTCGATTCGCGACTCCGAGGACAAACTAAAAATTGATCCAAATTATTATTTACATTACTAAATTTGTCTATGTGTACTACATTACTAGACATCGCAGTACTGCCATGTAGGATGGAAAAATTCTATCGGAAGAAATGTTTGGTTTCCAAGTTAAAATAGTTCTGAGTGCAAAGGGTTGATATTTTGAATATGCGAAGAACTGTAAATGGGTATAATTGGAAAAGGGTGGTTTGTTTCTGGAAAAATTTCCCGCGACTCTCCCTCTCGAGCGAAGGTCTCGTTGGAAATGGCGGCGGCGCGCGGTACAGCGAGGAATCGAAGCTCGCGATCGGAGGCAAAAATTCCTCGGACAAATATATTTCGTTCTCTGAATAATTCATCGCGTCGGGGGCAATTCCGGGTCCCTCGAAATGTACGGGGCGAGGCGGGTGCTTAATTCAAGAGACACGTTTTGGCTTCCCGAGTGGGTCGTTAGTCGGACGCATCACGTGCGCGGATTTAAAGGGCGGAGCCGGCGGCATAGGTGAGCCACGAACCCGCTTTCCAACGAACCCGGTTAGAGTACCATAGTCTCGCCGAGGTTCTCCACTGGATCGCCGCGAAATCATTACAAAAGTCACCCTGAAATAATGTCAATAGTTTCTTTTTCGTAGGTGGAGCAGTAGAGGATGTACGAAGATGAACTCAATTTTTCCAAATGAAATCATATATTTTTTGGGGACTAATGAAATGGAACACCCTGTATACATCTCGGACTAAACAATTTTACAATGTTCGACCGTGCTTTGCTTCGTTCTGCCCGTTCTGGTTCTGTTCTGTCATAATTGGTTACGTACGAGTTTGAATGGTGGTTTGCGGTGCAAGTACTCTGGTTGGTTGGCCCGAAATCGTCTTAACCGACGCAGCGGGAAGACATTTCGAGCTGATTATTCCTGATTATTCCTGCGAATGGAACCATCTGTCTTCTTCGTTGACCGCGGAATCTTGGGGGAGGAAAAGCGTTTTATGTCTGGCCACCATAGGAATCGCACGGATCCGATTTCATCCGAGGGATTTCTGCAGCCGTCCATCCCCACCCGTGCCTCCTCCTCCTCCTCTGGTGTGTAGACCGTTCCACCAGCTACCCGGTCCTTCCACGACCATATTTACAGGCAGCTCGATGCACTCGAATGGCGTTTTAATCTGGCAAATGCGTTTCGCGCTTGCCCTTTCGCCCGCGAATGCGAAACCTTTTCCCGCCGGGGGCTGATCCATCGTACGCCCCCCGGAGAATGTGCGATTTTTTTTCGGAGGGATGCTGCGGATGAAACGCCAGCGCCAGCCGTGAATTTTTTAAGCTTGAAAAGATTTTAGGGGAAATGGAGGCCGCTCGTTTCTGCCCGCCGAAGGCATCCCCGTCTTATTCGATCTTTTTCAACTCGCCTAACGATTATCATGGGCTGGATTTTAGTGAAATTAGGGAATGCTGTGAATTATTCTTGCGCTTTATCGAATCGCTACTGCAATTATTTCTTGCGATGCAGTAGCCAACGACCCTGATCGACTGATATAACTGTAGAAGCAGTTATCAAAGAATAGAAAGAAAATATTTTCGAATATTTTACAAGCGCGGAACGAGCACGAACGCATAAAGTTGTGCTGCGTATTCATTATTCACAGCCCCGTTGTAGAACTCCCCGACTCGAACGGCAGGATTTCCATCCCCGATCAGTAGACAATAAAATCAACAGGGTTTTTTCCCCTTTGTAATAGTCAGCCGGAGTATTTTTTATCGATTGACGGGGCTTAGAGCCGTACCGAGGGAACATTTTCAACGGCCGCGATAAATCTTTGTTTCGGCCGAAGCCCGTGACAACTTTTTCCCATCCGATCCCAAAGATACTGGGGGGTCCCGTGGAAAGAGTATTTCCGAACGATTTCCCGCTGTCACCGCTATTTCTCACCGTGTGATCGGGGTTTTCCGGTTGTTTCGCCGCGAGACAAAGATCCCCGGGATCGGTTTATCGCGTTCGAAACCTAGCAGGCCGAAAAATATTTTTATTCGACAAGCGGCGACAATAAATATAATAACGGCGGAGCGTTCCGACGATCGGGACTATCGTTTCAATAATTCAGCGAATCTCATCCCCATCGCATGGGAATCGTGCAAAAGAGAGATAGAGAGGGAGCGTGTGATAGCCGGAAGCCCGTCGCGATAATTGTCAGTTCCGTGCTCGCGACCGGCCAAAGGAAATTTTCATAGTAAAAGCCCGCGTAATTGGTCCGCGCCGGGTGATCGCGAGCAAGCGGGCGAACGAACGAAAAAAAAATTAATTTGAAATTGGATAACCCGCGCGAGCAGAAGAGCTAGAGCCCGGGAATTTCATGAACGTCACGTCTCGCATGAATTAGAGAATCGTTCGACTAATGGCGGACGATCGGACCTCGACGACAACGAGCGTTTGCTGCCAAGACTATATCGCGCTGCATCAGCGAAGATTATTACGCTGGTTATTTTTCTAGCTTAGATTACTATGGTAAAAATCTTCAAAAATGTCTGATCAACTATTTCTTTCCCAGAAGATTCTTTTGGAAATCACTGTCACGAGTTTCTTGAAAAAAAAAAGAATTTTGTACAAAACGACAACCATTTAATGCGAAACTAGAATTTTCATTAAAATTACTCGGACAGTCTTCAAAATTTCGAAATAATTACTGCAAGTGGTGCAATATATATTTTTAAACGGGTACTCGTCGTAAAAAGAATTCCGTTAATTCTTTCAGAAAAAATCTCTTTGGAGACTGTTAGCAGAATTATCAAAATCTCGAAACCCGATGATCGTGTAAAAATGCATAATCGGATTACAACAATAATTTCCGCAGAGCGCGTCGAACCCGAAGAATCGACGGAATTAAAATATTTGTGCCGAGAATGGATATTGCGGATTGTTTCGGCGCGTTCTACTTTTACATTAATTATTTTCAATTTTAATAACGCGGCTGACGCGCGGATATCAGAGCACGCGCAGGTTTATAACGAACAGCGGCAGTGTAGTCGGCAATTAATTCTGCAGAGAGCGATAAAAAAATGCGACTCATCGAACGTCACGGGACGCGCGAAACACCGATGAAAAATGTTTAGACGCGTCACGCGAGCGAACGAGCGAACGACGTGCTAACGTTTCGAGGCCGAAATTCGGCCGGATGTTTGCTCGAATTCGCGGAGGTGTCGAGAACCACTCGTTGTTTAAAAGCTACGGATGAACCGCGATTTCCGCGCGCATTACCGCGACTTAAAAAGCAATTAACCGGCTGACGAGTCGACACCCCAACGAAACAGAGCAGCATTTTTTCCCCTGATTAACTATCGGTTTTTGTTGCTCCCTCTTCCTCTCTCTCTCTCTTCCTCGCTTATGTTCTCTCTTGCCGCGCGAGAGTATTCCAGCGCACTAAAGCCTGGTTTTTGGACAGAACAAAAAAAAAACAGTTCTTTGTTGATGGCCGTTCGTGCATCGATTATTGCGGGATTTTAAAAAACAAGCGCTCTCTGTCAATCTACAAATGTTGCTACGAGTTAGCATCATTGTTGGGATGTGTGAGAATCATTGAAAATGACAAAAGTGTAAATTTCTTGGTTCTCTTGAGTTGGGTAAGATCGCGTTAGGTTATCTCTCTCGGGGTGTACCTTAATTAAGTTAGATCTGGGACACTTAGTTTGCATTAGGTAGGCTGCGTCAACTAGTTGAGTTAGTTTGTAGTCGTTGCCTCAAGTTATGCTCATGCCGATTAATTTAGATATGGTCTGACTTAACCAGTTTGCGTTAATTGGGTTTGGGCTTGGTTTGAATCCGTTAGTTTGTCTCGATTGTGTTGAGTTGCGTCTGTATCGATCGATTTTTCTTCTCACCGATCATGTATAAAGTTATAAAGTGTCACAATTTGTCAAGCAACCTTGAAAAGTTTTGCTTTGAATGTAACAGTAGTTCATTTCATTCAATTGCCAGAAACTAGGTCAAATTAAAAGACAATTTTTATTTACTGGGTCCGAACAGATCCAGCCACTGTCGTCGGTAAAATGAACAAAATCGGAAAGAACAATTTACAGGAAAATATTCTAGAATAGATCACGTGAAATATCTGATTTCCGGAGTCAAAACAATTCGAATACAAAGAGTTAAATAAATTGTCCCAATTTGTGATACTTTTATGAACTTTTATGAACGTTTATGAAATCCAAGTTGGTCCAATTTCCTCCAATTATACCAATCTAGATTCTGTTTCCTTTTAATCATTTTCAGCAGGTTAAATTCAACGGTGTTAAAAATTGTCTCGAATACGCGAACCAGCAAAAAATTAAAAAATTTCCAAACGTCAGAATGAAAAAATTCGAGATTTCATAAATTTTACAAGTGTTGCCCCGAGGTCGATTATCCGCGTTGCGAGGAATATTCTTTTCCGGAGTCGACAGGAACCCTAGCAGAAAATTAGTATCGCGTTACTCGAGTCACGGTTTAATCGCGAAATGAAACGCTAGACTCTGAAGCACTGCAGCGCAAATTTGAAAAATATTGCGTTTCAGAAGGAAGAAGAGAAGAGAACTCCTGCGATACCCGGATGCGGTTGAACCGGTCGAATTTGCTGCGTTCCGTGTTTGTCGAGCATTTTCTGAACGAAAAAAAAAACTGAAATCATCGCTTTTGTGCGTACCGGTTACGCGTTCCCTGAAGGGTGGAAGGTAAACAGCACGTTTGGTGATTAGTTCTTATCAGCGACGCTTTTTTTCGGCGCTGACAGATAAATTCCGGCGGTTTTGTTTCGTGAAATGGAAGCTTATCTCTCGGTGACCGAAAAGCAAAACTTTGGGAAACACGTTGGATATTCCGACATTCTAATTCTGTACAAACACCGTGAGATCTAGATTAGGTTACAGAATTGTTGGCTTTATCTGCTCATCAACGGAGATATCAATCGTAATTTATCTGTTCATTTAGCATCGGGAAATTCGTAATTGATCTGTTTGAGTAGTAATTTATTATTTACTATCTATTTCATTCATAAATTAGTTATGCGAAGTAAAATAATTGAATAAATTCTTCCAAGTTAAGTCCGATAAATGATTTTTTTCCCGACCTACCGGAAAGAAATATCCGAGGTCTTGGATTTATGATGTCCCATTGCAGATGACAGTCGGGTTAAAGGGTAAAAGATATCAAAACGCATAAATTCCGAATACAGTCGATCGCAGGACGCGAGATGACCGCGTTCGCGAGGATCAAGCTCATAAAACCCGCGGCACGGTGGTCGTCTCGGCGATAAAACGTTGTCTGTCTACCGGTGTCGAAATGACAGCGGCTCCGTTGACAGATCAGGATCCGGTTGCGGTCGGCAAAAATATGGCGGCGAAATTCCGCGCGGCCGCAGACGCGTACACCCCCGAAATTGTGATGTAAACCGTGGCGGATCGGGGCCGACGGGACAAACGAGGATAATGAAAGCATTGCGCCCACGGCTTCCGGTCCATATTGAAAAAAAAAACGGCACAAGAGAAGGGAACAGGGGAAAAAAATATCCAACGATGATTTTTCCGGTCGCTCGATGCGGCTGTCGTTAACGAGTCGTGGTATTTTTAATAACACCTGTGCCCCCGTCTGGATTCTGGGTCAGAACTGTAATGGAGAGACTTTTATTTGACTTCGCGGTGTGCTCCTGGTGGTAGCGAGTCGGTTGATTGCACCCGGTGTACGGTGTAGAATCGGAGGCGGTTCCTACCTGGAAAACCGAATGGCCGATGTGGAACAGGATTTTCTTCGAGGTAGAATGGGTTTGTGGGAGCGACGAATAAGTGTAGGCACGAATGGCTGAGTCTACTTGAGGAAAACGTCAATGGGAATGCCGGATTATCCACGAATTCTACGACACCCTGTCGGTTTACATAAAATTGTGGAATTTTCGTCGAGTCTACCGATTGCGTTCTTCGTGGGCTGATTTTTTTGTACGCTAATTCTTGTTTTACTTTCTCTTCTTTAAAATGGACTGCGATATTCATTTCATTTAAATCTCTTTCGTCTTCATCCGACTATTGTTGGAAGTGAAAACAGACGTAGAAAATTCATTCGTGTGTGAGTTCGCTTGACCCACTTCGCTTGAGACCCATGACTCCTTCGAGACTTCTCTTCGTCGCAATGGGTATTATACGATGGAATAAAAAAAATTTACTCCATTTCTTTCAGCAACGAACGAATGTCCACTCTTTGCTCGCTAATATATTAATTTGTAGTCTTAAAATGAGAATTTGTGCAAATATGGCATATACACAAGATTTTGAATAATCGAATTTTAGTTGGCTAGATAAGTGTTAAGGCCAATTTTACGGTCCATTTTTTATCACGTTACGACATATAATTTTGTAACGCCCTGTACGATATCTAACGGTCTAGCTTCGCGTAATAAATTTTGAAGCACACATTCGAGTCGGTACAACGCACACACGTCGTCTCCGAAGGGTTGAAGCAGAAATTCTTGTAGCCTACCACGAACCCTCGCTAACGATGGCGGCATTTCCCTAACAAACCGTCAGAAGCGATTCGGATTAAACGCGACTTCCGGCGAAACCGTGCGTGCTTTCGGCACGCGATAACCCGCGATTCCCAACGATACGAAATTTCATAATGTTCGCAATTATCCGGGATAAGCCGACTGTCGCGTGCTCCGCGTAATGTACGCCCCCCAACCTGATCCGGGTAATGAAAATATCTGCCGGCGGACCTATTTGTCCATTGTTATTAATCCCGCCAGGGAAGGCAGGGCTGGCGGAGGGTATAGCAAAGTCGATAGGAGACTGCGTCTCCGCTATTCTCGTCCGGGCTTATCGAATTAACTCACAAAATATCTTCAGAAGGATTCCCTACGGTCGTCCAGATTTAAGAACGGGATTTACCGGAGCCGAGAGCGCGCCGAGCGACAGTGAAGAGAGAACCTGCTGAAAGAACCAGTCGTCGAGGACCGTACCGCTTCTTCCTCGTTTCTATTTCTTTGAACGAATATCTTACTCGAAAGTACGTATATCATACTGCGTGCAGCAATCTTTTCGCGGTGAAATCTCGAAAAATTCACGAGCCACTGCCTTTTCCCCAAATGTCTTTTCTTGAGACCTAAAAAATTGCCAGCTACTTTTCTAGTCTAAAATGCATCAAGTTAATTGCACTTACCGATCTGTTTATTTTGTGCAAATCTTTATAGAAACGGACTTGGACAAGTTATCAAATCCATCGAAATTTTTAACAAACGTCTCTCCGATTGAAAAGTATGGACATCGTGCAACGTATCATAATTTTTACGTAGCAAAATATTTAAAAAATGCTTGAGCCTTTTTCTCCGAACGTTGACAAACTTGTCCATTTAAAAATGTAGTTCATCAATTTTTCGAGAAAAAGTTCCTAAGGGTTCTCCCTTTTCCCAGATCGTTAGTCAAGCACGACCCAAGCAGTCGAGGATATAGCCAGCAGAAAGGAGGAATCGTCAAGGACCGTATCGCATCTGCAGCTCGTTTCCATTGGCCGCAGCTCGAGAACGAAGACGGAAAACGCGGAATCCTCGCCGAGGGTGCGTCCCGTGCAAATAAACTCTTGTCGCGAGTCGCTGCGAGACCCGCAAAAGTAATAATATGAAAATCCATCCGCGATTCGCGAATGAAACCGGGACAGACGTATTCAGGGCGAATAAGCCTGTCGCGGAAACGGATGGCTTCACCGTCGTAGCCGCGTCGCTCGAGAAAAAAACGCGTTCGATTCTCTTGGATGCGTCGAGAGCTAGTTGCGTCTGTATACAGGAGAGAGTGTCATTTATCGGGGGCTTCTTCGGTGTGAAAAAATATTGTTAGCTGTCTTGTTTCTAGCGTTATTTGTGTCTTTAACGCGATGGACGTCATCTCGCGGATTGACGTGAAAGTTTCGCTTCGGTGAATTCATGAAATGAAACCATTCATTTATCGTATGTATTTTTCTGTGCAAGTACTTTGATTGTACTAAAATGACTTTGCGAGGAATTTGTAAAGAAGCCTTTGATAAAATACAGCGTGGATTAAAGGAGGAGAAAAATTCTAGAAAAGTAATACATATTGAGAATTCATTTATGGCCAGTGCAGTGCTACATGTTTCACTCAGCAGACTCATCCAACGTAAAAATCTGCCCAGATTCTTCTCTTTTCGATAACATCACCCCAAATACGTGGTTCACGCCGCTACACGCTACAAGGTTTTCGACTAAACATTCAAAGCGAGCGTGTCCCCTTAATTAAAACGTTTTCCTTGAATGGTATTCGAAGTCGCTTTTAAACGTACAGTTTTATTCGAGCAATCTCGTTCGATTGATCAAGTACCAGAAAAACCAGAGCTGCTCGCGGTCTGGAGAATTTGAGCATTCGAGAATTTTCGAGATCTTCGACGACCGAAAACACTCGAGAATCCGAGCGCGATACACGCACGAACGTCGGTCGTCTCCGTTAAATACTCCTCGACAGTTTTTCCACAAGTTGGAATCCGCAATTTTCATAAGCGGTTACGCACGTGGATATTTTCTGTACACGAGATAGAGAGAAGGAGAGGGACAGGCAGATTCGGTTTCGAACACGTGGTTGACGTCATCATTAAGTCGAGTGCTGGCCTAACTACCAGCTCGCGTGCTTTACCCCCCGCGCGGCGTTAATCGCTCGATTGCGCGCGAACACGCTTGGAAAATCGCCACCATTTTCTGCTGTCTATCCTCGAACACGTAAACATCGTTCTCGCGGTTTTGTTACGGTCGAAACGCTGCCACGTGGACGATGTTACGCGAAGTTCGGGCTAATTGGCGTGGACCGCGCAGAAATTGCGGAAATATCTGCACTTTTATTATTTCGAATTTTATAGACATTTTTCGGGGCTATTTTCGGTCGATGCGATTGACAAGCGAAGCCATCAATTTGCGTGCCATTTTTATACATTTCTGATTTTTGTCATGATTTAGTGCTAAAAATATTGTTCGATGCGTGTTTTTTTCATGTCTGTGTTCGTTGGCTTTCAGGGAATGAAAATAGTGTTTGAAGCTGGGGATGAAAAATACAAGTGAAGCCAGACTAAACACTCGTTAAATTTTATGCGATTTTAACGAATCTTTGATACCAGGGCTAAAAATATTGTACGACGCATGTTTTTCGTGACTACGTTCGTCAATTGTTAAGGGCTAAAAATATGGAGGAAAAATTGGAAGATTAAATACATCAATTTACTATTAATAATAGCGAAAGATGTTGCACATTGTAGAACAATTTATTCTTATTCAATTTATTCTTATTTTAATACGTAATTAACGAATTAACGAATACACATGATAAATGAAGACATTGAATTTATTTTTATACAATTTTTATTATAAGAGATGCTCGAAGAAGGAAATTTATTCCATCGTTTTCCATGAATGTATTTTTACAGTCTCGGTAGTTTTCCAACAAAAAGGACACATCAAAATAAATAAACAATGATTTCTAAATAAATGATTTCTAAAAACTCTGTTTACAATATCTCAATTTCCACTATAAAGTATACATTTAATGGAAACATTTCCCACCTTCAATTTCAATTGACATATTCAGCAGTTCAAAATGAGCCTCATCCGAGGCAATTAATTGCAGACAGAGAAAATGAGTTCGGAATATTTTTCCGACACCGGTATCGTACAGAAAGTATATACCGAATTTCGCGCATCCCTGAATATCTCGCATATATTGTGGCAATTATTTCACAAAGCGAATACAGAAATGTAATTTTTCGTGCCACGCGAATAATAGCCATAATTTCCGTCACCGGTCCCGTGTGCCCGATTCGAATTCATCGGTCAACAGCGTCGTTTTCGCCTGTTAATTCCCGCTCCATTTAATACAGGTTATTAGCTTCCTCGGCATTCCGATTATTTCGACGCGAATTCCGCACTAGAATTTAAATGTGCGCATGAATTATCCATCGTTTCGATCTCCCACCCGGCGTTCCAATTGTTACGGTATTAGCCGACCCGTTTTGTATCACTTGTTTGCTGAATGTATCGGTGTACGATCGACTATTTTCTTAATCGGATTGCTGCGGAAAATGCCGTTAAATCGAGAAATCCCACCTGTATTTTGTTCTCGAGATGCGCGACGCAACCTCAATCCTGATGTACACCGTGCATCAAATGTACAAGTTATTTTGCACAATGCATTCCTGCACTGTTCATGAATTTAATGAACGATTTCATGAATCCGATATAAAATATTTCCAATACCAGTCCGGATGTCGTAGTTTTAATTGTAGCTTTAGTTTGTACCTTATTTTTATGCAATTTAAATGCAGAAATATCAAGGTAATCCTTGGGTAAGAATTTCTTGGCGAAGTCGAAAGATCGATGAAGGAAAAATATATTTTGCATGCGACATTTTACCGTTCCGTGACAGTTTCGAGGGAGGAGCAACTAGCAGCCCACAAATTGGTTACAAACCGAATAAACCTTCGTGTAACAATTTTTTAGGAGAGTGGAAGGTTGGTAAATATATTCCGGACACGCTCGAAGCATGATTGTGGCAGGAAGCGGAGAGTCGACGCACAGTTTCGAGGAAGTATCAGCACGTTCCCGTCTCGAACGACTAGTCGCCGGCGTTAATTCGTACGAGTTCCGAGTGGGCGACAGATGTTAACACTGAATTAACACGTAGGACGCGCCGGCTCGGAGTGCCGAGGCGAGTTAACAACGTAGCCCGGGCGTCGATATGATCGCAATTTCAGCTTACAACCATAATTAACGCGCACCGTGCATCGGCACACTTGACTGGGCTCCACTAAAACGTACTTTACCGACCATTACTCGCGATGGATGCCGTGCCGCGCCGCGGCATACAACGATCCATCGAACGCAAAACTACGGGAGAGGGCCGCGTGCTGCGTCGCGTTCACCACCCATTCCGCGCGCGAAATACTCGCGACACAAAAAAAAAACTTCCGCGCCAAGCGATTTATCTCGCAACCCGATGTTAACGAAAATTTCATTCGGTTATCGCGGCCGCAATGGACTCGGTTCCACGCTTTCACTGCCAGCTAATGGATGAGCCTGATCGTCAATGGCGTGTCGACGCTCCCTAAATGGTACAAACGCGACAAAGTTATCGATACTTTCCATCCCAAACCCCCCCAAACCCTTTGACACGCGCTCCACGCTACGCCGAATTTCTATTACACAGCTTTTCAACATTTACGGTCATTTTCACCATTTTCTAACTCCCTGGTAAACCAGGTTTTGGGTACTGGAAATGGTACAACTCTGTTTGGTTATTCATACGTCAATTTTAACTCGCAATTCTGTTGGTACACTGTTCCGTACCATTTTTTTATAGACACCTGTTCGTTCAATCTTTTTTGCGCTACACCGAATTTCTATTACGCAGCTTTCAAACACTCGCGGACATTTTTACCAATTTTTTTTAAATCCCTGGTAAATCAGATTCTGTTATTCGTACCTCCATTTTAACTTGGGTTCTGCACGCCACTTTGGCATCGAACAATTCAATTGCTTTGTAATGAAAAATTCGCTGACCACGCCGAGCAATTCCGAAAAAAAAAACTCCGCAAAATCATGAGACAGAAATTCGCATTCGCAACAACCCCCGTTCGTTTCGAAGAAAGTTCATTGGCAATGCGGACAGTCGCCTAACCCGAAAAGTGGGAATGAGAACGACACCGCGAACGACCAGCAGTAAATCCACGTTCGAAACTTCGAGGACGTGTGTCGCGCTCGTGGGCAACTCGCGACCGATAGGGGGGTTTATGAGAGCGGAAAGAGCGACGATAGAGAGGGAGAGAGACGTTCTTATCCGCGACGATTTACCGTGCTTGAAGAAACGGGGCTGGTCGAAGTAAAAGGGAGCTAGGGGGATGGCAAACAGGGGAACTGTCCATCATCCGAGAATCGAACTTTGCTCTACGAGCTCGAATGGCTTCCAGGATCCCTTACAAGGCCGATCCTTTTTTACGAGCTGGATTTGGATCGTATTGCACGCCGTTCGGACGGATAGACGGCTATCGTCTTCTTCGCTCCGTTTTGATGGAGCTGGCACGATGGTCTCGGTCGTTTGTTTAAATAATAGCCGCGGCATCTCTTAGTTACGAAATTTTTATGGCGATCGGGAAACGGGTGTTTGACTTTGTTGCTGGGAATGCAGCGCGATCGCGCATTTTTATCAAGAAGAATCGTTTGTGTCAGTTGTACGAAACACATGAAATTTCAAACAGTTTCTTTTTGCAATATTTATATCGTTTCAACGGCGTATTCTGGTTTTCGAGACCGTCTCTTTGTGTGGCGGATTTGTAGGGAATTTCTTTCTGAAAAATTATTGCACGCGTATTCATTGGCATTTGAATTGATATTGATTTTCTTGAAAGAACATTTGCAGTTGCGCGACACTCTGGTATTGCAAATTACGTGTCCACTAAATAATGAGCAGACAGAAATAGGTGTTTCGGCGTCTATACATCTCTTCATCGAGTAGACGATAAAAGGAGGTTGTGAAACAGTGGAAAAAAGCAGACACGATTCGAGGATCGTGTAGCAACGAGTCGTGTTTGGCGTCATCGTTTTTTCCCCCCTTCGTATAGTTCGTTTCTCTCGAAGGCACGCTACTTTAAACGTTCTTTAACAGCGTTTCGAGCGAGAGAACCAAGAGCGGGTACACTAATTCGATCGTCGTCGATTAACCAGGTGGGGTCGAGGCGCGAAGGCGAGTGCCGAGATAAACGAAACGCGTGAGCTCGAATTCGGATCGACAGGCCCGTAATTGCGACGCTCGTGGAGAGAGCTGGCTCTCTCTCTCTCTCGCTCTCTCTTCTTGAGCAGGAAATTAATTAGCTCGGACACATGTAGCGGCTGCCAGCCAGGAAAATCGATTCTTTTCTGCACGAGGATCGCGTGACCCGTCTCCTTGCTCGATCAGACTCTGCCGAGTGTTAAAATTCCAAGACTTACGAATTCATTCTTGAAAGCTGGACAAAGAGAACGGGAGAGAAAAGTTCATTGTTTTTCCTGCAAATTATTCGTCGTTCGATAACTTTCCACTGTTGAGCACAGGGGACGGATGTCGATTAATTAGACTACGCGCGACACGATTAGGTAATTAATTAAATTAATTATTGCGGAAACACCGGGTACAGCAGACGCTGTCGCAAAAGGCTGGTCGCGCGATCGTAAAGAAATCTCGTTGGTTTGTTTTGTGAAATTTTAACGATAACGGGATAGATTTTGTTTCAAAGGATCTTGCGAAAAAAATGTAAATTTTAATAATGGTCGCGCTATGAATCATTAATATTATTAGACGGGAAATTGAGGATCTTGAAGTTAGAGCAATAGAATAATATGATTTAAAATTGGTTAGATTTTGATATGTTTCGCTTTCAATTATATTAAATAACTGTTTAAAGTTACTTATGCCACATTTCCTCGGCTCATTTAATATTTGTGGAACTACACTCCAAATAAAATGAAATAAAATTTTTCCAATCTATCCAAACAAATCAGCGAGGCTAATTCCGTTTATAAAATCATGATTGCAGCGAAGATGGACTCGCAGACTCCAATTAGTTGCACGAATAGCCACAGCAATCTTTTCGCCGTGAACTGTTGCAGCGAATCGTAACAAACGACAGTTTGATCGAGCTATGTAAAGCGCGCTCGATTATAGTTGTCCAAGTGGCCGTCGCGCGTCGATAAGAATCAGATTAAAAACGGAGATAGTTCGGGCATTATCCCGAGGGGGACCGTCCATTAAGTTCGATCGGAAGACCGCAATTTTCCCGAGTCACGAGCGCGAGGAAGCATCCCCAAGTTTTCGTGAGCCCTCTGGCTGCGAGGGAGAAAGCCATCGCAGTTTTAATCTGGAAGGGATACGCATTCTGGAGCGAGTCACGATCTGTGACGGTGGAAAAACGGGGAACTCGATCGTCGTGGAACGTCCAGGACGCTGATCGTAAAGCTTGTTTATTATAGTGCTTGGCTGCTCGACTGATTTCACCGAAGGGCACCCGTCGTCGTCGTCGTCGTCGCCGCTGCCGCAAACGTCATAGTATCCTAGACACGTACACGTCCGTGGATAATCATGTCGGATATACGTGACCGATCCACGGCGTAGATCTCATTGAAGGATCGATCAGCGTTACCGTTAACATTAGTCGCTCTGCTTGTGCCCGTGATTCTAATATATCATGCATCGATGGATGCACGAATGTTTATACGATCTTTATATCGCTCGTTCTTAGGTTACCGCTGGACCTTTCAGGAAATCGGTTTTCTCGTTCGACGTTGATGAAAGTTTCTGTTCAAACAAACGGAAATTGTATAAATATCCGTTGGCAATTTATCGGCTTAGAAGATTGCTGCAGAGGCTGTATATTGGGCGTGAAACGGTCCGTAGAGCCGTCACCTTTACCCTACATCGAACTATTATTAGGTGCAAGAATAGAACCCGGCAATCAATGTATTTTCATGGCTCGGAAATACGTATCTGACTGGGGAATATTTTGAGGAGAAGGGGAAAGAGAAGGATGGGAGTGAAAAAAGTTGAACCAGTAAAAATGTCCACCAGGATACCCGGGAACATTTCCCGGAGGTCCGGCGAGCCCAGAGACTTCGGATAAAACTGACCATTTTTGGCAGTGCACCTCTATATAATATACTCGGTCTCGGTAGTAGTGCGCGACATCAAAGTGATAGCGCTGCTATCTCGATCAAGTGCACAGGTTTTTCGCATTTTCCCAACGAAACTCGCAGATGGAACACATTGATTCGCACTCCAGTCAATACGAATCAATAAAAATTATTACAATAAAAATGAATTTTTATTACACCAGATACTATCAGAAATTAGCAAACGCGCACCACCGGGTTTATAATTTCTGTAACGAAAAATTACAGAAAGACGAACGTCGATTTCGCAAAGTGAGCGATGATCGAGACCGACTGATCGATGGCTGATTAATTGAAAAGATTAGCGCGCCACGCAAGCGGCAGGGCGGTACTTTGCTAAACAGGGAAAGCAAACTTCGCGGCGAACGCAACGGTGGAACGGAATTTGCTGACTGTCACCCATGGCACGTTGGATATCGAAAGTCCGTCGCGACAAGATAATCTTGAATTAACCGTCCGGTAAGTTTAATCAACCGGCCATTCCATAATCCATCGTCGGGAAGTGAATGAAAAATCGTTCCGCGATACACACCGGTGTACGAAAAAGCCTGGTACGCGCGGCGACCTATGAAATTTAATTAAAAATCGTTCGGTGATGTTTGCGCCCGTTCGCTGACGCTGTAGCTGCGACGACGAAGGTAACAGGAAGAGAGAGAGAGAGAGAGAGAGAGAGAGAGAGAGATGGATCACCCAAAAATTTAATTGAATATCTCTCTAGAACGCCTCAACGTCAACACTCCGAAATTTAATTAGCAATCGTTTAATAATGTTTCAATGTCGATCGTTAAGAATTAATTAAAAGCCTTCCACGATGCAACGATGCAATTTCGTGTTGCCTTTTCTCCTCCCTCGTTGCCGCTTTTCATTTTTTATTTTGTTTAGAGCGTGACGAGCCGAGGCTCCACTCGACGTTTTCGCAGTTCCGCGAGAACGCTAAAAACACGCTTTCATAACTGGACGGTGGGATGACGGCCGCGTCACGCGTGGAACACCATACTCGACTAAATATAGAGCGAAAGGCAATAAATATATGTAGAGCGACGTCGAAGCGGGAGAAATCTCAGAAACTATACGTCGATATATCCAACTCCATTCAAGTTCCCCGCGAACTTCCAGTCGTGAACTTTCCTTGACCGCTCGATCGGACACGCGAGATACGCCCCGCCATCAGCGACCAAGCAAATATGAAACAGACACACGTGGTCTGCTGAGCTAATTGCTGCTGCCCGTGCGGGAACCAGAACGAGTAAGCAAGCTCGTGTTTCATAATATCAGAACACGTGCAGACAAGTTCTTAATAGTACAAGTTACGAACATAATTTATAAAATATAAAAATATTTTCTGTCGCAAGAGGAACTTCTTTTAACACGTCAATCATTATCAAAATAATTTAGTTTGTGCAACCAAAACTGGATGGATAACATTTATCAAAGTGCCCTTTCGACCCTCCAGCATTTTCAATTATAATAAAACTTAATATCTAAAACGTTCCATGTACACTAAATTCCACGCAGGTTTTACTATACAGATTCTGAAACGTCTGTTCCACAAGAGCACACCTCTCAAAGAATTTTCTATGGGCTTCCATAAGAATTTAACGGGTGCGTATACTCTCCTAAATGAAACAAATTCTTTGTAAAAACGAAATATAACTGTTTATCTCGATTCCCGGCGTCAAGCATTCTTATGCAATACTTGTCGATGCAACGCAATTGATCGCACCGGTACAATAACAAGTGCGAAGGAGAACGGACGTAAAATTTGGCGACTATACATGTACACGAGTATGCTGGCGTACATTTTAAACGTGGAATTCAATAAAAAATTTAACCATCGTGCGCTGAGGCGAAAGTTCATCCGTTTCTGTTTTAGATACCGTAAAGTTTTTAATGTGGCTATGACCATGATGTAATTTGATGTGCTCGTTGGAAGTATGGCGTTGCGAATAAAAAATAATTGACTCTACTTTGGTGGTTAAATAACCTTTCGTAAAAATGGCAATCGAAACAGTCGAGTCTCGTAACAGCAGCAACGTAATTGTTTCATTTATTCCGTTTCTCTAGGATAAAAAGTAAGGGAAGGTAAAATATTTTTGTTAAGCGAAAGGGGTTAAATTATACTCGTGGTTTTAATTGCCGTTGTTTCCAAGCATGACGGCTCGGTCTGTTGTTTCTTCAGGTTAGAAAATGAGGTAAGGTAACATATTTTTGTTGTCAAGTAAAAGGGGTTGAATTATATCCGTGCTTTTAATTGGCGTCGGATTAAAGTATAAAACGAAAAACGAATAAGAATTATGGGGAGGATGCTTCGCGCAAACATTTCTTCGAGTAAGAAATTTGTAACGATAATGATAATCGTTGACGCGTGCCTTATTATTTCGTTGTTGATCACAACTAACGACGCTGCTATGGAATAATAGATATTTTTCGATGGTACACCGTAATTTAGACCGGACAATTTCCCGCGTAAATATCCGAGGAAATAGGGTAATGAAACGTCCCGACGTTTAATATCGCCGAAGAACAGTATCACAAAGTTGTTGGTCGTCGTTATTGTTTTTATAGCGTGTCGCGGCGGCGGTCGGTATAATAAACCTGCATCCCGGACCATTAATAATCGCGGCGGTACACTTATTTCCAGGAGGATCGTGATTCAGCGGCCATATGGCGAAATAATTACGAGACCGGCGCCATTTTCGCGATGAATATTTAATCACGATTTACGAGGCAATTCCGTTCGCGGGTCCGGCGGGGCCGCGAGCGTAAAAATAGTTTCGATGGTACCCGATACTCTCGATCGGCCATCACCGGCCGCGCTAATGACGAAGATCCGAGCACTTTTAATTTTTGATCGGTTCACCCGAACGCCCTCGCACACTGTAATTACTAGCGTGATTTGCGGCGATTAAGGGGGCTTAAGCGAAACATGGGTCTATTCGCCGATTCTATTTGACCTGTACAAACGGCCCGCGAAAGAAATTCCTAATTATTGGATCGGGACGTGCTGTGAATAATTTCGATTCGAAGTTCGGCGCCGATTCTACCGTGATTAACGTGCCCTGTACTCAATCGTCGTCGCTCGCGCAAAATTTCGTATCTGTCTTATTTATTGCCGATTTTATACGCCACCAACGCCACCAGCAACAGCCGTCGCCGTCGATCGATTAAACGTCGAACGTTATTGGAACCCGCGATTCGAGAACCGCTTTGACTCGGCCACGGTTTATGAAGTGGCCCCCACGTCGATTGGTTTACGATTTCACTTCATTGGAAAGTTTCAAGCGCCCAGGAAATTCTGGGACACGTTGTTCGACGTGCGTCGATCGCTTTGAACCCAGCCGCGAACCTCGATAAGAGATCATTCCGATCGAGACACACGCGAATAATTAATTTCTCCTCGAAAAAGGAAAATGGCACAGCCAGATCGAATCGATTGCGGCTTTATAAGAGAAGCAATAGATTCCCGGTCGAGAAAAAACAGACGATAACGATCCAATTATATGGTATAGACGCAATTTTATCGATGATAGAGGGGCGTTAAGCGGTATTTGTAACTAGTTCGACGCACGTAAAAGGCTTGCGTGGCTTCAGTTGGCGAATCCTTCCCCGGATTGATTACAAGGACATTCTCCTTTTATGCTTTGGAGGGAAATGGGATGTAAATCGTTCTTTAAAATGCTTCGTGTAGTGTGTTGGATATAATAACTCAAAAATAAGTGAGGAGGAGTAAAAACAGTGGGGGAACAGCGTCGTAGAAGGGGAAGGTAGAGAGGAGAGACTAGTCTTAATCTGGCGACTCTGGTAGAATGGCATAGGTGTCGAAAGCGTGGGGGGGGGGGGGGGGCAATTCGAAAGTCTAACCACTAAATGTTTTCGAATCCTGTAACATCGACGATGTTTTTCGTCGACCGCGTATGAAATCGCTTCGCCCGTTAATTCCGAGACGCTAATTCGTCGAAAAAAATCGCAATTAAATTTGAATAAAACGGCGATCGCGGCTAACGAAATTTGTCGTTTCATTAGCTGCGCCGCGCCGGAGTGAAATATATTCGGGCCGCGTTATTTTAACGCGATCATCCGCGATAAAAAAAAAGACGGCAAGGGGCCGTAACGTGTATTTGCAGAGCGGCTCTATCGGCTCGGAACTAATTATCTTAATCGGGATTCGCCAGGCCAGATGATTCTCCGCGCCACGAGCGTGTTTAAAGTTTTATTTCGTATAAATGCATTTCGAACGGCTACATTGTCCCGACCGCGGTCCCGGGGCTGGTTCGATTGTAATTACTGTCCGCCGAATGAATTCGCGCGACTCGTTCCCTAATAGGATTTTATTGAATCGTAACGTCCGTGTGCGTCCCGTTCGTTTCAATTTTTTCCCCTTCCATAGACACTCTTTTTCGACTCCACCCAACTCTCTTTTTATTTCGCAAATTCGCTGACCTCCTTTCATCATTCTGCGCAACCCCCGCCACTCTTTTTAGTCCGCTGTGTTTTGCACCCGTTCATCGTGCTTTTTTTTAATATTTTTATTCGGTGACGATTCACCGCACACCCGGAAACTCGCAAATATTTACACGGACCGGTGAACCGATGCGAGCCCCGACTCAGATGACCGAAGTTTAATAATGCCGTGTGACGCGCAACGCCCTCCGGGCCACCGAATGCTCCACGTGTCATCCCTCTAAGTAATTACATTCCATATCTTGACACCCGACGCCCTTTGAATCGTCATTAATGACGCATGCCGCCGGGAAACCGCGCGACAATCCCTCATGCACCGACCGATCGAAAATGCAGAATTATGATTTAATTCGCCGCCGGCTGATTTCCCGCAAGATTTATCTGCATCGAACACTGTGGATATTGTTGGTTCGACAGACTTTTAACAATCCTTTCGTGCGTTACCGTTAGAACGCGGCCGTCAAAATGGCGGATTTTACGTTCTTTATTTTGCAATCGTTCGGCTCGGCGAAAAGTATTGGCACAATTATGTAGGACCGCGTTTTTGGGTGAATCGACTCCCAACAACGTATCGGTAATAACGTATATCTGTGTTTATAAATTTCTTTGTGTTTCTTGACGCATTCATGATATGCTATTCATAGTCGGTGTGCACGGTCGGCCTTTCTCGGTTTCTCGGAACAGCATTCTGCCATTGGAAAGGAGCGCACAGGGGAGTCTCTATCGGCAAGTGGCCGGAGGATTGATCGGACCTCGCTCGACTTCTTCGATCCGCGTTTACCGCCTCATCGAAATCATTACGATATCGTTCGCCGAGCCATTCGACCAGCTTCCGACGGTCATTTTCCCGGGGCACCGAGATCGATCGACGATCCCTCACGCGACCGAGAGATCTCCGCTCGAGCGTCGCGTCGTCGTCGACGCCGTGCAATCTTTTCGTTTTCTTCGACGCTTTTCTCTCACCTCGTTCCCATTTCCACCGTCTCGAACTTTTTCCCTCCATGTTCCACGCTCGATATACCGGGCGTTTTCGATCTAACGACTGATCAAATCCCGATTCTACGGGAAACAATATTTCTTTGAAAAATCTACCTTCATTAATTGTCGACGGATGAAATTGAAATTAAATATAAACGTCTATCGTATTCGAAAATGTTTGAACTGTCACTGCATTTTCTTTTTAGAACAAAGTCACTGCGAGATGTTGAAACATTTTCGAATACAATAGACAACATTTATATTTCATTCCAATTGTACTCATCGATTTTACTTTCATTTTATTTCAATCGAACTCTAATACCGATACCAGGACAGTTTCAATTTTCATTTAAAATACTGTGTCGAAACATTTTGAAATAGAATCAAGCTAGGTGTTCCACCAGTTACCGGACACCCTGTATAATCCTAGTGGCTCAGCATCGATCAGCCGACACTTTATCACGGAGGACCGTGCGCGCCGCACTTTATCGCCGCAGCGCATTATGGCGATACGTCAGCCGCGCACGCGGTTTTGCCCGCATCAATTGCCATTCAAATCAGCGCCGATGCTGCGCCGGACAGGATGACTGCCGGCGATGACGCTGAAAAGCTGCGGAAGAACCGGTGACCAGGCTGTCTCCCTTCTGGTCGACCGGCGATCGATCTCTCGCATGCCCAAGGTCGCGTTTCCATCGATCCTGTAACTCCACGATTCCGCCGACCAGGTCGGAACGAAAGTGCGAAAATGCTTGAAATATTGGAAACAGGCTACCCCGGCGAGACGCGATAAATTGCTGATAGGATGACTGCTTGGTAATCGAAGGGAGTTAGGTGTTGGGTTGGGAAGGTGTTGCGAGTTGCTGATACGATGTCGAAGGTATGACTCGAGAGCAGAGCAACCTTGACGAAGCAGTGTCTTCCTCTTTTTAGATATTTCGTTCTTGAGCTGCTTCGATGGGATACCGTGTTACTAAATTTTCTTGAGAATATTGATCTTGTGTCGTCAGAATTTAGATCTTCTCGTAAAATTTTTTATGTCGCTATCTATTCGTAGACTATACATAAAATATAGATGGAAGATGGCTTATACTGTTTTTCGACCGTGTTATAGTTTTATTTCTTTTTATTACTCGCGGTCGACTATTACCGTTGGGTAATAGTATAAAGAGGATCACTATATTTCCGTACGTTCGTAAAGCAGTTACAAAGCCAGTATGCGAGTAAGTTTAACATGTTTGCAGCGCCGTGAGCTAAATATATGGGTCGCGATAATTTTCATAAGTAGTTCGTATAAATTGCGCACAGCCAATGATGACAACTGCTCCAAGTATAATTAGCCGAGACGCAGCGATTCGAAACTAACGAAGCTGCAGTACGCGCTTCTTACGAGAACTTTTTACGATGAACTCGTCGGATCGAACTGCACCATAAGAAGTTGAGTGCATCCAGAATCCAGGAGCATCTTGCACGGATCGAATGTCGATTTCCCAGAGTCCGAACCCCGCAATTGCATAACCGAGTCTTTTACGAGCCCCAGCCCACGATTCCTTGTTGTCCCGATGCACTCGTTGCATCAGACAGCATCGCCAACAACGGACGCATCCGATTGTTTCAAGGATGACGCATCGGAGAATTGAAGCTCGGAGAAACGCGCGCGGCAGTCGTTTGGCCGCGCTCGTACAGAAAGGGACAATGGGAAATGCATCTTTTATTCGCGCTGGCGTGTGTCAAGGCTAGCTGACTGCGCACCTCTCCGCCTTTCCTCCGACAAAGCGAGAAAAAGTTTTGTTTTCGCAGGCGCGTGCACACGAGAATGCATCTGCTACTCTGTCGCTGCATAGTATTCTGCTACTACTGCTACCCTGTTACTGGGACGACCAAAACCGTATACGTATGCACGGGCGATGACTGCCGTGCAGGGTGCACAAAGGTTGATTTCGACTCCACACAAACACGCGCACAAGGGTCTATGCACATTAGTCGAGCATCCGCGCCAGTAGCTGTTATCAAAATTGGCAGCGGTGCAAATTTCCTTAGGGGCGGGCGACGGGGGATAAAACTGGCCAGTTTTTCCGTCGAAACGGCCTCGAAAAAGACAATGCCACCGCTCCGGAAACCTCTCGACGAATGGCAGAGATGTTTTCGTCCTTCCTTTTGTTACGCGCGCGCGAAAGAAGCCTGCGTGCTCTGACGCGTGCACAATTTATACGGAGACGGCCGACCGCTTTCGAAACTCGCTAAATTGAAAATTCTATAAGCTACTCCTCGAAAGGAGTAGAATCAGCGACAAGCGCAGACGCCATTACCCAATTCAACCGAATATTTTATGCATAAGAAAAGAGTAAATGAACGATAAAACATTAGAAGAATTTAAATCGTTGACTCGTTGCGCCACTACCAACAACAACCTCCGGTAATCCCACAGCTCTTCGAAACAAGAGCCAAAGTGTCACCAGATCGATACAACCGAAACCTCGTCGGAGGAATGCTTCGGAGTTTCATCGCCATAACGACGAAAGATTAGGGCAGGGCCCGATTACCGTCAGCGGGGCCGATCGTCGAGCGAGCGTGGCACGTGTATCCGTAATCAGACGCTTTCATCAAGCGTAATTATACGGCGTGTCTCGCATACACGAGACGTCAAGGATCGTCCGTGATGGCGGGTTCACTCGATATCGACGTCTGGGATTTTCGCTGTTGGTTCCGGTGTCGTTTTAATTGCGCGTTAACGGTTCTCAGGGTTGCCGTTCGGTATCGGTGGCTCGTTAACAAACGCCACGTTGTCGCAAGCAACTAGGCGAGCAGACAAGCGAACTAGCGAGCGAGAGAAAACGCTCTCCCTGCCCGGAGGCGTCGCGCCGCGCCGCGTCGAGTGCTTCGCCATTCACGTTGCTGCGAGCAAGGTTGTCTACTCCGGGGATCGATCTCCGCGGGTCCTCTATTAAAACTTGGAGACTGGATACGCCTGTCTGGATCCCGTGTCTGGGCGAGTTCAGACGGATAGCCGTTTAATCGCGAGCCAACTCCGAGGGATCGACTGGCGTCCCCGACATCGATTAGTCAACAGTCCCGGCTAATTGCGAAAGTAAAATGGCCCGACTGATTACGGTCAAACAGAATCGCGACGCGACGCGTCGCGACGGCGCGAACGACTATAAAATCAAGCTGTTATTGCCACTTTGTGAAGCGATTTCGGTGGAAATGCTCGATCGTTACTTAACTTTAGATCTTGGTACAGCATCGTTTGATCCAGTTGCGTTGCCGTGTGTAATTTTATTAATCGTGCTAACCTGTAATGCCGACATTGTTTCATCTTGGTACTCTTAGGAACCTTCGGGAAGCGTCCATCACATATCCCAGTGATTTCTCGGTGACGTTGCATAAGAGCATCCTGGTAACAGGACCTGCACGGACCGTTTTCTCTGTCAACGATTGCATCGAGCAGCTCGAATCCACGGATTTAATCAGATTCCCCGCGAACGCCAGGTTTGTTGGCGACACGTGACGCGCGGATTAATCGGCCACGGAAGCGTAGATCGTTAGGTACACTTGCCCCGACGCTTTCAACTCTTGCCGCGTTTTGACGGGCTAATGCGATCAATCAAAACGTTCGAATGGCTCGCTGATTCGTGGCGTGGCGACGCAAAACTGGCCTCGGTTGTGGCGTCGACGCCGTACACCGAGACTGGCGGTAACACGCAGGACATTCGACTGGTCCTCGTTTTATATTCCGACCGAGGAAGCTTTTCACTCCACATAAACGAGAGAGGTCGATCCGGCATACTTAATTTCCGTGATAATCGCATTAATGCCTGACACGTGTATTATGAATGTACGAGGGCGCCGCGGTTCCGTTACGCTGCGCTGTTGCTGAAATAATGTTCGGAGCGTATTTACGCTTCGCGTTCGCGAACGCTCGACGCGGCCCAGTATTTTCAACGTTACGATGACTTTAAATTAATTTTGTAATGCGTGCGGTGCCCGGCGCTCTGTGTATTTAATGTTTAGCGTACTCGAGTATCGCTTCTGTTTTCGGTCCAGCGAGATTGTGAAACGCAAACTTGAATGGCGCACATTTCTCGTCGGCGTTTTAGCACGAAGACATCAACGTTCGATATGGCAGGTCGAAAGAGGAAAAACAGTAAAAGAGAGAAAATCTGAAAATCCGTCACTTTGACGGGTTCGGTAATTCCGGTGGTAACAATTAGACTGCGGATTCGATGCGTTTATGACAAAAATGGGGGAGTGTAATTTCAAACAATAAAGAGATTACAAGAATGTAAGTGTATCGATACGTTTCTTACAGCTTCGTAAAACCACCAAAGAGAGAAATAAATTCCTACTTGGTTCCTATGTCTTGCAAGTTCGCGCATACAATTCTTCGTTTGCATAAAGATCCGTAGTCTAGAAATAATGATCCTTCGGAACCGATTTAATAGCGTGGAACAGGAGGGTGCATTTTGTTAAGTGGACCGTATCGACCCTCCTGAAATCTTTCGGCGAAATAACACATCGGGAACATCGAGGATCAAGATTTGCGACTGGGAGCGAGTTTGAATCGCAGCATGAGCCAACAAAGGCTTAGCTGATCGACTTTCCGGTTCCCCGAAGGGCGTCAGCGGATCATGATTGATCGGATCGCGATAGCCATTAAGCGAATCGTGAAATCGGGGGATATCCGCGAGGTAGTTCCGGGCGCTGGGGAGAAATTCGGTCTGATTACCGATAGCACAGGATTCGGAATCCCCACCGCGGATTGCGGCACGGTAGCGGGGACCAAGACATTGAGGATGTCTACGGTCTCTCCGATAACACTGTGACTGCCCGGCAGAATGTAACTTCTCTCTGAAGTGCTACGGTGCATCGGTGCAACTCGAGGACCGGGTTCGCCGTTAGGTTTAATCCGATCACGTCCCGGCGCGCCGCGTCGCGTGAATCACGTCCCCGTGACTTCGGCGGCTGCATCCTCGCAGGATTACAACCGGCCCTGCCAGCAATTCGGTGACTTATGTATCGATCGGATCGATCCGTCGCGTTATTACGAGCGGCGGGACACGATCGTATCTCTCGGGCAGAACCCGGCCCGACCCGGCCCGCTGATTGCCACTCGTGTTTTGAATTCCCTAACAGCCGACGCGCATTTGTAAATCGCCGCGACGACCGATCGAGCGTGCCGAACATGATTTTTCGAGCAGATAGGCGCCGGAACCGGACACTGCATTCAAGCGATAGACGACGGACTCTCCGAGTCCTCTATTGTCTCGCAAAAATTGGTAACGCATTGGTAAACGCGTCGCACTGTTTTCGCGGCCAATCGAGGCTTTCATTGATGACATCAGCCGGTATTTTGACACTCAATGGGTGCCGAGTTGGTCCGCTCCCGTGTGCTGTTATGCGCTCGAATGAAAGGAGCCGATGAATGCTGCTTGATTTCTGCACAGGGGAGTTAATTTTGTGTGCCATTCACGTCCCGCGGGTTTGCCAGGTAATCGATAAAAGGCGGGATTATTTGTTTTACGAGATCCGTTGTTAGGCGGTCTCAAGGAAATTCGTATTGACAGCTCGTCGAACGAGGATAACGAGTTCCGGGCGGAATCGTATTGGAAGGATATAAATCCTTATAAGCCTCCGATCTAATCTACTCTCTTCCACTACCTACACGCGGCCACGCACGCGCACCTAAATCATCGAACAACCCCTATAAATATCCACATCGCGTCGCCGGCATAGGAATCAATAATCAACGCTGATCTAACCATCGATACACCTCGCTCGCAGACAAGGCCTCGATTAACTAACAACAGCTTCGTTTATGACTGCGCTCGATCCCTGCCTCGTAAACGCCCCCGTAAACTTGTACCAAGCTTGATATCGTGTCGCCTTTGCGATGGTTAGCCCTAGAAAGACTGAACTCAGAGATCGCGCAACTAACGCGGATGCGTGGTCATTTATTTTGTTTGTCGAAGCAAAAACGATTTGTCGATGGGCTGTTCCAAGCCCACTGTTCCTTGCAACGAATGGTGTGCTATCTCAATATTCAGTTTTTCATCGTTTGAAAATGGTCGATGCGGATATCAAGGGGTTCTGGGAGTTTCGATCGTAAAAACGTATAAAAATTCATAAGGATAGTTTAAACATCGCTAAACAACTGTATCAAATTTCAGAAACGTATCTCATCCAGCTCGTCCAGAAAAATTTCCCGAAGCGAGCTTCGCGAAACGGGGCTCCATAAGCGATCCCCGTGAGAACACGACGAATGCGTTGCATCGGAGGTGCGCGCACGCACGCTGCGGAATGCATCGGATGCATTCCGAGGACGCAATCCGATCGGCGTATAAATCAGGTCTCGCCAGGTCCTCGGATGGTCCTCCGGGGAGGTGCATTACGAGGCGATCGGTGACTTACGCGTTAATCGAGCTGGACATCGGCCAGGTGTATCGCGAGCGATGACGCGTGCATGCTTTGGCGCGACGTGGAAACGGGTCACGTGGCTCGTGAAGCTCTCTAGGGGTGCAACTAACGCGGAAAACTGACCCAGTGACACGGTCCAGAAACCAGCCGGCCGGAACGACGGAAGGAGAGACGGTTCTTGACTTTGTTCCCGTCCTCGCGACGTTTCCATTCGAGGGTCGAGGGCCTGCCGAAAGAAGCCGGGATAAGAATGCTTCGATACGTCGAGGAAACGCCGCGATGCACACGGGAACGCTTCTTTTTGTTGTCGAGAACTCCCGAGCCTCCGAGGGTGGCCCGCTTTCGATCCCACCCCTGCGACCTGCCGCGAATCTTTCCTACGAAAGTGGGCAATTTGATGCACGTTGCCGCGCTGGCTTGCATGGTTCATAGCTACCGCAATTACGATGCGACCAGCCTGCAATAATTCATCAACGTTGCTCGCACATATGCAAACTTTCGTAACGTTACGCTGATTCGTTTCGTTAAAGATAATTAGCTAATTGTTTGCAAGGAGTACCGTTTCATCCCTTAACGGTTACAACACAAATGGGATTAAACGGTTCTCGGTAAGCTCGATCGCGCCAAGGGTTGTCGCGTTTAAATATGTCGCGCTAAATATAGTGTCCTCGTTGCTCTAAACACCCTATTCGAGAAGAAATTGATCTCGCACGGCATGGTTGCGGAAACTGGGACAGCGGACGGCTCTTTTACGAGCGAAGGTCGAGGAAATTGGTTGCGGAAAAAGAGAAACGGCGGCTGTCGAAGGTCCGGGAACTCTTTCCCTCCATTTCAAGAAAACCAGCACGAACAAGAAACTAGACCTAGTAATAGTAAGAAGAATAATATTTTTTTCACAATTTTCTCGAAACAACTTTGACTAGTTTCGCGGACGACCTTTCGAACGAGAGAGCTCTTACGCAGAGTCGACGTACAATAGAGCCCCTCCCAGTTTCTAGAATTTCATCTAAAAGGAAGGGATCGATACCTGTAACGCAAGGTCTGCAATGGGGACAATCGGGATTGAAACTAGCGCAGAGCATGTAATACCAGAGGTTTGATTACGTCGGATATGTCTACATGTATTTTGATTTCAATAAATCAATATTGGCTAGGCGATGCTTGCACACGACCCTGTGGCAAAATATCCCGGTCGAAATAGACGGCACGCGGTTACCTTTTTCGGACGTGTCCGACGCACAAAAATCGGTCAAAGAATTTCATTCCAGAAACTAATAGGCAACGCACATTACCAGAAAAACAATTGAAGAATTTCGAAGGCCCGCGGTATAAACATGTTATCTCTTGTTTATTATATCGTGAATGTGCGATCACAGATTTAGTCCTCCGGTTTTCTGGCCAGAAAGAACTTCTGGTAAGACGACTTGTATCCTAGATCGTCGATCTTCCAGAGTGAATCGCGAGAGCAGCGGGTACCGATATACGTACTCGTCCCCGTAGTAATTTCCATTTGCGGGCGGGTGCGGATCGTCCGACTAAGAATCCGAGCGTTCGTACGCGTGTAATTAAAACTTGCCGGGCTCTCGACGGGATTGGATTTGTCCTGTCGGGAGGGCAGACTTCGACGTAAAGGTGTTGTCTTCGGGAACTCGGATGCCGAGGCTTTGCTACGTGGTTGTCGCCGTGCCAGGCTCAGACCGCGGCAAGATTCTCGGTCAAAGGGCGCCGCGACGAGTCGAAGTTCCGGCGAATTATGAAGCTGACACGGCCGACAACCACCTCGGAACCAGCCGGGGTTATTTGCATTTCGTGCCGCGGAATTATTGTCCCCGGCATTCTACTTCGGAACTTCTCCTTCCAAGAGAGGAGAAGAGGAAGAGAGAAGGACGAGACGACCCGCTTCGACATACCCGACGACAAACCTCGTTTGCGTCTTCCTCTACACCTGTGAGCTCCCGTACCAACTACACACGGATAAACGTATACGCATGGACGAGACCCATACAATTGTGCACGGAATAATTTCTGTTACACGCAACGATCTCTTACGAGGTAGGTATATTTCACGGGTTATTTACGCAACCGAAAAGTTTCGCCGAGAGGCAACGTTACCGCGATGGAATTTACGACGGTATTAGGATAACTAGCTCGGCCCCCGTATCACCAGCCGGTGATAAATAAACGTCCCCCACACTTAGGAGACAGTTTTTTAACCGGGGTCACCTGGCAGATTTACGAGGCTAATCTGCGAATGCAGGCGCGGTCGCCGTCCGTCGATTTTCGGCCCCTTCCATCGACGGATTCGCCTGATTTTGATCTGTCGAGAATTCATCGGGTGATATCGAGAAACATATAAGCGTCCTCCAATTGACGCGTTCACAAATTATTAGAAACATGAATTTTTACGTTAATACATTCATTCTACCAAATTATGGCCGAGATCTGGAAAGTGTAATAATTACACTGCGGATCTTTATGCAAAATAAAAATTTTCGTAATTTTCCCAATTCGAAGTGTAGCAACAAGGTTCGCGAGGTCATTCTGTAAATACGTGCGCCAGGGGACGCGTGTACGCAAATCGTGTAAACAGATTAGCATGATTTCGTTCACTTGGAAAATTGTGGATTATACATAGCACATAGCAAGTTTCCCCGGTAAAAATCCTGTCTCGTAGTAGTTCCTTGCGGGACTCGGAATCGTCGGGTGGCTCTTAGGGGGATGCGAAGAGTCTCCGAAGGGACTGGAGGTCCCTCGGAAACCTTTGAGAAACTATCTCGACCTTAGAGACTGTACACGGGAGCTTTTAAGAGACCGTAGACACGAGTAGAAGCCCGGGGATCCTCTGGAGACTAGCTGAAAGACGTAGAAGTCTTCTTTATAGCGATATTCGAAGGAATATGGGGAGAAATGATCTGTCTTTGGAACGACCGAACCATTTATTTGCTCTCGTATCTGCTTCCGATAAACTGTCCTTAAATAAAGGAGAGAATCAATCAAAATTCTGTGCTCTCTTCAATAAATAAATGTGCAACTACGTTAAATTGATAAACACCCGTGTCGTCGCTCGCGATACATTTATTGCGCCGTGCGCGGTCAATCAATTTCATCTCGGTGCCGTCAAATTAACACGAAGTCGCGGGACGGACGAGCGATCAATCTAAAAAAACTTCAATTTTCGCGCGGGATCGATAACCAAAGATAATGCCCCGTTTACAGTGCACAAAGACGAGAGTATGGCGGAAGGAGTTCATGAATGCCCCGTCTCTCTTTCTCTCTCTGTGCACATCCCGCTCGAAATGAACCGCTTTGATGGATGTTCTTGGCCCGTAACGCTCGCGAGAGAGTCCGGGCCAGCTTGTTCGCTCGCTCGCTCGCTCGCTCGCGAGAAATAGAAGCGTAAAACGGTGTGAATGGTCCGTTAATCAATCAACCGCGAAGGTCGATTAGGTTAATCAATCAAGGTGGGCCCTGTTCGACCGGGGATCGTTCACTCGTTCGGATCGAATTAAATGTACCGCGAACCCTTTAACGACTATATTTACAACCGGTACGGCCGACGGATCGCCTAATCGCGAAAGCCTGGTACGCTTGTTCCATCCCGTGTGTACACACTGCGAGGCCTGGCCACGTGCGATCGTGTGTGGGTAATTGAAACCGGTCTCTTTGGCTTCGGCGACGATTCCGCGTAGATTAAAGTTCCCCAGTCGAGATCCCTATCTCCCAACTTCCCCGACGAGGAAAAACTAATTCGTCCGGGACCGAGGGAGCAAGGTTCACCCTCCTCCTACGGTTTCGATAAAATTTCAGATTATCCGCGATCACCGAATACCCAACGGTAATTGAAACCGATCCGACACCAGCGCTCGGTTAGGCTTTCTCGACGCGAAGCTTTCTCGCTTGCCTCGTCGTCACCGGACAACCATGCAATCCTCTAACTGCCCGGTCCGCCCACGCTCGCGCGAATAGCTCTATTCCGAAGTCCCTTTTTCACGGAGGGAATTCTTTACAATTCCCAGAATACGTGACCGCGTGCCTCGTTCGGCGAATCGTCAAGATGCTCTTCTGCGATCAAGATTTTTATTCTGAAACTATTCTGAACGTGCCTACAAATTATTGAGCTCTGTTCATTGAGATCAGCATCGATCCCCTTGCGGAGCATAAAATGTAATCGGTAGACTGCGGACTTTATGGATTTATGATAAAAATTAGATCGAATAGAAAACGGTGAAAATATTGAAGCCATTTCGAAATACTATTAGTCCCATTCCATTGAAACGATAGCGAAAGCTAGAGTTAGCGCACTGGCATTACCCGAACCGTCCCGCCCCCGAAAGGGTTTAGATAAATGTCGTCCCGTTGCAGTTTCGTTTGCATCGTTCGCAACAGTGTCGCTTAAGTGGCCGGTGCCAGTGTCGTTTAACATCGCGGGTGGGACGAACGTGTCGGGCCAAGGGGTGGCTAATGTAAATCGAATTGGTAAACCGGCTAAAGCGCGAAACAGAGAAAGAGAGGAGGAAGAATACGAAGAGAGAACAAGAAGAAGAAGAAGCGACGAGACAGGCCGTCTTCGGTTGCCGGCCGAGTGCAGATTGCAACGCGTTGTCGTTGCAGCTGTGCTCCGCAGCACCTCCGCACTGCGTTAGGAATAGCTCCCCCGGTAATTTCGTCCAATGGACTGCGCTCTTTCGCTTCGACCCCACGAACAAAGAGGACAGGGAAAGAGTGTTGAATTGCAACGTTACATCACCGGTTACTTAACCGTGGACACGCGCACGACCACGTTCGCCCGACCGCCGATGGACATTGTTACTTTCGAATTCGACGGAAAACCCTCTTTCCTTCCACCCTCTTCGTCTTCCCTGTTCTCGATCTCTTAGAGTGCCGTACAACTGTTTTGTTTGGTCACACGTTGGACCGCCATTGTCGATGTTATTCGCGCGATTGCCACGCTAATGCTCGATACGATGTTATCTATTAAAAAACAACTTCCCTCAACAATTTACATCCAGGTAAAAAGATTTTCACTGTTTCAGATTTCATCGACTAATTTTCCTCGTAAATTCACGAAATCCACATTCTATGGGACAATGGTCCTTCATTTAATAACATAGGCATAGAGATAACAAGAAATTTATTGCAGCAGGTAATTACATTGAGGTAAAACCCATTTTACCAACTAAGTTTCCTCGTAAATACATGAAATCCACATTCTATGGGAAAATGGTGTTTACGGATGATGGCGAGGCACCGCGGGTCTTCCGGGAGGGGGCTCGGGACAACGCGGATCTGTCCGAGCAACCATGTCCTTCTTCCAGCTCGACAGCAACCGGGAAGTCTCAGCTTTCTCCCTCCCCAGATACACGGTGACTCACGAGAATACCTCGCAGCCGCATATCCGGCTCAGCACGCCCCCGCGGTTCTCGATTTCTTGAAACGGGAGACGACTTTCTGCCGCCTGGGCCCCGGCTGACCGACCAGCGAAAGTGCATACGCAGCATGCACGCACCTATACCTCCTACAGCCGACTTTCCTCGCCTCTCGGTCACCTTGTCGCCTCTACCGGTTCGGATCCTGTGCACTTCTTATACAATCAGACGTAGGGGGAAGTCTTCCCGGCCGATCTTTTTCTTGCGATCGCAACTGATTGTGGACCGAACCTGGTCCAGGATTAGCGAATGCTTATTAGCCGGGATTTTTACTGTCTCGAAGAAGGAGGATTTTGTGTCCTTCGCGCACCGAGCCAGCTGGTGGACTGGCTGTTTGATAACCCGACTATGCGCGAGACGGATCGAGTATCATAGATCGTTCTTGGTGAAGCGGATCGAAGCGAGTTTGAACATGTTTGATCAGCTGTTTCGAGAAATTGACGAAATTTGTGCAAAGTTGAATGTAATCGTGGTAATAAGCTGTGGAATCAATTATTGTCTGGCCGATGAGCGAGAATGGTTGGACGAACGGCAACACGTTGGGGTCATAGATCAAGCAATCACTCGGGTGGTCGTGTGGCGACGACTCCTCTATTTAGGGTAGGTAGGGGATTTCGAACACTGGCACCACCTCCGCAAACCATGTCAGACGAGCGGTGGATCGTAATGTTTCTAGGTTTGCTCGATCCTCGATCAGACTGTTCCACTGGCAACCGCCGGCACAATATCCCCGAGTCACGTGTACACGTTGCGGTGCTGGTGCACTGTGTGCCCGCAGGATGACACTTGCAATTAAGTCCACTCTCTCGCCAGCCACGAATGCATCATGCCTCTCTCTCGCTGCTGCTAGGAAGTAATAGAGTAAAATGTCTGGCAGTTGGCACCGTGTCAATAGTCGGCAGCCTTTTGAACTTGGCCGGCGCATGGACGCTCCGGAATCTGACTGGTTCAGTGTTTGCATTGTTATTAATTAAGTCAATACCCCTTTCGTCGGAACTGCGGAAACATTTATTAGGAATTCGACAGACCTGCGGAGACAAAGTATTCGATGGAGCAGTAGGGTTTTTCATAAGATATACGAACCGCATTGAATTCTTTATTTCTTTATTTAATCCTTGAATGAACTTTCAAAAGGAATTTCGAAGAGGAGTGGTCCATGGAAATTTACTCTGCTCTGCGGTATTGAATATACGACGATCCGTTTGCCATAGTCAGTTGCTCAGCAGTAGGGTTTTGCAAAAATAATTTTTTCCAGCCTTTCAGCGGAAGCACTCCGTTATCACGATTTTCAAAGGTTTCCGATAACCTACGGAAAAAATGATTCGAACAAAAGAGTTGAATGATATTCAAACATCTACTATATATAAAATAAAAACTTCCATATATAAAATTTCGAAAAAAGATTTTTTTTAAATCTATGAGCCCATAAACAACGTTAAAATAGTTTTTGTCCGACTTTTCCGGCCAAATTCCAGACTGTGCGATGTTCGATCGCACATTGAAAGCTGATTCGGATCCGGCAGCCAATCACGGGATAAAGTATATTTGTTGTCGAACGAGCGAGTAATGATTTCGTTTAGAAACTGTCTGCGGGAAAAGAGCCAATTGGAAAATCGAAGTTAAGACGATTACACCGGTCCACCTATTACCCACGCCCGATCGGTCAGAACGATTTACCTAGAATCGGCAGCAGTTTAATAGATTTTGGCTGTTCTCCAGTGAAATCGGTTATCGATCCGGGGGGCCTCGAGGATTGGTAATTTCGGCACGGTGTATCGACTCGCGATTAAAAGAGCAACGATTACTCCGGGACTCGGAATATCCCCCGGCCAGCTTTTTTTTACACGAGAAAACGCGAATTCGCTCCGAACTACAGAGTATCGGCTCTCGTCGTTTCGTCAGTTTATTAAGCCGCGTTCGCGTGGAGCTAGGCTTTGTCCGTCCAACGAATCGAAGTGATTCTCGCGGCGATTTTAATCGAAATAAAACACGCCGGAATGCGCGTGCTTAGCACTCGACCGGTCGCTTTGCGGGTGCAATTGGAAATCTCTTTTTTAGGAGAGATTGCTTCCCGTTTATAAATTCTTATCGCTACACACAGTGGTTTTAAAAAGGGAGAAGCTTCAATTTTTTATTTAATTTTTTCGTCGACACTGTACATCGATGAAATTCTTGTTTTACAATTTCGTTGTTTATCGATTCGCGAACCAGTTTCCAACATTTTCTCCGTTGGAAATAATCCCGCTAAAAAATTACATGTTCGCTTAAAACGCATGTTTACTGCAAAAACTCGATATTCACAAGCGGAAGACAATATTTCCCCTCAACGGATATGCATCAAGGATTATTTACGCTCGCTAAATTTAATTCGGCTCGATATTGTACAAGCGATTCGTGTGAATGCAACGGCGAAAATATTAACGGATAAAATTGAGAAAAATCGCAGAACGAGAGTCGCGCTAAAATGAAGTAACAAATTACAATTTCCTCCAAAGACACATTTCACAGAATATATAAAAAATGAACGGCCAAAATAATCGTTGGAATGCCATGTTTTTTCGCGAATCAGAGGCAACAACATTGCCGAAACAGCGAATATGGAGAGTGTCGAAACAGTCCGGGACACGTTCCCGCTGGGGTATATTTTTTTAAATTAACCCAACAAGCCCGACAACATGTTACCGTACCGGAGAAGACAATGGTGTCCGGGCGTCCTAAATCATTCCCATTGTAAAATTTAATTACGTTTTCGGTAATCGGCAGCTGGAATCGATTGTCGTCGGAGCACAATGTAATTTACAAACCTAATCGCCTGTTGCGGTCCGCGCGTAAGGCATATAATACCCGGTTTGCCGACCGCATTGCCGTATTTGATAAAGTTCGCATTAACGCGTCCATTAATGCGAATCGACGCGCGATCGCGACGCGACGGTCCAATTGGTCCGGCAGATCGTTCTGGATCGTTGTTAGAGCGTCCACGGGTTGGACCGTTCGTCAACGTCGATGTCGATGTCGCGCTACGATTCCTAGACAAATCAACGAGAAATAGATTCTGAGAACGCATCGCCGACAACTATTCGGCTCGCGATTCTTCTTCTTTCGCTCTTCAACGTTACACGGATGGATGGTCGTTGGCGACGAAATTTTTTGGACCTGCGGTTCGATCCGCGCTGTTTCTACACTGTTTCTACTTGGAAATCGTCTAAAAATATGTATGCTTAATATTTGTTAAAATTGCAATTCACGATTCAGGACGGCTTAATCAATTTTTCATAAGATACAGAATAAATTTCTGTGTCATTCTCGTGCGTCTAATCTGCAGTCTGAAGAAGCTGGCTTGGCCTAACCCATCCTATTGTTTGACGATTTAAGAAGAAATGTGAGATACGTCACCGTTATACGATCCAGCCTTGTTTGCTGTATTATATTTCCCAGATAGCTCTCTCTTTGCAAGTTTCGTTTCGCGACTCGCAGCCGAAATCATCGCGATTTCCAGTGACCCAAGTGGAAAAAGGAAACGGTGCAAACGATCGGGAAATTCCTCCGGCCTCTGGCCAGCTCGTGGAAAATTCTCAACGGGGATGGGAGGTCTAAAAATACGCGAGGAACGTGCAATTTCAGCGTGGAATCCACGGCCGGCCAACAATCCGAATCCTATGTGCTCGAGTAGAAGAATCTATGATTATTTAATTCAAGAAAATCAACGTCGCACCGATTCAACGGGTCTGACGAGACCTATAAATAACAAGCACGGTTTAATCGCGGAACGGGAAGAGGCGAGAACTGCAGTCGCATCGGCGAAACGGAGAATTCCGATACCCTCGAGCGATTTTCGTCGAAAGGAAAAGTGGTTGGCATAAAGTATTCAAACGCGCCTTCGAATGGCGTTCCACCGGTTGCCTTTGATGAGAAGGAAACCCTACGCGTGCCTTGTCTCGTTCAACGAAGATTGTTGCGTTTCGTTTCTGTTTCATTGAGGAATCGTTGAATTGCGCTTGGTATTGCGAGCATCGATATAAAATCTAGAGTGAAACAAAAATGTATTTAACTAAATGATTTAAATCACGTCTTAAATGTTGGTGGATACTAGTGGTGGCGTGCAAAATGACTAATTTATCACGGTGATCGCAGAATCACGATCTCAGAATCATGGTAACGAAGTCTTGTATAATGAAAGAAAAATACTCTTTATTGGAATTATATTGTAAGAATCATTAAACTGTGCTCATTGGCGACGATGTGGCCTCGTTCATTCAACGATCGAGCGATCGAGCGATCGAGCGATCAAGCGATCGAGCGAGACGCGCCGTATGCAAAACGCAGGAAACCCGGACGCGGCACGCAGCCAATTAGGTAGTCGCACAACGTGTTAATCGCGGCCAATAAGGCGTAATGAGTCGCGACGAATAGATTTGTCGCGAGCCTTTCTTTGTGTCCGCAAACTGAAACCCGTGACATTGTGTCGTTCGGAGTAATTGCTTGATTACAATAGCACCTCGCATACATCCCGATCGGCTTTCACTGTTTACTAAGTCCAAAGTAACATCTCTTGTTCTCACAGCAATGTCAAACTTCTACACATTCTCTGTATACCGATTCTTACCGCCAAATAATGTAAGGAAACTGCTGTCTGTAGGCTCTACTTGTGGATAGCGAACTTTTCCGTGGAACCGCGACATTTTGTAAGTCTGACGATCGTTTAATCGTAAATTCACGAAATAAAAAACCTGAACTTAATCTCTTTATAACGAGCGAGAGGTCTCGCAGGTTCGAGTAAGCATCCTGTTAAGAAATCAAAAGTACGCAACACTAAAAATGATTAATACATTGCAGAATCTTGTAGAATGCAAGAAAACATGCTTATTGACTGAAGCTAATAATATCTTCATTTTATCCTGACCGCAAGAAATCTCTTTCGCAGATATTTTTACCTTGTAATAAATCTCCTAAACAAACACATAAAAATGACAATTTGCATGCATATCCACGATGTAACCATTAATGTCAAGTATCCCATAAAACCACTCTGACTCAGAGTTACAAACTTTCTATTCAAAATCAGATATTTTGTTAACCTACAAATATTTTTAGTGGTACACCGACATGAATTTTCTACGCTACCCTCTGTCAATTTTAGTACCACGAAATCGTCAAAATTATCCACGTTGCGGGGGCCAATTAATTCCGCTCAATTTTTCTGAACATTTCGAGCACATCGGAGAGAAAAAGTGTTGTTCGACCCAGCCGTCGGGTTCACCGGAACGATCAGACATTTTTCCGAAGAATCACCGCCGGATTCCGGATCGTGCCAGGTTGTATAATCTTCGGTTCGTCGGCCGTTCTTTCTTCTGGCGGACAAAGGGCTCGTTCGCGTGAGAAACGAAAGGACACTTAAATTCGAGGGCGTCCGATGAAATATCGAGCTTGTATCCCGTCAGCTCGATTTGACCCTTTGAAATAGCCATCGGGAGCGGGCCGATAGCCTCGATCGGGAAGTGAACGAGTCCCCTGGTCCGGTAAAACGGAAAAAAGGCTGGGAAAGGAGGCCAAGGAACGAGAGAATGGCGTCGGATAGAAAAAGAGAAACAGAGCTCGAGAGAAGAACGGGGAGAGAAAGAGAGAGAGAGAGAGATAGAAAGACAGAGAGAAAGAGAGAGACCATCGACCCGAAAGAAGCTGCGAGAGGAACACGAAGGCAACACGCATACCTGGCGTGCATCGACTACCTGCCCTGGGTTAACTCCGCTCTGCCACGAAGCATCATGCTTCGTGGTCCCCTGTTGTGTCGCTCTCTCGGTCGTTGCCTCGTCGAGCAGAACCGAATCGAAGAATTCGCTGACTAAGCCAAAGATCCAGGACCCGTTCGATCCCCCATCGCGAAATTTCCTACGGTTCACATGCCTTGTTCGCGCCGAATCGCACTTTTCCCGCGATTAACCCCGCGATGGGGCGATTCGACTTCTCTGTGCACCATGCACGGGTGTTCCTTCGTTCGACGACTGTTACCCCCATATTTGGCCCGAGGATGATCTTACAATCTAATCTGAATTTCTATCGCGACAATCGATGGTTTCAACAAATACAAATGTTTCTACGTGTGATACAAAAATAAAGATGAACTCTTCTATTGCCTTTTGGAGGATCAGATTTGAGATTCACCGAGAGATGTCCCCTTATCCAACAACTACAAAAATTCACACAGTGTCTGCTTCTAGATGCTCGTATCAGTTTCTTCAAAATCAACGCGCAACGATTACATATTGTATAATTAGCTAACCAGTCAATTGTGCCGATACATGCGTTCACGACTATAAATAAAATAGAATTTGCGGTATTACCCTAGAATCGTGCGACTCGTCCGAGGAAGATACGAGGGTTAAACACATACTACGAAACTGGAACAGGATGCCATTACAACAGACGCTATACTTTAGTTCTCTTCTGTCGAAGCGCAGAACATAAATTTCTACCGTTTCGCATATTCCGCCATCCAGACGAACCCGAAATAAAACTGTTAAATAATAATCGAGAATATCGGAGGAAAATCTAGTTAATATTTCACAGAAATCCACACCACTCCACCAGGCCGTTGCTGCAAATATTCTCAGGCGTCGCTGTAAATGAGTCTCTAAAAATGTAAATTTAATTTAGCGCATCGTCGGACAGAGCTAATGGAAATTACTCCGAGAATCTTTGCTAAAAAATACGAGAACGGGGAATGCAAACTCGTTGAACATCGTGTACTAATTTGCGGAGATTGATACATAAAAATTAATTTTTACTGTGCGGAAATTTCCTCGAATAAAGAGAAAGAGAGGGAGAGACAGAGAGCCAAGAAAGCATTTTCGTGTTATTCCGATTTACAAAATAGTGTACTAGACTGACTGCGAGAGAGACTGACAATTTGCTAATGAACTTTAATCCTTAAATAGAACGGAACCGCGTCTCCATTGTTAATACGCGTCCTCTCTCTCTCTCTCTCTCTCTCTCTCTCTCTCTCTCTCTCTCTCTCTCTTCCAGGGCGCAAGAGTTAGTCGTTACGGGAAATTAGTTTAGAAAACAGGAGAGTAGAATATTCGCCTTGGATTTCGCTATTCTCGGGGAAGAGTAGAATCGCTGAACAAGATAGAACACAAGACTCGATTACCCCTGACGAAATCACGCGCCCGGGGGTCAAAGTGGCCAGAAAACCTCGGTCCTTGCCTCTTCACCGTGAATTTGCATGCAGAGGGATAAAACGTCGCCGGCTAGACTCGCTAAAGAAGGAAACCATTCAAACTTTTCGCATCACATCACCGCGAGAAACTTCCGAGTCGAAGATGACCCTGAAAGGAAGCTGCCCTTCGAAAAACCAGAGAAAAAAGGTACCAAAGAACGCGGCGAGAAACTTGAAGACTGCGAGCTCTCGAGCAACCAGCCCCACTGTTACAACAAGATGAACGCGTTATTTCCGCTGTTATTAGCCATTCGCGAGCACAAAGCGAATTCTAGGAACGGCCTTTCCCTGTTCTAATTGCGGAAACATGCATGAAATATATCATTAAGAGGTTGTTAATCCTCGTCCTCCCTTATTCGTTCAACTGCACTTGTCCCGTCAAGGCGAAGCTAATTTTGTAAATTCCTTCCGCTAGATACATTTCTTGGATTTCACCCAATTTTTATGGTCGCTGAGTTGGCTATCATGTTAAAGGGTTAAGTTAAGCACATCCACGTCGTTCGCAATTGAAGCATTGAATGAAAAGTATCAAATCGAATTTTGATTAAAATGAACATTGTCGACATTCGTCACAACTGTCGCGTTCAAGGTTCTAAGTAAATACATTATGGAAAATCAGCATAAGAAGAATGTACTTTTCATAAAAACATACTAAAATATTCAAAAAATCCTGAGAAACTTGAATGACACCTCTCGAGTAACTATACCGTTGCATCAACATGAACGAGTTATTGACAATTCCTTAGCGCAAGCAGAATTTTTAGAACACCTCTGCGGAAACACGTTCGAGATTCGTTAGTGGGAGATCGTTAATTAAAATGGACACAAGTGGCCGCCGTTGCGACGGTTCAAGGTTCGAATTAGCATAAATACATTATAGATGATCGCGGCTAATATTTGCGCTGCCGCGTTTTTTTCAGGAATTTCAGGTGAGTTTTAACAATTGTTGGGTAAACAGGCGGTGGCGCAGTTTTCTAAACAACCGAGTCGAGGGCGAATTACTGTATAAATCGATTCGTAACTTCAAGAACCCCGGAAAGTCACGTTCCTGCGATAAATCCATTCGGCTGTCTCGAACGCGAAACTTGGGACACGCGGCGCTCTTATCAAGAGAGAACGAACTGGAATGAGTCATGGAACAGTCTGAAATAGCGTTCACAGAATCGCCGGTAACCCGTCGCAGGGGACGCACCGTGTTACGAATGTTTTACCGTAAACAATTACCACAGTGACGTAATCCGTCGATGATGTACCTCTTTGGTCATGCGTCCGCAACAAGACTAACTCGAATCGTCAAAATCGTAGCTATCCGAATGAAAGATGTCGGAACAACTTATTCCTTGTCAATGCTTAATCCTTCCGGGACGTGAAAAAATTTTTCTTGAATTTTTTTAAGGTATTCCAGATTGTTTTAGATTTTTTGAAAGCGTGGAACAGTAAAAATATTAGTCGAAAATTTAAACGACCCACAAAGGGTTAATCTATCTAATCTTTTTACCGATTTCTTGATTTTTTATCAACAAATAATGATAGGTTTACGAATATGTAGAACCCAAAGAATACCGCCGTATCAATATTTTAAATCTTCCAGAATTGGTCACTTTTATCTGCGACGTCTGCATTTTCGAAGCTCCTTTATCAAAAGCTGCAGAAATTCTACACCGTTCGAAGCATATTTCCTGACAAGGCGAAAAGTTTCGAATGGTTCGGGATTTTATTCAAACTTGCCGAGTATCGAAAATCTCGACACAATGTTGACGGAGTATAATATCGGAGCGGCAAACCCTGTAAATGTTTGAGGTCTTGAAACTTTCGCAAGTTCCGAGAGTCTCTAAGAACTAAAATACTTGCATTGTGCAGGCGTTTCAATGGGTGAGGGGATATAAAAAGATAGTGTTACACGGATCACCGTCAAAGTCAGCGTTCGTCGACGAGAATCGTGAAAATCTTGGAGACTTTTACACGTTCGAGAATTTCGAAAGGTGAAAGACTAAGAATTTAGGAACTGTTACATTCGTCGAAACCATTCAATCCTCTCGACGTTCTGACATTTTCTAGAAGTTTTTATTAGGATTAATTGAAGAGGTTATCCACCCAATTCGTCTTTTACGAGAACGCTGAGAAAATCAAGATGGCGAGATCAAGATGATCAGGCAGAAAATTGAATCTGGGCTTTTTGTTTCGTTAAAATCGAAACTAGAACGCAGTACGTAATCGGAACCTGGCGGAGGAGAGTATCGAATGCGCAAATCTCGGGGCTGTGTCGCGCAGTGCAGCAGTGGTGCAAGCGCATCCGACAAAGGAGGTCTCTTGGAGGTCCAAAGACGCGTCTCGAGCGTCGCGTTTCTCGAATTCCGAGGAACTGGAAACATCGAAGGCAAATGGCACGCGAATATCCCCGAGTCCATCGAACGCCGATAATCCGCCATAAAGGCTCGCGTCTTCAGCGCGGAGCATTGATAACCAGATTCGACCGAGTTCCATCGATAACTACCGAGAATTGGGCGAACACGTACGACTTCGACCGATCGAGGAATGCAATTATTAAGATCCTCGGCTCTTACCGATCGGTCGCCGCAGAATTCGCGTCTTACGACGAACTTCGCCGCCGATTGTGTCGCGATCGGTGCGAAATCGTTCTCGCGTGTCCTTTCATTGAAAAGGAACAAGAGCAGACGGGGTTATCGGGGTCGCATGTAATTCACTGCGATACTTGATATCGCGCCGAGAACGATGTCTGAGATGTTATTGGTCACTGGGCCAAGAGAAACAAATAATTGCAACATTGCTGAAAAGACGATTTGCAGTATTCGCTCGTTTCAGCTCAGCCGATTCTTCAAAACAGATATCTTGTCTCTGGACGCGACCGCTGACACTGATATGTATGTGCCGTTCACAATCCCACATTTAACTTAAAAATAGAATAAGAAATTTGATTCGAACACGTTTACAACTTCAGTGTGTCAGCACCTAAAATAACGTTAATTCTACATATAATACCTGTCTCGATTAAAAGACACTTCTCAGGAACAAGTTTAGAGCTAAAAATAAAGAATCGACGGTGAAAGTGTTTAGCTGCAATCGGATCTACCACTTCAATCGAATCGATTAAATTCCAGACTAAATTATATCTGTTTGCAGCTAATTATTGAAAATAAAGTGTCTTTAATAACATGCTGCATAAACGATCGATTAAATATGCTTGTAACGAAACGAATAATTGCAGCATCGCCCGATTTTTAAGAAGCGTTTTCAACAAAAATATTTCTAAAAAAGAATATGGAATGAACGCGAATATGCACGCAAATAAATTACTCCATGTCGCTGTACACCTTTACGGATTTAAAAAAAAAACGGACTCCCGTGTGCAACATGCGAATTAATTCCGATGAAAGAACCGTTTTATCTTGGGTTTAAACGTATCGTCGGCTCGTTTTGGGGAATTAGCTGGACAGACGAATACGCATTAAAAGTACCCTTTCGTTAGCCAGTTTAAAAAGTTGTATGCAATTCCAATAGTAACGAAAATTCCGAAAGAGCGGAGGTTCAGGAAACAATCGGCGGGGATTATGTTCGCCGAAGAGGATTATAAATTTTTCAGGCAGGAAAAAGTTGGAGAGGAAACAGCGACACCGTGTTATCCGACAAGTTTTTTCTAATCCCTTTTAACGCGCTTCGGAACACGCTCGACCGTGATATCCGGACGATTTTATGCTTCTCCCTATTGGACGTTTTGCACGCTCTTGTTTGCTGTTGCCGTTAATGAACCAATAAGACCGCGCAGTTCACCTTTGCAGATTTTCTCGCGGCCGCGAAGAATTCCTGCTCGATTTCCTCCTGATCCGCGATTTTTCCTTATCTTTTATACGCGAAAATCGACGGAATAAACATAAAATTACAAGCCGTGAAATTTAATTCGACGGAAACGGCATTCCGAATTAAACGGTTAATTGGTTTAAAAAATACAGAAGAAAGAACCGGGACTGAATTCGGTTAAAAATACAATGATATTATTCCAGCCGGGGGTCGAGCGTTATTTTTATTAAAATGGTCGTTTTCAGCCGATCGAGAAGAACCTGGCATCGGACCATTGTTCCGGCGACGGGAATGCTGCGCAAATAGAAACCCAGGAAAATTTTATTACCATGTTAGCTACGCGGTATTTTCCGCGATCTTCCATTGATCATGCGACTTCAGAACCTGTCCGCGGATAATTCTACGCAGCATTCCTTACGTGTCGATTAGAATTAATCGGTTCTAGTCGTGCTGTTCTTCTCGCGTCTTCGACAAATCCGTAAAAGAAAAAGGAATTATTTATACTTACAATTAGTATATTCTACTTAACCCTCAAATGATTGACCAACAAAATTTCTGTACCCTAACTTTCGCTACCTTTAAAATATTTAGATCATTTAGTCTTAAATTATGTAGATAAAGGCACCCGAGAAAATGAATACAGAATTTTATGAGGGTCCCAGTATATGATACTTCGTACCACTCAAGGGTTAATGCGTACACGAAGAGTACGAATTGCTGTAAGGGATTAAGAAGAATGATTTCCGACACATTTGCCGGTCGCAAAGCGCGTAGCTTTACAGAAGTTATTGCAGAGTGATTAAACTCGATCACGTCGGGCCGGCTCTCTCCGATAAATTTCAAACACAATCTAATTAACCGCATCAATAATTTCTTGGGGCGATCCTTCAGCAGATAGAAGTTCCGCGCGCAGCCAATTCCGATAAGTACATTCATTGCTCGGTTCCATTTGTATTGGAAAATTGTTCGGCCACGTCCGTGCCGTATCGTATCCAACGGCAGAACGGAAGTTTCCATCTTGCTCCGATATTCCCGAAGATCATTACGGATAACTTCTGGAAACGTATTTCGCTTGGCGAGCCACATTTCATTATCGACGCTCGAATCACCAACAAGGCTCAATACTCCCCTCCGCCAGTTTCGTTCGGCGTCTCTCGACGTCAATATCAAAATGGACGCAGTTTACCCTACAAGGGCTCGATCCCGGACAGAATGCAAATCAAGTTGGCTCGGTGCATGGCCGCAGAGCAACGAGCCGCTTTCCAGAAACCGGCGAATGCCTCGCGACGCCATTCATTTCCCCTGGCCTAGTGGCCAACAACCGCGTCCCGGACGCCGGCATTCTTAATCAATCGCTCTCTTACGTTGCCGTTTTCTTTCGCAACTGCGCCAACTTCGGAGACACTCAATCTTCAATAATTAGCCGCGAGAGAACGACTTCTGTTCCGTGACATCGGCGCTGGGCTCTGTTGGTAGGTCGCAGAAATGCGATCGATCATCGGTGAGTTCGATTTTTCAATTTTATCTTTCATCCGTGACTCATCCCAACTTTCATGTAAAAGGTAAAGCTATTCTGCCATTTGAAGGATAATTGTTCTGCGACTTTGTCATGTTTATTCAGCTCGTCACAAAATGCTTGAAGGTGCATTGCAGTTTCTTTCGCAACTGCGCTAACTTCGACGACACTTTGTCTGCAGTAATTAGCCGCGAGCAGTGGAGTTCCAATTTGCAACTTTGGGAGAATTAGGCTTGTATGACTCGTTCCAATCTGTGACATTTCTCACGTGAAAGACGGTACGTGTCATCCTTGAATGATCGAAGAAGAGTTATTTTTGCACTCAACTAATACACGTGTGTTTTGCACAAGAATGAATTAACGGAGATTAGAACAGCAACGGTGTCAGAAGAATTTAAGGGAGACACAGGTATGAGAATACCTGTTTTGTAGAAAATTCTTGTGAAAGATTTTCATATAGAACATTGTATATTCTTATACTGTAAAAGTCTTACGCAAACTAAAAGTTTCAAGACATTTCCATACTCTCCTCGGAACTTACAACGTGAGAGAACGTTTTTAAAAAAGATTCTATACTCCACACTTTCCGCAAAGTCTATTAGAAAGTACCCCGACCCTTTAATCTCGGGAAAGATTAAATTCCCGTCCAACTCTGTAGCACTCTGAGCATTTGTGTTTCTCGGAAAGCTGCGCAATCAAGCCTCGAACGACAACAAATCGCTTTTAAATATTACAGACGGAGAATAAGGAATTTCGAGCATCCCGCGTAGGAGAAAAGCCTGGCTCGCCGTTTCCAACGGTCAATAGCGGCTATTTTCCGTGGGTGAATTCGGTTTTTCCGAACATTTTGAAGCGCATCTTCTCCGATGGCTCGAGTAGCGCACTGAATGTTTCATGCAGCAGGGGCCCGCTGTTACCCAGAAACCAGGGGAAATAGATTTAATACCGTCTCTTCCCACTCCCGCTACCCCACTCCGCCAAACTACAAACGGTGTCTTAAAGTTTCCCTCCCTTGTCCTGCTATTAGCATTCTCTCTTTCCGACCTTCCCCGGCGATCTCTGTCTATCCGCTCTCGACGGAGAACCCCGCAGATGTGGAATTTTTACTACATCTCTGCAGTGTAGATCCCGGGCGAGGGTTCGTGCGCTGTATTAAAGCCGAGCGATGTTTAAAGCCGACCTCGCCGGGGATGTTCTCCCGGCAGCCAAACCAACGACCCGAGACCCACCAACATAACCGCGTAAATCTTGCTCGCAGATTTCCCATTCCGATCGATCGATTTCCCCCGATTTTTCTTTCTCTTTACCGCATGTCTGTGGCGCATGTCTGTTGAAATCAGTGCTCGAGATAAAGATAAAATATTTCTATAAAATTATAACCCCCATCCATCAAGTTATATTGTTCTGTTGTTTGTAGGTAAATTTGCCCGACACTTCATGACTTTTATATTAATGTATAATTTCGAACACAACCGAAAAACCTAAGATCCACTGTGTCAATTTGACACCGAGGGGCGGATTCAGTTCGTGAAATGAGGGACGGATGAAAGTGGAAACATTACATAAATTTCAAATTCTGGTATACCTTAACGTGGCAGATAAATTAATTAATGTAACGACGAATAGGTTATATGTACAAAAAAACTAAATAGATCTCTTTCGCGAGACATCTGTGAAATTGCAATATACAATTATCACCCTAGTCATCCAGTGTCGTTCTACTTTATTTCTCAGATCTCGATAATTGACAAACGTTTTCGTACACTATGGAGAACATAGAACAGAGACATTCCAACGATCGAATTCATCGGAATGTTGGCTGCCATCGCAGCCGTTTTGTATTCGAACCGCGAGCCCTGGATGTCCAGGCATTCCCGGAATGAAATTACTCACACAATATCAAATTCGGTCAGCAGAACTCGATACGTCCGCCTGATAATTCAGAAAAGTACGAGTCACATCTTTATCACCGTGAGACTGCGTTCGTTTGTAGAAAATTTCTTTTTGTGATTCTTTTTATAAATGAGAGATATATATATATAATACATTTCGAGCACGAAGAAGCGGTAAGAAGTTTTTCCTTGGTCTGCGAAAAGATTAAAGTGCCTTATCGGAAGCTCTCGATGGAAATATTCATGAAGAAGGAAAAACGGCGACCTTATTGCTTTAATGTAATCTGTGCATGCTGTAAACAAGCGGAGATTACGCAATCTCTTTACATAACTCTGTTTGTAAACGACACTTGATGCGTATTGATCGTTCGATATCGATCTTTCGTTAACTCTGCATCGAATCATCGGAGTGCAATTTTCTTCCTTACTTATTCAAATGAAATAATATATGAAATTTTGGTTTTGCATGAAGATTTACAGTCTAATTCGTTGTAAGATCGATTACTGTTCGTACAGCTCCAGAATTTTGATTTTCATGGTATAATCTACAAAATTTTGATTTTGCACAAACATCTGCATTCCAATTATCATCATTCGCTCTCGTATTCTATATAATATTGTATAGAATATTATATATTGATGAGACCAGCATAGAATAATGCTTGGAATAGCTTGAAAGACTCAATATCCCAATATAAGTATTCAGCCTGTAATATTTTATGCATGAGGAAATATGAAATCCCATATATCAACCGAAAATAGAAACATTTCGCCTCCATTGTAATATTTATTGAATAATCAACCTTTAGATTTCGCATAAAGACTCGCAGTCCGATTATAATTGTTGAAAAAAGCGTGCATATCGATCAATTTTTTCTACCGAAATTTTTTGGCGTAAACTATGAAATTTAGATTTTGCACGAGAATCTGCACAGTTTGATTACGATTACTCACTCTACATTAATGGATTGTCATGAATACGGATCTAAAATATGAAGAAAACGTGCATACGAACCAAATTTTTCGCTTGGCCCGAGTTTTGTTGGTAGCCCATAAAATTTGGATTTTACATAAAAAGAAGACTAATACATAACTTGGACGTCGATGAATAATCATTTATGTGACTTGTATATCGCGAAATAAGATCGACGAGGCCACCGCAGAGCGCCCATCGAAGCACAGAAGGCAGTGCACAGCACCCTCCGCGAAATGCCGGTAGTAAACCCCGAAATAAGTATTCAGCCTGTAATATTTTATGCATAAAACAGGCGCCCGCTAGAACTGCAATACCTCGGGGACGAAAGGGTCTCTATAGCCGATACTAGACTGAACTTGGTCGGCGATTCCTGACATTGTCTATTCCTGAGAGGCACTCGAAGCCCGAGACCTCGGTCCTCGGGGCGTTCCAAGAGAGGCTCTTTGCTCGGTCTTGCTCGCTCGCTAGCGGGTTTCACCGATTTTTACCCGGGTGAAATCGAAGTTCCTCCGCGAGAGGTCCTCGGTTGATGCATTTTTCATAGTCGAACACAGAGAGCGTCGTCGGTGGCCGGTGTTAAAGCGTCGCGCACCTAATTTCGCATTCAGATTGTCATTTTCGCGTTACAACGGCGCCTCGCGTCGCTCGTAAAAAGAACGCGCGGGCTGTTGTCGGGGGGTTGCAGGAACGGCTCGATGCTGCGGAAACTCTTTAATCTCGGGCCACGATGAGAGAGAGAGAGAGAGAGAGAGAGAGAGAGAGAGAGAGAGAGAGTCAGAAAGAGTGAGAAAAAGACGAGAGAGAACCCTTTCTATGCAAAGTACAAAACGTCCGTCGTGAAACCGTTCGCCTTAATGAGCGGTGGTGGTCCGGTCTAGTGAAAACCGGCCCTAAAAACGCAGCAACGAGTGCCCGGGAAGAGCCGAGGGGTCTAATAACGAAATTAATATCCGTGTTCCGCGGTTAATGCGACGAGTATCGCGTTATTAGCGCGAATCGAACGGAGCCGACAACTCGGAAAAAACGCCTCGAGCACGGATACGCGCGGCCCGATAGCGGAAAAGATACCGTGCACCAAGGAGATCGGGGATCGGAGATCGTTTCGAGATTTAATAAGGCCCCTATCGATCGACCGGCATGTTACAATGTATAATTTATCCGGCGAGTAATGCCGGAATCAGGCAACGAGGTTACCAAGCCTTGCCCCAGGAAAAACTACGCGCTTTCTTCGTGAAAGCTGTCTGCTACTTCTCGCGCCAGACCCACCGATAGGTTTTTCTTCGGCAAATGTGTACTTCGAACTCGAGGATATTGGCCAGTCATGGTAATTACGTGGACGCTTCACCTGTTTCGCTCGTAAAGAAATGTGTACCTCGATCGAAATCCTCTTCAGAATCCGAGGAATACTTTCGTAGCCGAGTTTCGCCATTTCTTTTAGAAATGGATAAACGAATGTTGTTGGAATTTTTATATTCTATGGGCCTTTAACGGTGTGACGATATTGATTTTAGAGTAAAAGCGAAGTGGTATTGTAGATATATTTTTTTATCGAAACTATTGCGGCAAACGGTCCCACGCTTCGTCGCTGCTGCTCGTTAAAACATCAATTTTTGTCTATTCTTGAACTTTTTATATCGATTCCAGCAAAGTATTTTTATTTTGGTACCACGATGCGGTATAGTTTCGTAGAAATATATGACATGGAACTATCGCGGCAGGCTAATCGTGTTCACTGTCCTCGCGCTCCGAGACTCTTCCGTTTCTAGATTGATTCGGTGGTACCGCGTACCAATGTGTATACCGCAGATGCAAGCGAATAACACAAAACTTCAATTCTGTTTAATAATCGAGTTCGCGTAGGAGCCATAGCAATTATCGGAGCGCAAAGGGTTAATACCGTTGGAAACAGGAGTTGGATCTGGGTTTCGCGTTACAAGAACAGTGGTTGTCGGGTTTCGGAATGAGCGAGATTGAAAGAGGTGCTTTATTTTCGCGTAAATAGCGACTTACAGAGCGCGAGCGGCTCGTTTCGGTGTACGGGAAGCATTTAAAGGATCTTAAGAAGATTACCGACCAATTTGTCGCAATTTGCTCCCTTTGCGATCTTCGCTCGTCAACTAGCCCACTCCCGTGTAAATTTACTTCGCTCGCGATATAAAGCTTCTCCGATTTTTATTTTCCTCCCTCTCTCCCTTATAATCTTCCGAAGTATAAACTTCGAGTGTATTTTATTACCGGTTTACTTTCTCTCGCACAAATGCAGAATGTGTACCCGCGATTCAATTATATGCTGGACAAACACACGATTTTCATTCGAGCGTGACCATAGAAAATGTCTAGTCGTCGCGTAAGAGAAGGTCTTTCGCAATCCCTGATGAAATAACAGAACATTAGAAATTGTAATACAAACAATAGCGTAACTTCTTCTCCGGTTTCTTTGCCGTGGCGGTCTCGCGAACGCGAATAATCCGCGGGTCGCAGAACCGATAAAGTTGCAGTGGGCCCGAGGGCACGACGATAATCGCGTACACCGGGTTGCACACGACGGGAATAACGTTACCAGTTTTTCCAGCCGGACGTTCATTCGAAAAACCAACGTAACAGCCGTCGATCCATCGAGCCGCGTCTTTTACACGCGGCGATCGTTCTCCGGAGCTGGCCGATCGTCACGATGCAATTAATCTTTCCGTTCGTTTCGTCACCACGTGACATCAGCCAACGCGAGCCCAGCAGTGGTATCGAGGATGCAACGCTGCTGCATACAAATATCCTGTTATGGATGCTGTTCTTCCGATGTTTATTGCTTCCCGCGTACGAATAAAAAGGCGACGGTCTAATCTACGACTGCAACCGCCGAGCTTGCAATAAATGCGAATCGAAACTATTTTCAGACACGAACGACGCCTCGCGTTACATAAACCATCTTTTCATCGAGTCTATTTTATGTTTCCTCCGACAGCAGAAATTTCATGTTTTAACAATAAATTAACGAAATAAATTTCATGCTGAAAATTAACGATTACAGAGTTCCAATTCGTCATCGATATATAGCCCTACAGTCGCAACTTTCAAAATTGCAAATATTAAGCGCACAGTGTTGTATCGCTTATTTATTATGGAGGTATAAAAACCTCGGCGAGCGAAACATCAACCGCTCCTCTCGCAGATAAGCTGTCTAAATATAAAGTATGACAGTACTTCGCGGCAATCGAATTACAAATTATCTAAACATTGCACGACCCAGTAAACCACAGAAGTACATCGTTACAGTCTGGCTGATTTCATTCATCGTTCAGCAGTATTTGAACGAGTCGAAAACATTCGCTTCAATGGAATTACGATAACGGAAAGAAGAACTTAAACAAATTAACGATAACTATGCTTGCACGTAACAGCCTTGAATCGTTTATGCAGTCACCGCGTATTGCCCATTTCCGCAAACTCCACTCGCTACCAATTACATATTTAAATAAATTACGGGACGACACGAGCAACTTTTTTAAGCTCCAAACGTACATTGTACATTCTCGCAATCGATGCAGAACATTTTTATTTTGCACAAAGAGATCGGCAGTCTACTTATTACAGCTTCTATTTGCTAACTAATTACTATACATTTGAAAGAATACAACGACGAGCCTATTTCTCGCAAGTTCTCAAAAATTTACAAAATAATGTATTAAAATTATTCTTCCAGTTCGTATCCCAAGATATATCTCTTCGAAATGTGGTTCTACGAATGAACCACAATTTATCGATGTAAATTGTTCATGAAAAGGGGTGGAATTGTTATCGTTGCACCCTTTACGCAGCTTCAAGCATGGGAATTGAAATTCCAAAAAATTGTCAGTACTCTCCCTAGAACAGATATACAACAAAGTAAAAAAATAAGGTGCCAGGTTTTGCGGTATGTTGGTCACCGGTGACCGACGCGTAGCGGAGCCATGACATTGACCCGTTGAGACGCCCCCGCGTCAGAAATTCGAAGAGGGGTGGGGAGGAGGAGGAAGGTGGGGGGGCATAAAAACCGTGGGGAAATTGCGTCAGACAGATAACAGAGAGTCGGGCTGGCGATACGTGCAGGCATTTAAAAGGACCGCGCTTGTTTACACTCGGCCCGACCAACGTACACACATGGCTCTCTTCTTTTTGCGAGCGAGAGAAAATTACGCCGACGGCGAGACGCCGAGCCGCGCCGCTCACGGCTCGGCTCGGCTCGGTTCCGCGCCACGTTCCGAGCGTAGCCGCGCGCAGAAACATCTCTTCATGTGGGATTCGGAGCGCGCGCGAGAAATGCGAAAATTTTCCATCGGTCTTTTCGTCTATCGCATGCTGCTCGAGGGACAGAAGAGCATAATGGCAACTCACCGGCAACGAGGCAGAACAAGAAGAAGAACAACAAGAAGAAGCGTGGTAGGAGGATGACGACGAAGAAGAACAAGAAGAAGGAGAAGAAGAAATAATTCCGGCGAGCTCGAGCTGGTCCAGGTCAAAAACACCAGTCGTCCGCGTGAAGCCGAGTTTCCAAGAAATCTTTCCCTCTCATTCCCGGGTCAAGATTTGTTGTCGAGTCCCTTTTGTGACCTCCCCTTTTCCCTTTTTTCCCTTCCGCGGCCGTGAACGATGCTCCTCTCTCCGTCCAGCTGGATTACGTTCGTTCCGTCTCCGTTACACCTACGAGGACGCACACGGCAGTGTTCCAACCGTTCCCTTTTGTTCTTTCCGCGTTCCCTGTCCTCGTCCCTCACCGAGGATGCACGAGTATCAAGGCTGTCACGCGACGAACGCACTTTACGCGTGACCACGGATGTCTTCGAACCACCTTCTTCAAGAGCAACACCAACGATCAACGGCACGAGCGAAAGAAAGAAAGTAAGAGAGAAAGAGTGAGAAAGAGGTTCGATTCGGAACGACACGAGAACGAGATGAACGAGCGTCACCGGGACCGTGATACAACCGGAGCAATGCCTCGGCTCATCTTTGTCTTTGGAGGTTAGGTTCGTACGGTGTCTGGCGTCTGTTCCGTTCGCATCGCTCCGTCAGGAGCCACGGGGATCTGCACGGGTAACGAAAGCACTGGATGTCGAACCACGGGCCGACCGACACACACTGCCAGCGGACACGCACTCCCGACCCGACTAGCACGGCAGAACCGGCGAAAAACTGCGAGAAAATCCAGCCATGCTGACTGCGCGACCGGCGTCAGACTGCCGCGAGGACAGAGCGGGGATTCAGTTGAGTGGCATTGCCCGACACCGGCCGTCCTCCCTCTCTCTACCCACCTCCCTCCTCCCACCACCCTACCCCCTCCCCCCCCCACCAACGATTCCCTGCGATTCCCCTAACGTCCCTTCAACCCTTCTCGCCCCACCGCCAACACGCGACTGACGCTCTCCGCGTCCCACCGCGAACTTCGACGTCGTTCGCCCATCCCCACCACCGTGAACATGAACACGAACACGAACACGAACACGAACACGAACACGAGCGCGAGCACCGCCGAGCGTCCCTGTGGACAGACGAGGAGAGGCGCGCGCATCACGCGCGACCGAGCGGGACAGACGGAACGGGAATGCGACGCATGCGCAAACTATCAGTCGCGGCACGCGGTCGCGCCCAAACGCATCGTTTCGCGATCCTCATATTGATGTACTACGCGCTTGCACTCGCGGCGAGCCGATTGCGGCCCTCGCGAATACCGAGCGACTCGTACGTGAGAGATGAACGAAGCAGCTTGTTAAGAAAACGCTGCCGGGGATGAGATACGGGAACGACGATGCCGCCGACGCGCCGCGCCGGGATCTTGCTCTTTGAAACGAAACACGGAACCCGATCGTATGCCACCGAGAACGGTGCGTATAACCGAGAGTCCCCGAGCGTTGTTGTTTATTCGTATGCCACCGACTGGGCGAAGTCCCTTGGTAAGATAACAACGATCCCTCGGTTTTTAAAGAGCGCGTCGGTTTAAGGCGGACCGTTGTTGCATCGAGTGCCGCAGGAAACATTTTTCTCGGATTTAACTGCGGATAAGGTCACCCCGAAGCACCGATTGCGATCTGTGCGTCTGTTTCAGATTCTTACGAGGGTCTTTACCGAATCGTGACGAGTTTGGAGACGAATCATATTTCGTTTGCATTTCTTAGGACTTCTACTGTCCATGTCTATGCAATGATCATAAATAGAAAAGTTTGATAGCAAACATCTCGACGAAGCCTGGTTGTTGGCTGATGCGAGACTTTACCCTAAATATAAGCGATGCTGAACGCGCGAAAAATTCACACGAATCCCGACGCGAGCTACTTTATTTGCTGGGGAAATATAATATCAAGCTTATCTACGTTCGACATACAAAAACGACGGTGAACGATGTCGCTATCCGACGTGCCAAACACGCAACGCCTTCTGCAAACAGTGTGTAAGCTAGATCGCGATAGTGCCACGGGTGCACTCGCAATTTTTCCCTTTTTTTCGAAAGTCAGCGCCGTCGGAGAGAGCGGGACAGACTTTGGTTTACGGTACGACCGAAGGGGAGCTGATCCACGTGGAAAAATAAGACGAAATCTTTTTTTCCTGCTGCCCTTTGTCCGGGGGAAAAAGTTTCGCCGAGCAGCCCCGCAGTTGCACCCTCCGAACCCCTGCGACCTCAAGCTACGAAAATAAAAATTTTATACTCTTTGCAACGAAGCTTTTGTGTTAAGAATGGACCCATGAAACTTATTCCGGATTATTGGACTCGGGAATGCTTCTCGCCTTATGAAACGTAATCACTTGACTGGGGAGCTTTGCGCGAGTTTAAATATTTTTTGCTTGCTTCTCTCTCACCGGAATTCATTTGTAATTTATCGAGGGTTTCGCCTGTGTACAAGTTGCGTCCTTCGAGCGCCTATAACTACTCTAATTTTGCGAATTCCGACGATTCTTTTGCATACGTATTCTACGATACTTATGGGGGATAGTAACACTGTAAATATTTTTCAGCTAAACTGGATTCGAGTTTCTTTTCGGTTAACGCTGTTATCGACTTATGAAACTTTCACTTATTCAAAATACGTTCGAGCAAGGTGTCGGTCCAACTTAGGCTACTCTCCCCTACTTATGAAAAATAGAATAAAATATCGATTGTTTGAAAGTGCAAAACCAAAACGACGCTTTCAACGGCCCAATGCTGGAATAATCACATTTCGAAAATCATCGCCGGAAGTCTCGTTGCTTGCGCTTTCTCTCGCCAGCCTCTCGATTCCTCCCTCGGAAAACATTCTGTCGATTCCATCGGACAGGGTAGGCAGAACCCTCGTTGAATTCTTCGACGATACAATTCCGCGATACAGTAGCTCGCGAAAACGAGTCGCTGGGAATGCTCGGTTCTGCACGCGCGCGGGGTTAACTAATGAATTCCGGCGCGGTTATACCGGCTCCGCTGCGTTTCGAGGTCTTATCGTTGGCTGGAAATCAGCCTGCTTGGCAGATGTTCGCTCGAAACCTCGATTCCTCCTTCTTCGGCGTCTTCTGCTCTTTTTCTCGCAAGCTTGGCGGCGCGCGCCTCCACTCCCGCGTCCTCTCCCGCGTTTCGCGAGGATCGGTCAAATATAAATCAAACTTTTTCTCGAATTTTGCATTTAACCCTCGTGCCAATCAATTTCATTTTGCTCTATCTCTAATAGCAAGGCAGACACGTGGCAAGATTATTGTAGATGTTTATTTTAACTGAGGAACCGATGTACATTTAACCGCGCACTATTTTATTTCCCCCATAGGATTGTAGGAATTATTTCCGCGAACGCCGCCCACGGTATTGGTCTCGCTATTCGCTGCTGTCGCAGCACGGAAACGATATTAAAATTGAAATGATCCCGAAGCGAGCGTAATATGAACTCTCTCGTCTCGATTTTTCAGCGACGATACTACCTCAAACAAGTCCTCCAGTAAATATCTCATAATGCGTGGGAAATATGTAGAAGGCGGAGTCTTGCACTAGATCTGCCATCCGTGAACACCGCGAGTGAAGTGTTTATGTTTCATCGAATCTGTATCTATAATATGCTCGTAGCATTCGCTTGTAGCTCTCGATTTTCGATGGAGTTCTCGATCGATGCGTTTATCTTCGTCGTCGCACTTGCACGGAACGGAATTAAAAATGGCCGGGAGCCACACGCTGCTTTTTAAATGTGTTCATTCGTAGATCAAAGGTGAATCTTGTTTTTATCACTTTTCGTATTTATTCACGCGCACCATTTTGTAATTACGTTCCCTTGTGACTGCGCGTTTCCACTTTGCGCGTTATTTTATGCAAAAGAACAGCCCCAGGCCACGCGGAGATATACGGGCTCTGGATCTCTGATATGCTAAGTAACTAACCGCTAGCTTTTTGATTTTCCTGGCGATTTTCGCGTCGTGCAATTCCTGATGCTTATTAGCGCGAGTCTATCGAGAGAACGAAATTTTAGGTTTTGAGTTGAGCGAGGTTAATGAGCTCCTTTTGCTCTCGGGATGCTCTAGAATCTAGAGTCCAGATTGACCCGGGACTATATATGTATAACGTTACAGCAAGCGAAAGCTATGCAATTTTGCGAATTGGACATCGATTTTGCGATCCGATAGCACTGACTAGATCTCGCTGACTTGATTTCTCCGATCACCTCAAGCGTTAATTATCGTACAATTTGTTTCGCAGCTTTGACAAATATTATAGAATTTCCAAATTGTTCGTGATATCCGTAGTCGTGAAAACCAAAGAAAATTTACATTTATCGTCTAGATTTTCACGTCTGCATTTACGCTAATAATTCATAACAGAATATTGTACATTACTTCTCTTAACTGATTTATCTTAGCCGTTTAGCAGAAGCTCCAGTATTCTTCTAGCAATAATGACTCACTCTAATTCTATCGCAAACGTGTCAACACGCCCAGCGACGAAGACAACTCTATGACAGTCGACAAATAAGCGAAGTATTCTTCCCTCCTTAATTGAGCATTCCGACATATAAATTATTGAGTAGGCATTAGATATTTATTCGCGATTACTTGGCAGCGTTGTTTATCGACACTAGAGCCCCCATAGCATGGGAGAGAGAGAGAGAGAGAGAGAGAGAGAGGGAGAGAAAGAATCACTGAATCAAAGAGACAACGAGACAAAGGAGTTGAAATTTTATGAATTTCCATTTGCCTCTGGGAACGCGCTAACTTGAAAATAGCTAGTAGGAGTCTCTCGAAAGAAACTCTCCTTTTCTCTCTCTCTTTTTCCCTTTGGGGATCAAGCGTGCGAGGTTTTTCTTAAAATCTATGGCGAACGGGATACCCAATTGTCCCAGATGCAGCTCTCCGAGAGTCCGCTCAAAGAAACCTGCCTCTGGTACATACAAGCACGTATCGTGCAATTTCTTGTCCGTTGGTTTACGAGAGGAAATGAAATTCTTTTTTAGTCGCTACTCAAAGATACAATCGCATTTCTCCTTGGTCGCTGCGCCCGCGGAGGAAATGAAAATATTCCCCGTCTTTACCCCGTTCGCGGCCGGCGCCACCCTCCTTACCATACCGTGCGCAAATAGAAACATTATTGAGATAAGAATTTTAAATCGCAGCAACATCGTCGCCGCGACTGAAATAATCTCTTTGTTTTCCTTTTTCTCGCGGCCATTTCCTCCGTCTTTTCATTAAAACGGACGAGCTCTACGAACGTTCGCCGTTGATGTCTTTTGATTCGGTCCACAATGGTCCCGAATCGGAATGTAGCAATTCGGAATCATTATAAATAAGTTTAAGAAAATATCATTAAATCTTGACGTTGCAACTGTAAAATGTTGATGTTCAATTAATTTCGTCCGACTGATCGTCGAGTAGAAATCAAACTGATTCTGCAAGAGCATATTTTTAACTATAATTTACCGATAATTTACGGATAATCGTGAATTCTTGAGTTTTCATATTTCGAGTTTCTGACAGGTTTTCGGGGCCTGCGGACCCACTGCGCGTCGTGTGCACCGCTGCGAGATGAAACGACCGTGAATTCTCGGCAATAACGCGAGAATCTAAGATGCCTTGGGCACGCCTTCATTCCTGGCCGTTAACACGACACCGCATCCTCTCACAATAGGCGGAAACTGAAAACGTCACGTACCCGAATGAAATTCAACCACGTATTCCCGTGGAACGTCAAACCGGTCTGATCGCGACGCGTCCACGTCGTCGGTGTACATACCGGCTGCTCCCGACGCCTTTGTCGCTTAGACAACTCTCCGCTCCTCTTATTTGTCTTTTCTCTTTAGAGGCGACGTCCCACGTACTAAGACGCCTCGAGCATCCATCAGAGGCGAGAACCGGAGGTGAGCTACGCGGCCTCGCCCCGCACACCGTCCTCGTCAATCGAACCGAGACGTTTTCCGGGCTACCGACAATCTCTTCTTTGGTCTCGCAGAAAATTTCGCCGAAAATTCCGCAACGTAGTCCACTGATACACGGACAACAGGCTCCGCGGAACGATTTTCCAGATCGATGCCGATGAAACCGGGCAATGTTCGAGTTCCAAGAACAATTTTCAGCTTGAATATCTTCGTAATTATCGAAGAGATAATTTTGGTTACGGTAAAGATTGGAAACGTTTAAGTCGATTCATCTATCAAATTTAATATTCAGGTTGAATAGGTAAAAATATCTTGAAGAGCTTCACAATTATAGAAGAGTAAGATTCTGAGAGAAAATGATTTCATATGAAACGAACACGTATGACTTTATTTTTGGTACCGCCTTTCTATTTGACGTTGATCAGATCGAAGAACGTTAAAGTGCCATATTTACCAAATTTAATATTTAAATTGGTTGAAATATATGTCTATTTCGAAGATCTTCTCAATGATAGAAAAGCACGATTTTCCAATGTAAATGATTCGGTATTTTAAATTCGAAAATCATGTGGAACAGATAAAAAATTTTCATCCTTAACGCCTGAATAATTATAGGACAGTAATACGATCCACTGGAAACGGTGTCGTACGAAGAGAACGCGAGTTTTGATTTCATTTTTCACATTTTACAGATTTTCGGTCTGCATTAAAACATCCCAACCAGTTCGGGAGGGACCTCATAGATATCGAAAAGTTATTATGCAAATAATAATGAACCGGCGGTAATAATGAAAATGTTAAAACCAAATTACCGTTATTAAGTCGAATAATGGTCGGGTGTACGGACTGAATGAATGTTAATTGTAAATTGTATCGAATTGATATAAATTTGAGTAATGAAAACGGGAATTATTCCCGATACTTGCTACGTGTATCCACGTATTAATAAATTCCGGAAATTTTTTCATGGAATGTTAATATCGTTTTATGAATTTCCATATTTCATCTGGTTTCAATTGATCGCAGACATTCGGATCGGTTTGTTTTACGTGGTGCACCTGACGAGACTGAATGGGAGAGAGGCGAAGTGAGCACGAGTCCGAGGGGCACGATTGGCGCTAATTAAATGCGTCCTTTGACGCGAGGCAAGATCCATAGGGCGTCTAGCAATGGGCATACCTTTCGCGATATTGATCCATGACGCCGTGCTCGACACTATAACAAAGACGGCTGAATTGTTGCCTGTCGTGGATGTCGGTGCTGTGTCGGTTAGCACAAACACCGCGGGGCATTTGTCTGCTGTACATAATTGCATCGACCTCCAATTTACCGTAAATTATTCCTAATTTATCGTTAACCCTTCGGTATCGAAAGCACCCATTTTTTTCGTGGACATCTTTTCTGAAAAGTCTGAATCAATTTAAAGAAAAATTTATAAATTCGATCACGATGAAAATTTTGGTCATGAATCAACAAACCACTCTCAGGAACCCCTTTAATCATTTCTTTCGAGAATATTTATTATCGATCATCGAGAATCATGCTAATAGGCCTCCCGGTGAATACTGTGTTACAATACAATAAAAATGATTTTGCTCTCGATGAGCAAAAGAGTTGTTCTTCGGAATGAAGACGAGTTCTACGTCTGACAAGATTTCAAATGAAAAGCATAAAGAATTTGAAATTACGCGAATTTAAGCCAGCAGAGAACGCATTAATCTTTATCCGAATATTGATTCTCCAGAAGAATCTCTCGGTGCCATAACGATATGCGCAGCATTTGCAACCGCGTCAAACGGACTAAAATAAGCAATTTCCGTGAAGTTCGAAACAGCTTCTGCTATCGCGACAAAGAAAGCCAGGATGAAAGGAATAAATTTCCATTCGACTATACACTCGTAAATCAATTCATAAAGGTTTTCGCCAGGCGAATCCGGCGCGTTATGTCTAATCGTAACTATTTCCAATGCAACCGCCGCGCCGGGGTAATCTCGTTTCCCCATTGCTACGGAGTTGCTATTATGCTCGACTCGTATTTCGCGAATTTTTTTCTACGCCAGCCAGACACCGAGATTTAGAAGCACAATGAAGGCGCCGGCAGCGATCTCTCGGTGCTGCTGCTCGCGAGCCCGTTTAACCACATGGGGTCAACATTACACAATGAATTATGATTGTAATATCGTTTTACTTTCATAACCTCTCGCGTCGCGCTTTGCTACATTCCAATTTGATTCGTTAACTGGCACGTACAAGCGCCACGGGAAAATCAACATTCTCCGCGAAATTCGCGGAGGTAGATCGCAACTTCCCATAAAATATCATCTAGCGGTGTACACGGGGTGGCCAGACACACGGGGAGAACGAAGGTGTGCCGTGTTTAATCAGCCCAGAAGACCAGGAGCAACGCGCACCGCCGCGCCGGTGATGTAGCAACATTCCACTTAATTGCAATGCGTATCGCATTCGTGGCGATTCATCATCCGTGGATTTGCCGTCGTCGACTGTCACGAGGAATCGATCGGAATTCGCCGGGCCCATTGAAAATCGCTCGACCCTGCCGCGAAAAAAAATCATTACGTCCATAAATCATGCACAGACTCGTGAAAAACATTACTGATTCTGACCGGGACGGACGAGCCTACGAATTAATAACAAATTCGCGGATTCGGAACCAGTTCGCGCGAGAAGATTTTCAGTGCACGATGTGTGGAAAATTTTCGGATGGTTAACGCTTTGACTGACAGACCAACAGCTTCAAAATGAGAATAAAATGAAAATTATAATGTTGCTGATTTTATTTTGAAATTATAAAGTTGGTGAAATTTATTTTTTACTTTTTTTTAGTAGTATGTGCACGTCATAGGTAATATCTCGTTTCCGAAGTTTAAACACATGTGTCGAAGTATTCACTGTATTTATACAAATCGACTGCGAGGAATTCGAAACAGTTTACCAGAGGTTCCACCTCGATCAGGCACATAACAAGCAGGTGTAGCACGGGATTAGTAATTATTAGCGAACGATTTTTGGGCGGTTACGGTTCGTTCGTCGTCGCGTCGGTGCCGTGTCGCAGTCATTAAACGGCGATCGATTAAGCACGGTCGCGCGGATGTTTATACGTTCGCGGTGGTTGCGCGGCACGGACGTCTGATTTATCAACAAACTCGGGTGGAAATTAACCTCGACCTACCCCGTGGACCGGATTCCTGGCTGAGCCGTCGACGATAGGGGGTCCGCGAGTTCGGCCGTGCCCAATGATACATTAACTAATTACCCGGGCATCTCCGCGGCTCGCCAAAACTGGCATTCTCGTGTTCAGTTATCGGTACCCAGAAGCGGATTATGCAACGGGGGATGATTTAATTAACTCTCTGTGTGACACGATCGGTCGGCATCGGCGACAAAGTAAACCGAGACCGGCCGACTGCCAGCTCGTTATCCACCGATCCGGGCAAGAAAATCGCCGACACGAACCGTTCACGATCGCCGATAGAGGGAGAGTGTGTGAGAGATGGCGAGAGGGGGAGAGACTAGGCTTGAATTCTCGAATCGCAGCCGGTTCAGGCATTTATCGGGCAACGAGGCCGGGGTTATGTTCGTTAACGGGATATTCAGCGGAGACGACAGAGAAAGAGGGATGCGCCGACGAACCGAAACCGAGTTTCCACGGAATTGCTGTAAACAGCGAAATTTCCAGCAGATCCGGCACGGAACCGGTCTCGGAAGGAACTGCGGCCGATCAATCTCGTCTCAGCACTGTTTCGATGCCAATGTAATTAAATAGTATTTATCCCTGTCATATTCCCCGCCGCTTTGACGGGATTATTGTATTACCTCGTCGATTGAATTCGACGCTGGCGTTAAGCGACTCCGGAATTTCGTTTTGGAGGCCAGAAAATTAATGAAATAATCGTTGATACTATTTTCCCAAAAGTTTGTTTCCTTTTCGATCAATGTTTTCCAGTAATCAACCAGGTTTTCAAATAGGCAAATGAAATGGGTAAATACGAGGGAGCTTGGGAAAAACGTAGACAATACCAGAAGCTGGCGTATTAAACAGTGGGCTCTTTGGATCAGAATCAAACGACAGAAACCGGAAATGGAGGATCGCCGATGTTCGTATGATCGATGAAACGATCCCGTGTCACGGCCGCCTCTCCTCTTTACAGGCGTCGCGTGTTAACTTCCCACCTTCGATACAACAAACTTCTAAATCAAAACTATGGAACAAAATTCATAAATTTCCGGTCTGGCCTGGCCGCGGCGGTTTCCGTCAGAAGTTTCCAGCAAGTTCCGAAAGTAGTATATCCACTGGTCCCCTTGCAGGAACGCGTTGCACCGCGCCGGGAGCAAATAATACTGAAACTGCGGGGGTGGAGGCGGATCGAGTGCGGCTTCGAGGGTAGTTACCCCTTCTTCGGGGTGCTAGGACGCAGCGCGGTCGAGTAGCCTCGAAACTGTCCTGAGACAGTAACGTGAATCTTGCTCATACAAAATTGTCCGTTGCAAGTGTCCGATCAAAAATTTCCGAAAATCATTCCAAGATAAACGGTTGGTTCTTTAAAAATTTCCTGGAGTTTCGATCGTCGAAGGAATTATTTTTCAGACTACAATTCAGCGATCCACAATCTACAATTTAACTTGAAAATTAATTTTATGGATATGGGATCGATATAATACCTCGTACCAACATATTTAAAAATGTAAACGATATCGTGAATAATTGTACAGCACTTTTTAGTGGCGACACTTGGTCACCTCTCGACCGCTAAGGGTTAATAAATAGAATTAGCCGTGCCTAATTTTAAATTTCACGAACGAATGCACACGGGTATTAATTTTCTAAAATCGGCCACGTGCTCGCTGGGGATTGCTGATTCGCGAGGCAGCAAAATCCGTGAACCAACCGCTAGGAGTAATGACGTTGCAGAGGATCGCAGAGAGTAGCAGACTGTAGATCGCGGGCCAGACGATCGTAATTGAGACGGAATATCGCGCAGGGTTGCTCTCCTGTAAGCAGTAAAAGGTGAATGCAACTGTCGATGTTCTTCGCGCGGTGGCGCTATATTCGCGCGACTTTCGACCGGAGCCTAATTGAAGCCGGCGCGGCGGAGCGCCGGAGTCCTTTTATTATGCTGAACAAAAGGCGCGAGCGCCAAAGTCACAAAGCGCAGAACTCATTACGAGCAACGCGGAGCAGCGAGCAGCTAGCAGCTAACAGCGGAAGCAGAAGCCAGCGAGAGCCGCTAGCAGCAACACACCGGTGAAAAGCTTGATGAGAAATTCCGGAATGGAAACGATCGACTCCAACGGGAAAAGTCTTGGTCCCTGGGAAACCAGGGGAGGGAGAGGGAAAATAAAAGAGAGAGCAAAGGGAAACGGAGAAAGAGTTTAGGGCTTTGCCTCGGGTGCGCAGACACGATACCCAATATCTGTTTTAACGTTGGTCTTGTCCGATCCGGAAGCGCAGCTGCACCGTTTGCCACCGATGCACCGAATTCTTCGCCGCGAAACTCCCGCACGCGCGAAAATTTCCGAACCGATCCGCCTCGCTGAATCTCGCCCGCCGAATTTCATAATACAGACACCCGGAACTAATCCGGAAGAGTTCGAACTCGGGGACTCGATTCTACAGATTCCACCTAGATCGTCGCGAAAATTGGAAACACTTCGGTTCGACCCGAATCGCGATTACGAGGGTCCAATAGTTTTTAGAGTGTTTTAAATGGATTCTCGGATCGGAGACGAGACTGTTCTTCCGCGATTACATGGTTCGTGGATCGGTGGTTATTGGGCTTGGGTGGGGAACTTGATCGCGATGTCTTGAGGACGTCAGCCGATTTTTGTAGTCTTTCGCAATGGTTTTCTTTAGACAAATTCTTCTGCGTTTATAGTAGTCATTTTTTTAAAAAAATCGGAATTAAATCATACAACAAGGGGTTGATCTGATCAAGCTCGTATCGTGTCTATCTAACGATCGATTGAGCTGCAGTAAGACGTCGAACGGAACAGCGCCCGTTTAGCGGTTTTTTGCCGGCGAAATGAGAAGGTAGACGAAAGAGGCGTTGCCGGGTTCTTTCCATGTATATCCAGCGGAAGACCGTTCAAAGGGAAGTTTCATTGGTTACATTCCGAAGCTGATGAATTATTCAGATGACGAGCATCGACTGATCGGTGGATGATCAGTTGTTCGGTGCTGGATGTACGCGCGTGCCAACACCGGTGTCGATCGATAGTTCATCTATTATTTTGCAGGAAGCTAGTTCAAGTATCGACTACACTGTCCTGTCGAGTCGATTAACGAGAGAACCGTTGGTTGGTACACGTTGCGCTTGATCTTCCACGGGACTGGAAAAACATCGCATTAAATCCGATACGTTTCGTATCGATACGGTGATCGATATTACCTCGTGCGGAACGTTCAAATTTTAAGTTTCATCAGGAACGTTCAAATTTTAGATTAAGGGTTCACGGAATTTTGCAAAATATTCGTATAGAATGCGATTACGCACAGATTAATGAATTTTGCAATTGTCTTTTGGCTCCGGTTTCGCAGAAGGGACTCAAACGAAGCAATTAGATTCATACTGGAAGGATTATGCTTTCCAGTACCATTTTTGGGATTATTTCGGTCCGGGACGTGTCTTCGGGATCCGGGATTATGCGTCGCCAGCTGCAGCCACGGCGAAACTATGACGAAGATGAATTCATTGTCTGCCGCGCGGATTGGGGATGGGTATACGTAATTCATCAACGTAATTGAGCTATCGCAGACCGAGTTAGCGACGTTCCGCGAGTCTCGCGAGCCGAGTGCCATTTCGTAATGGCCCGTTAATTTCGACTGGTAGTTTTCAGACTTCGTCGCGAACGGGAACTTTCTTTCGCGAGACATCTCTTCTCTCTCTCTCTCTCGCTTTCTGCCTTTCTTTTCTCTCTTTTTCTCCCGGCTCTCCAGACACTCTTGATACACGACATTGACCACCGCCAACGGTGGAAATAACGTTCCGCCCCCGTGAAGAATTCCATAAAACCGGAAACGACACTGCTTCGCGGTTAATTGGCCGCGGAATCCATTTCATAAATTGCAAAAACGGCCGTTTGGCGAATGTATTGTGGCCACTGGCGAAGAGCGGCCCGCAGTTTGTCACGGGTCGTGGCTCTGGCCGCGTCTGACGAGCGAACGTGAATCGTGATGTAGTTAAAACTAAGTCTCGCCGCACATTCTCGTGAAAAAGCATCTTAAAGCCCGCTAAAAACGGTTCTACGTTCGCCGAACTCGTTTCCCGGCTGCCAAAAAATTCGCAAAAACCGTAGACTCGTTTAACTCGCCTTCTTTCGCTTCCACTGGCCTCGTACGACCAAGCAACAATTTTATTATCGGCAACGGAAACTGTATCAACCGATAAAAATTCCACAGACTGTGCCTTACGATTGATTATGGCATTTTTTTAGTTTGCATAAAATTCCACGGGATAATTATAAAAAATGAACTATATTAATCGGTGATGGTGCATACAAAAAAAATTGTATTTTACATGTAATGGAAATTTTAGAAATATACTAAAATCGGAAGTCATCGGGTTCTTAGAGTCTCCTTCGCGATCATGAACTCCGTTTTATATTAAAACGAACACCGAATATACATTGCGAGATTGGTATCGATAAAACTTCTCGTGGATTCCATATATTTTTTACGCGCGGAAAAGCTGTACGTGTGTCAGGGGTAGCGTTCAAGATTCTTAGAGAGAGCTTAAGGGTTAATTTCCTAATTACCTGCCGAAAGTTATAGCACGCGAGAGATGCGGCAGTCACTGTGTTAAACTATCCTGAAGCTGGTGGGGGTTGAGAAGTTAAGGTGGATGAGCCGATATACGGCATACATGGCGCGTCACTGTAAGAGAGTTAACCTTCGTCATACGGTGCCGGGTCTCTTGAGACCCGGACGCGATGCTTCGATGCCACTTCGAGATATGTACTAATTTACGAACTAATAAAATCTCAAAATTTCGCAATTTAATCAATCGGTACCCGTCTTCCGCAGGATCGTAACCATCGATGATTCGAAAAGAGCAGGTCGAAGGAAGCTGATGTCCAAAAGTCTTATCTTACGAGAAATTAGCGATCGGCGTCGCTCGAAAATCGCACGTTTTAAAATCGTGATAAGGTGAACCGTAATGGAGTTTTCTTGTCGACGGTGGTGGCGAATGTTCCGTGGTCTTTTTCCTTGGCGAAATCCTCGCGGGTGGCTCTCGCAACTTCATCGTACCGCGGGCGACAACGGCAGAGACATCGCGCCGTATCAGGTGCTGTTCCTCTTGCACCAAGGCACCGTGCAACTAATGTACTCAATTTCCCCAGCCAATCTCGTCCCCGTATTTCAAACTTAATAATCATTGTTTGCACGCAACGTTCATAACCCTCGTCGCATCTTGTAATTTAATCTCGAGGTGAGGGGTAATCTCGTGCCAAGAGCCTAACATCATCTGTATAGGGCTCTTAAAATGGGGGAGGCGATCGAGAAAAAGAAACGTGGTGGATCACGGGAGGATTAGTCAGCATAAAGGGAGACACGTACGGAATGGAAAGTAATTGAAACGTAACGACTTAACGATGCTTGAAAATGTTCATAGGATTTTGTCTTCGATTGCTGCTTGTCCTCTAAGTTAGACGTAGAAAAGCAGCCGAAAAGAGTCTGTAGAAAGAAGGAATTTAACTCTATCGTAAAAGAGAGACTCAGTTCGCAATAAGTAAATTTTATTTAAACTGTCCATCGGAAACCCGACGCCCTATTTCTACAAGATAGCCTCTATTACAAATTGCAATAGAAGTCTGGCAAACAAGCCGATCCCTTAACCCTCTCCAGCTACCTAAACAATCGCTCTGTCTTCTTCGAACGATCCGCGAACCATTCGGAATCACATCGAAGCGGTTCCTGTGGCAATCAGCAGGAGGATCGTTCAGAAGGAAAGGCGATGAAACGATCGGGATCTTGAAGTAGACTCGCGGTTGGGGGGAAAAAGCTCGGTAGGCAGATGAACAAGAATCGACTGCGAGGTTTCCCGAGGCTTAATTCCTTCGGCGGAAAAAAGCAAATAAATTTCTACAGGAGGAGAGGAGTGATCCGAATCGGGAATCGTTGCGGCGAGTGTGTACATCCGATAGAAGAGGTTAGCCCGATATCGGCGAAATGCCACTCTCTCCAGGAGCAAACCTAAAAAGGTCCTTGCACGAAACAACTACGAGCTGCTTGCAATTCGGTCGCCGACCACGTACATTGCCGTCTCGCGTTTTCCTGTGGAAAGGGCGACACGCGTGCATGCATCCGATGCACCGCTGCACCCTCGCATTCGCCCCCTTTCGCCGATATCAACCCCGCTTTGGCAACTGCTCTCTATATTCCTATTAGTCTGCAGCCTGGACACTTTTGTCCGAACAGCTTCATAGAAAGAACGTTCGATAAAAAAGTAAAGTCTTTCAGTGTCGATGTTTAAGTCATTTAGACAATTGGCTATTCTGTCAATTGTCAATGGCTTTGTCTTCTATATAAACCCCGTGCTCGGTACGTATGTTGTTAAGAAGTTGTGCAACGTGTTCCACTTTATTAATTTCGCAACGGTGAAAAAAACATTCGCGATCTGTTACCTGTTCTAGGACACTCGTAGAACTAAAGAGCATTTTAAACGTTACCTTGCATAATTCATTCATGTTTAAACGTCCTCTCGCTGTGCATGAAATTTTAATTTCGTTGAACGAGTGCCGGCGCAAAACAGAAGGGTAAAACAATTAAAAATTGTCCATGGTAGCGAGACTCGGGCAGAAGTGCCGCTTTCAAACTTAACCCAGTTCTTAGACGATATTTGCTCGAGACCTTCAACGCCGCACAAATTTCACTTTAAATCTGCTTCACAGTACCTGCAAACGGCGGACTGTGTGTGACAAGTTTAATTGTTTTCTGCAGCGAAAGTTGGATATTATTCGAGTGGTCGGAATGTCTGATTATTTTAATTTTTGGTAAAGCGACGATATTGCGCGCAAGAAAAGTTGGTCGAAGCGAAGGTACACAAATCTTCTGTAATTCCGTAAATAATTAAAGATGTAATTGTTAGTTGTATATAGACCTTATTTTATGTCATAATCGTTGCGTAATAAAATAATCCCAAGTTAATTGTACCCGTCTGCTTGCGAGCATTCGATTGTTCCCCGACGTTACAATTTATTTTAACTTTTGGAGAAGTTATTCTATGTTGAAGGGTGTACGGGGCCACAGTTTTGACCGATTGTACATGCTAGGTAGCCGTTTCACCGAATCGAAACAAGGAACAGAGGCAAACGGGGATCGGGAAAAGGGACACAGAATTTATACCGGTAGGTGTGCACGCTGCACTCTCGCCGCGCCGCGCCGGTGTGTGAATTAACTAGATGCAGCTGCAACTGCCCGCCTACGCGTCTCGTTTTAGCTACCGGGCGACGCTGACAGAAGCGGGAAGGACCGACTAGAGACTGACCGATCAAGGCCACGATCGAGCGAAAACGCTGCGTTGCGATATTATTTCGTGCTGGGACGTGGGCGACGCTTCAGGAAACTTCGAAGAATAGAAGAACGTGGACCAATCGAGGCACGGAAACACGTGGGAGGCCGTTCCTACGGGTCCTCTGTTCCGTCATCTTCTCTGGAACGGCTCGGTGACCTCTGCAGCTTGAGAAATAATTTTCCGTAGGAATTGGAGAAACTACAGTTTTTTCCTTTAGATACAAACACTTGAATAATACAATTATTAGGACGCGGTTTTGGTCATCACAAGTTTTTTCTCATAGAGTCTCTGAATAT
>CM052192.1:1919133-2022268 GCA_028455805.1 Lasioglossum figueresi | reverse complement strand
AAAAAAATGGATCAAAGAATTTGCATCAAATTTTGTGTAAAAAATGGAATTCAGTGCTCCAAAACGCTTGAAACGTTGACAGTGGCATACGGTGAGTGTACTCCGAGTAAAAAAATGTTTATAAGTGTTACAAGCTCTTCCAAGAAGGCCGAGAAGATGTTAACGACGAAGCTCGCCCTGGACGCCCCAGCACGTCAACAATTGATGAAAACGTTGAAGAAGCGAAGCAAATAGTGTTGAGGAATCGTCGAATTGCCATTAGAGAAGTTGCCGATGATGTCGGCATCTCGTTTGGTTCGTGTCAAGCAATTTTAACGGATGTTTTGGGCATGAGACGCGTGTCAGCGAAGTTTGTTCCGAAACTGCTTAATTTTGACCAGAAGAAACGTCGCGTGCGAGTAATTTTTTGGCCAGAAGCAAAACTGAAAACTGTTCCCAAAACTGAAGAGACCCATGAAAGGACGGAGATTTGCAACGATCGAGGAGATTAAGACTGCATCGCTGGAAGAGCTCAAAGCTATACCAAAAAGTGCTTATCAGAAGTGCTTCGAGGATTGGAAAAAGCGCTGGCACAAGTGTATTGTATCTGAGGGGGTTACTTTAAAGGGGACGACATAAATATCGATGAATAAATAAATATTTTTTGATAAAAATAAAAAGTCACCTTACTTTTTGATCACACCTTGTATAAATAAAGTCAGTTTGATAATGAAAAAACTGTGGCATAATTTTTTAGATGGTTCCTCTTGCACTTTGTATCCTTGCGACGAGTAGAATACAAAGAAATTTTTAAAAAATGTTGACCTTTTGACCTTGAAATTAAAAATATAGCTATATACTGGGTCAAGCGCGAGAAACGAACCACTCGATGTTCGAGACGACGACCACGATGATCATAAACAGCTGGTAAAAAGTTGTCAGAAAGTTGTGAGGGGATTTGGTGGTCCAGTGATTGATCTTCCGATTCAACACGGAACCGGAAGCGACAACAATGGCGCCGGTAATTGGACGAGATTATAAGACAGGAGGTACCCAAAGCACCATTTAGTCCGGGGTTGACCAGAAATTCGGCAAGTAAGTTATCGACTCATAGATAATCACGCGAATGCAGCCCGCATACCAAAACGTTCAGCCCCGGACTTGCCATCTGGGTCGCCGGGCATTCCTTATCGTTCTCACGTCCGTTGCAAATTCTACGGCTGCGAGAAGGGAAAACCACGGCGACCTGTTCCGGCAATATGATCGTCTGCGTGCTCCTCTCCCTTTAATCCGAAGGAAAATCGTGGAAAGTATGCCGCCACGATTCGAAACGCTGTAACCCCGTGGAAACTGGTACGGGTTTGCAACGGTGCCCGTAGCCCCCGACCGTAATTAGATCGATAATCCCGACAATCTCACGTTCATCTCCGTGCCGCACGGGAGAGAACTTCGGGGTTTTGTTAGTCTCTCTCATTTTCTTGCCGCTCGCGGGACGTTTGCTATTAAATTGGAAGAGTTATTCAAGTTGTAACGAAACTTCAGAAATTGATATAAAAACTTCCGCAAGACTTGGCGAGCTCGAAGATCGGGAAGAACGACACGCTTTTGCCGTGCCGCATTCCCGGCACGCGAAGATTGCATTCGCTTTTCGAATCGGACCACGCTGAAAGCAGTTTTTAATACTTGGATTCGTGCTCCGAGTTCGGGGAATCTGTAAACATTGTTCCGTGACCGACAAGGAACGATGTCCAACCTGGAGATTCAAAAAATTATGAAACTTTGGGGATACGTAGCGAATATGTGAATCCGGCTATTTTTTTCTAATTATGTAAATATTTGAAAAATCTTTTACCAGATGATAGTCCTCGTTGAAGGGAACATCTTTTTCCCTATCTCTCATAGCTTGCGAGTTACGACGCTAAATCGATACACGTTCCTCGATAAAAATGCCCACACATTTATCCGAGGGCGCATTGAATTTTCGCGATTCACGATATTCGAGCTTATTCTTCCAGGGGACACGGAAGATTCGCGCCCTGAGCCGCTTATTGAATATCAGGATCGCGCGACCCCTAATGGGAAGACGAATCGTGAGCCACGAATATCGGGGGAGTGATCTGAATGTGTTGAATGGCGGGCCCGCGGACAAAGCGTTCCACTTCGCGGTCCCTTTTGTCCCGGGGCTGGTAATCGGCGGCGTCGATACCGATTCCGTCGGTAATTAGAGTTCACTTTTCTAACGAGCGTTTCGCTCCGGCCATTGTCCCGACGATTCTCGTTTAAACCCGGGACAGGAAGAGAAACACAGGCCTGGGAAGCGAGAGAGGGATCGAAAGGGAAAGAGAAAGAGAGGGAGAGAGAGAGAGAGAGAGAGGAGTTGAATCTGGGTTACGAGCGGTCCGGTTTCGTACACAGGCTCTGGAAATCGCGTTTTCCACGACCGAGGGAAAAATTGGCGCAGTAGGTGAGCCTCGAGCGACCTTTCCTCTCGCGTTTCGGACGCGAAGAGCCGTCGTCGTTGCGACGCCAGGCGTCTCGAGACTTCGAAAGGCTCTTCCGGGAAACTCCCCGCGGGCCGTGGAACTCGAGAACACTCGGGCTAGGTCCCCTTCAGGAGAATCGATACGTTCTCTCTCCTCCCAATGGATCCGAGATCCGCTGGGACGACGACGACTGGCCCGAAGAATTTTCGCGAGACACATTTCCCCGGACGCTCCGAGGCGAATAGAAGAACGTATCCCTGGGTCTCTCTCGATACTTCTCCGAGAACGAGCTCGATGTCCTTGTACCTGCTGACTCGTCGAATATCCGCCGACAGACCGTTTTTCATAATGCCAGCTCTCCCTCTCTCTCTCTTTCTCTCTCTCCACAGGACACGTCCTTACGATTCGGGGGTACCTCTTCTGGCGAGGAGCTGAAATACTTTCGGATAGAACGCAAGGCTGATATTCCGAGGATTTTGTATCGAACAGTAGTGCAATGTTATTGGATGCAAAAGATTGATAAGTATAGATTGTATCGTTTGTTCATCGCGCGGATAAGTCCAGGCGGAAACGTAGTCGCGAGAAAAATTATGTGGACAACGTTTAAAAACTAATTAACTTTTTAAAAATTCTTTTAAAAACTTTTTAAAATTTTTCTTTAAATGTGTTTAAATGTGATGTTAGGATTAATTTTATTGTTAGGATTAATTATCTGGAACAAAATAGTCGAGGTAACCACAGGTTTTTAATTAATTCTTCTAACGTCAATAAAAAAACTCAAGCCTTTTGGATCCAATTTTGAAACGGCAATTACTTTTCAAAAGTTGTACGAATACTTTGTGCACCCCCTGTAGGTCTTTTGAAAATAAATCGCTGTGTCACGATGGAAGGTTCGGAGCTGTCCGACAGTGAAATTATTAAGAAGTGTAGCGATAGGCACCGATCCGAGACGAGGCGCTGTCGCCGCTGCGGGCCATCGTAATTTCATATATCGGGAATCGACAGATATTCGCGGCACGATTCGAAATCGGCGGAACGTCCGAGAGAAATTACGGCGACGCGGCACGTCGCGACGGACTCGCACGTCCACCGTTTATACGTCGGTCCGTGTCCGGATTAATTTAATGAACCGCGATGTTTGCACGCGTGCCTACGTGCGTTCAATGCCGATCCGATCCGATCCGTCCAGAAGTCGATAAAAAAGCAATGGTATCGATAATTCCTGGCACAGCCGGCCTTACTCGCGATTCGAACTGTCTTACATCCTTTTCCTCCGGCGCACCTGCATGACGACGAGTTCCTGACTTGTCAATTATGGTTAGGGCTCGATTCCGCAGTTGTCACAGAACCATCCGTGACCTCTTCGTCCGAGTCTCTGATTCCGAAATTGTCCGCAACAGCAGATTCGGAAATTGTTGCTATCGAGTTCGCGAAATGTTCTGACTATTAATTTCGATATTCTGCGTTCGCCTACGTGGATAATGGGCCCAAATAAGCGGAAGCGTATAATTTAACCATTTATAAACGCGATAGAATTATCCGCGTCAGTGTACGGCTTCTGTGCCGGCCATTATTACCGGTGTATAGGGAAACGCGGAGTTATTCAACCGTCCGATTATACGTGCCGATGTATTCTACTTATACATATAATTAGCCAGCGACATCGGTCGAACAGACGATTCATTAATCACCCACTTAACGACGCGGGTTAACGAATCATTAGATTACTTTTGTCCTCGGCGCGTTTATTATTCATACCGCAAAATGTCGCGTGCTCGAATCTCAATTGCGTGGGCAACAATTGTGCAATTAAGTGGCCGAGGCGAGGCACAATCGTCCATACATAAAACAGTCGACCTGCCGGCCGTTGTTAGAAATAATATACACCAGAATTTCGATGAAAATCAGGCCGTCGCACAGCTCTCATCACCGATTCCTCACACTTCTTCAAGGTTTACTTGACTTACAAGTTCTCTAAATACTAAATATAGTTCTCCGTCCACTTCATCAATTCCTCGACTCCTCTCTTGGGTTTTTTATTTGCTAACCACCCAAACACAATTTCCTCGATAATCGTAACTACGAGACGAATGGCTCCGAGAGAGACGGAGCGCGCAGGCTCACAAAACGAAAACGTCTCGCGCGGCGGCAGCGGTTTCGGACGGGCGCTGGTCCGAGCGTGAAACATTCATGAAACAAAGGCGATCCGTTCGATCGGCTCTTTCGTTATTTATCTAGTCAGCAGATAGAAGGAGAGACCGAACGGTCTGGGCCAGTCAGCGCGGGGCCATCGCATCGAGAGAGAAAAAAAAGAGACACGGGTAGAGAAACGTCGGTTTTTCAGCGAGTCAACACAATTTGCGTCTTACGAGCAATTCCGCGAGTCGCCGGGAGGTTCGCTTTCCGGGGGATTGCATGCGACGACGATCGTGATGAGTTTGCTTTCCGTCGACGTCGTCGTCGTCGTCGTCTACGACGGATATCACGGCCGGATCCAACTGTTCGCGGAGTAAACATACAGGGTTGCGCTCGCGGGGGTGTGCGCCGCGACTGCGAAGGGTGGGTTTCGAAACGGAGAATCGCGACGAAACACCGGGGCGTGGGCGGATAACAAAACAGAGAGGGTGGAAAGAGGACAAAGGGGATTGGAAGTACACGTCCATACGCGAGCTACTCCAATTCGGACCCATGGAGACGACCTGCAGTTAACTTATCTAAATGTCCGTCTGCACGCAGCATCGCCGTTGTCTCGGGCCGCGTTAACTTTATCGAAACTCGTTTGCCGGGAGTCGGTGCTCGCCCACGCTACGGAATTGGACGGGAATTAGGCGACGTTAATTTCGAGTTAGATTACAAGGAGGAGACGCGTGACGAGGCCGTCTTCCACGGTCCGGAACGGACGACGACCTGTTTTCGTACTTGTTGCCCCGACGTTCTTGTTCCGCCGGACGATTAAGGATGACGGTGGACGGAGAAGGTTCCACGGGAACGGAAAACGGAAGAGGAGATTGATGAACCGGCGCGAGCATAGCCGGTCGGCCCGGGCTCGTTATATTTCAATTACTTCCGATTCCGAATGTATACCACAGGAGACGTTTCTTTCCGCTTGCTAATTCTCCGTGATCCTCTTCTTTGCTCCATGTAGCCTCTTTACTTCGTCCCAAATCACCTTCGGAAATATTATCCTTTAAACGTTTCGGTGTTTACGTCAATGGAATCTTACTTGGGCACGGTAAACTCGGACGTTTCGAAAATTAAAATTGCCAACACCGAGCCGGTCGTTTCCTTCCTTATACATTTTCTCGTATCAAGGAAAGCAATAACACCGAAATATTCGTCTCGAACAAAGCAATCTCCATTTTCCACTATCAAATGAATCATTCTACGTAGATTTCGTCTAGACGTCGAATGAATCGTTAAAACGAATATTGCTCGAACACGATCAAGATGAATCCTAGACGGTAATTTGATCCAAAGACAGGTAACGTAGTCGCGCGGCTATTATTCACAACCGCGAGATGCATCGCAGAGTCGACTACATTATCCTCGGTTTACGAAGTACCGCGGCTATATTAATGAATTTCATTATATTAAGCACACCGGCACCGGGGCTCTATTCGTTCGCATTAGCCCCGTGTAGCCGACACGCGATTGCTCGTTACGCGTTAGAACCAACCAACCAACACACACAAAACCGAGACTCGGCCTGGCCCGGCTCGGCCCGACGCGTTCACAAACTCGCCCGGTGTCGATAAGTAGAACAGCGTGCGCGCGCGCTCGCTTTCATAAAGCCGGAAGGGTATTAACTATAAAGAGAAACGAAATTATCCTCGGGGATAATACCGCGGGGCCGATGTTTATTAGCGGAGCGCGACCGCGCGAATCCTGTTTGGTTCCGATCCGGCTATTATGTAAAATCAAATTTCCGCCGGTCGGAATCGCCTCGAAACGAAACTCGCGGAACACGAGATCACATTTACGCCGTCGCTCGTGCAGAAGAAGGGGGTCGCAAAGGGGAGGGGATTACGAATCAGGATGAGAGAGAGTGAGAGAGAGAGAGAGAGAGAGAGGGTGAGGATAGTGCGTGGGGCGGCTACGAGGGAGAATTTCGATTGTGAAACGAAATAGTTTAAATTCGGGACGATGCTGTTACTGTACGCGTGCGCCCGCGACCGCTAAATACTCGCGGACCTCGCGGAACAAAGTTGAATCGGAACCGTAAACAGAGCTAAGCTACTTACCAGTATAAATTCAACTGTATTACCGGCCTCCCGGCACAAAGTAAAACAGTTTACCTCTGAATACCTATCGCACACCGAAGTTCCTGTCGGACGTACACAGCGCCGGCCCGGCTCGGCCCGGCTCGTCGCGGCGCGCTACGTTCACGGAAACGTAACACCGCGCACCAAGCCTGTTTTCATATTTAAAGCCGCCCCCGATCCGCCGTGTTATCTGAGCGTCGTTCAACCGCACACCTATCCCCTCCGCAACTCCCTCGTTTTACCTTGCTTATAATGAACGCGTTACGCGACCGCACTTCGCGCGAACGAAGATTAAAGTCGGCTGGGACGAGCACGTCCCACGGAGAAACATCCCCCGTTTAACGCGGCTCTTTAAACCCTGTTTACAAGACCTTTTCTTTTATAGGCTGTTCGACTGTCGGATAATTCTCTGTTTATCCCGGAAGCCCCGCGTGCCCGGATACCGTTTTCGTTTCAGGGATGCTGGGTTTATTAGCGGAGCACAGAGATTGAGAGAAGGCGATTACGTGATGTTTTTTAAGTATGTTGTTAGCAATTTCGTATTTTGCGATCATTAGACAGCGAATCTTTATACGAAATAAAAATTGTCTTCGTAAATTGCAATGCCGCACCGGACATGAACGACCCAAAATGCCCACGCAGGGTTAATGCGCTATCAATACATAAATGACTTAATTAATGTTTTGGAGCGCGATCACCCGGTGTTTGGAGCGCGAGACCGTCATGCCGACGAGTAACAAATGTCTCTGTGAACAATATCGATGAAACACGTATATTAACCGCGACTCTCTGAATGACGTCAACCCGTCCATACAGTTTTAACGATCTCCGTCGTAACTCTGCGAAACCGTGGGCGATAGCGTTTAGCGCAGTCAGAATTCCATAATACCCGTGAATGCTCTCGAAGGGAGCAGAGAGACCGTGTTCGTAGAAGGGCTCACATTTTACGAACCACGATTATCGTCCGAAATTGTACGGTAATTATTGCCCGGGATTCTGCGCGCGGTTACGGGGTCGCAGTATAAGCGACAGCGCGATTACGATTACTTCGGGGAGGCTACGGCATAGGAGTAACAATGCTACAAAGCAACCCAGCCCTTTACAGTTTGGCTTCCTTAACGAAGGTACACACGTCCGGCTCGGTGCAATTCAAACAGCGATAGTTGACACCTGCTGGCTTATTCCCGTCTCGCCGATCCTCTTCCAACTTCTCTAGGCTTTTACATCGAGCAAAAGTGTGCGCGAAATATTCAGCTACGCGGCTCTTCGTAGACGCCGCGAATACGCAAACAACAGAGATCCTTCATATTCTTATCACGACACGTTTAACGAACGCATCTCCTTTAAAGCAGAGCCCGTCGTTTGCTATTCCACACCCGTGCCTCATTTCGGCATTCCTTGGGATTTTTTGTCTACGTTTCGTTGTTTACGACGATATGGTACATTTTTTAGAGACTGGTGATGCACGTCTGTTGGTTTTATGTTTATTCTTTTTCACTGATTGGGAACATTGGGAATATTTTATTTTTAGGGACGCGTTCACAGCTGTTCAAATATTAAACAGTTCTTGGAGAAAGAAACATTATCTATGATGAAGTTATACGCAAACGTTTGTCCCGAAGCGATCGATGTCTCGATTCTGGCAACTCTACAAAGAAATAGCAAAACGTAGTAACATTGTGCATCAACATATTTTACAAATATTCTGTACACACATTTTCTACCTTCTCTTTGATTCTCTTTCTCTCTGGACAATCATCGTTTCTTCTACGTTTGCGATAAAATGTTTTATCGAAGCTCTACTTCGACCTAGCTCCATGTTATACGTTGTTTAAGCATTAATATTATTCCTGAAATTTCTCCAAGTCTCCCAGTCATGGCAGAGAGAAATGTAAATGCCAGCACCGGCAACCATAGATCGAGAGGCCCTTTGCCGTATCCTTGCTCTAAGGTTTCCTCAGCCGAAGGATTCACCACTGCCTTCGATAGCTATCCTGTATCGACCCTTTGGTCGGCCGTGTCCCATATCCGTTTAGTCGAGGCCTGACCCTTCTCATAATATCGTCCCTGGTCCTAAGAAAAAGGAACTATTCTCGCCTTTTTTTATTAGCACACGGCCCGGAGGGAATTGCTGAAACCGGCGCACGTATCCAATATGTGCTAGTTCGGAATTTATTAGGCGATTGTTCCCACTTTCCGGCAGAATATTAGACGCCTTTGTCAAATTAGTGCCGACGTTCTTAGCGAAACAATCGGTCCCTGTGAATGTCGTACATCCTGCCAAATACTGAAATAATACTTAATACGGTCTAGCTGAAATTACCCCACTGACACCGCCACTAACGAAGGATCCTATGTAAAAGACTTACATTTCAATTTTTCAAATAAAATCATATATTTTAAACAATTTTTTAATCAATTCAGCTCGAACATGTGTTAAATCAATTATTTTTATATTTTATAAAACATGTAAAACGATTCACCGTATTTACGAAATTGCTATCATCGAAGTACATAATTTTTGCAAAGATCGTGAGAAAAGAGCGTTTCTAATATCATTATGTTTTTATTTCGTTGACGCTTCCATTGAACGGAGCCACCGTTGAACAGTCATTCGTGTTCTCTCGGAAACACAACACAGTCAGCGACGTTGCAGCTATTAGAAAAGGAATTCCGCATTTTCCGGCCGGAAGGATTTAAATGGACCGCCGGAAGCGTAGCTTAAGCGTCTGTGCTCCTTTCCCCGTGGCGAAACGAACCAGCAAGCAGAAGATTAAGTTTCGTGACCCACATACAGGTAGCCTGCGCCACTGTTTATCCATTGATGGAGGAGAGAAGCCCGGAGACACTCGGCTTCCCTCGATCCCGGCGAATAAACAGTACGCCGATCGTGAATTTCGCAGCGACCCTCTGTCGTTCGACCCCCTTCTACGACACAACCCCTTTCGTAGGAACCGGGAGGGGCTACGGGAGGGGCTACGTGACGGAATATGTTCTTTTTCATTTTCGAACGCGTTCAGGACTATGCCGAAGAGGATACGACCCAGTTCACGTCGAACGAACCGCGTATATTGGGATTCCGTTCGTCTTTAGTCGACCGCCATCGACGTGCTTACACGAAGAATTATGCCCTCCTCGTGAGAATTAAACACCCTGCTGCACCCTGCTGCGCCCTACTGCACCCTACTGCACCCTGTTCACACGATCAACTTCTCTTCGGTAGCATACACACGCGTCTGAAGTTCCAACTTCGCGTTGCAACGATACACGGTGATCAGGAACCAAGATTTACATCTTTCGTTGCTAAAAAAAATCAATTTTCTTCTCGAAGTATACGCTATTCTGTTTTTACACAACTGTTTTCACACGAATTGAACAATTATTAAATTCCCTTTTTATAAAACTTCAGTAAGGAATATTTGTTTTGTGCTTAATTAGAATGTAATTTAATTTCCTTTGCGTGTAACTTCGATTCCTGAATAAATTTTTAACACAGTTGCAGAACAAATGAATCGCTTTAAAAAACATAGTGATATATATTTGTTTTTGGACCAATCGTGAGATAACGAAGTAAGCTGATTGGTTCGAGAGTTATGAATCTCTCTGTCCGTTTAAAAGCCAGACGGGTAAGTTTTAGTGCCGCGCCGTTTTCGAAGCCAGCCCGATAATTTATTTATTTAACCGTGCACCGAGCGGCTCCGGGATTTCGGACCCGTGAATATATTAATTCAGAAAATGCAAGTGAACCGTCAAATACCAGACACGTCGGAATTTTATTGTGTCAGACCGGATATCGAGCTCCGCCAGCTTATTTATAAAAGGATTCGAGTTTCCTTTTGTAAAATATGTTTCCTTTTTATTCGTCCGGTGATGAAAATAATGGAAAACAGAATTCAGGAGATTCGATACAGTTTATTGAATTTATGCATGTTTGCTCGAAAACGTACACAGTTTGAAGAATTTTTATACAGCCGGCTGTGTTTTACGTTGTTTTTTCTGCTTGGAGAAATATATTGATGACCGCTGGTTTCATTGTCTCTGTTTATATACATCTTTTTTCCAGACACAATAAAAATATCATTTTGCTATCGATTCGTAGTTATGTTTCACCGAAAATGCAATAGTTCGATGCAGTTAAAATAATGGCACAGAGATTTAATAGTGGAAAAATGGGTTTCCATGTTCGTCAGAATGAATGGAAGTTTATGAATAATTTAAATAACAGGTTCTCAGTAAATCTATTAAATTCTTAAAGAAAGGTACACATTTTTCATTCTTTCTAGTATTCGAGACTTTGATAAACGATCTACCTCTGTAAAGAGAAGATTCTCAGAATTTCAAAAAATCATCGTCTGTACAGGATATATGAGAATTCTACGAAAATCTAACTTCGATGCAATACCATTTTCTATATTTTTAAAATCTCTCCATCCAAATACTGTTATAATTACACTAGATTAACAAAACACTGAAAGGATCAAGAGAATCTAACAAAAGAATTATAATTTTGTTTAGGTCGTTAGGTTCCTTATGGAAATATAGTCTGTAAACGTGAAAGTATTGTCGCGTTGCTTCTGACATCATTTTCAAGCATGTTCACCCCCGACGTCAATTAATATTTTCCCAGAAGAGTGAGGCTTGCGGTGACTACACGGGGACTCGTTTGCAGATGTTTATTTCCCGAAGACTCGGAAGTCAGAAGTCATCGAGGGTGGCACGAATGCGTTACGTGCCCGTTCTAGGGACAGGGTAGCTGCGACCCGACGCGTCGTCGTTCGAAAACCGATAAACCGAAGGAGAGCGAACCGTCTCGCAACCCTCTTCTGCGAGTCGCGACGACGGCGTATCGTTCTTAACCCCCCTTTTCCCCGTGTCACGGTCTGACCCACCCCATCGGCATCCCCATACCCTCGTCGCCTCCTCGCTCGATCCCCTTGCATACTCGAGGGTGAAAAACTCGGGCGGGCCCTCCGAGGCAGCGTCTATTTACCATAAAATAGAGTTTCCAGGTCTGCGCTCGGTGCACCGCCATTTATTTCTTCCCCGCTGCTTATCGGCTCATTTCGCGACACACGCGCGACCAAATTCAAATGATCGCGGCGAGGGCGAGCACACCCTTCGATACGCGATCGCGCAAATTCCCAACCCTTGTCATTCTCTCGTATATTTATTTTACTATTAATTGATGCTTTACACTCGGACACTTTTCTCGGACCAACTAACAGGAAATCCGAATCACTTATTTATTATTTACGGAAGTAGTTGCTGTATCTGTATGGCGTTTATTGTCGGCATTTTAATTGTTAGGAATTCGTTATTCGGAGAAATTGAGGCAACTGTTTTGAAGTGCTGACAAAAGGGGATGGTTTTTCATTTTCGCGGTGCAGAGAACGCGCTATGCGACGAATCGCAACGATCCCATGCTCTCCCCGTCATTCCACCCTTTATTATCCGTCGACTGACGGCTCGAGTGGAATTGGACGGAAAAATCTGACAGCCGATGGACGTCCGTTTCCGCGATACCGCGTGCTCCACTTCCTTCTCGCCGCGACCTCGTTACTTCCTCGTTACCGATGTCCCACGAAATCGGGACGAAGTCGGCCGAAAGACATCTCCACCCGTTTTCAACGGACATTTATTAGCATCGGAAAACGACCACGATCCCTGGAAACCCGACTAGCAACCATTCCTCGGCGATTTAACCCTCGAACCACCGGTTAAGTCAAAATCATTTGCATATTTCACGTTTCTGGCTTAAAAATTGTTCGGGGCATGTTATTCTATGAAAATTAATTCGCGTTTCAATATATGCAATTTTCAATGGGTTAACGAATCGAATAAAATATAATTACAACATTTTTTGAAACAGTGTTCTCAGGTTAGTTTCTGATACTTGTTTGGCTACTTGGTACTATTCCTCCTCTTTTTATTTTCCATTGAAATCGGTAGTCCCCGAACAACCAACGCTCGAACCAATTTGCTCGGATGTCTCGAAAGTTCATATCCGTCGAAGAATTTCATCATCGTCGTCGAAGGGGTCGTTCCGATCTAGGATCTGGTTGTTTCTGCTATCGGTCGTAAAACGGCGAGTCTCGAGCCGTGGATCGGCTCGAACGCCCGTCTGAAATAACCTCTCGCCCTGCCTCATCCGGGTCTGTTGCCGCGTGAATCATCGTAAAAGGGACAAGCTCCGACAGCGAATAAATCTCACTTTATAAGGGATGTTCGCCGGGCACGTACGAGGAGTTAGTGTCACTTTCATCGATTCCCGACTGCTCCGAGGGGGTGCAGCTAGCTACATCCCCGAGCACGAGCAAACTGAATCCTTCGGCGTCTTGTCGTACCGACCGACCGAGCCGGAAACTTGCGGGAACTTGCAGATATCGCGAGTCCCGCGATTCTGCGGATTCTTTCGTTCCCGGAGAATTGTGGGATTTCGCGTTTCGGGGGTGGAATATCCGTGATATAGTGGCTGAAGTCGATCGATTTTATTATCTGGGCGGTATGCGTAATATTATTGGGTATATTATATTTACTGGGTTGTTGCACACGAAATGTCCGACTTTCAACAGTTACGTTAACCATTTGCATCATTAGCGTATTATAAACGGTGTCTCAAAATATTATATTTCTTCGGAAGGGTGATTCCCGAGGTCATCGAGGTAACTTTTTTCTTTGCGAAAATGTACTCTGAGGCTTCGTTGGAGAGTTATTAACGAAAAACACGGACCAATCGGAGCGAGACTATCGCAGACGTATTTCGGCTCGGCTAATGCCAACGCCACGCTCGCGTTCGGCGGGACCAGTGCTCCGATTGGTCCGTGTTTTTCGGGACCTCGGGAACCCTTTGAAGGAAGTACACGATTTTCGAAGTAACACGTTAACAGTAAGTATAACGAAAATATACAAATTACCGAAATATTTTTAAAACGCTAGGAACTTTCTTTCCAATACAATGTTTAAAATTGTTCGTTTCAAATACGATTAAAGAATGTATTAGTTTTATTCTAGAATCTTCCGTGGAGTTCCTTCCCAGTGCATCGTCTCGGTATCGATTCCATCCGTCGGAAAACAAAGGGCACGACGGAGGAACTTTTCTGTCGGTTCCCGTGCCTGTATTCCCGCGAATTTCCATTTCTCGTCCAATTAGCAGGTTCAATAAAGGGTGAAATAATATCTCGACTGGTCGAAAGCGGCTCTGCCGACGCGGCGCGGCGCGACGGAAGAGGAAGACATCCTCGCGGGCCAGCAATTGAACCATTGCGAAGAATGAGCCCCAAAGGGGGTGGAGGTGAGGGTGGAGGACGCTCCCGTGAATGAGCCCCGCTGCTTATTTAGTGGGCTGAAGCGACGCACATGCGCGCGTACACCCACTCTGTGTACACACGTGGACGCGAAATAAGCCCATTTCCACGGTACACTCGGCCGACTATGCGAGACAAAAGCCGCGTTTATATGTGCAAACGACCGTCGACGCAAGGAGCCACCGGCCGGACGCTTTTCCACGCGATACGAGGAACGGGAATCCGGAAGTAAATGCGGGGACCCGGTGTACACGATGTCCGAAACACCGGGATTGCGAACTATGGAGAAACTCGACTGGTAAATAAGACCCGGTCTGCTCTCTTGCCCGAGCTTTAAACGGCTTCGCAGTCTACTCGCCATTTGTCCGATTATTTCAAGAAAGTGGACTACGTAATTGAATATTAATCTTCGATTATGTGAGGCTCGTCAGAAATAAAAAAATTCTGTTTATCTTCGTTCTATACAGTAATGGATGGATGAAAAGAAAAAAGATAATTGTGAAACGAGGAAGAATTAGTTATCGACTCTTCCGATAGTTCTACTCGTACGAGTCCGAAAGTATGAACACATCTGTTCGGTAAAACAGTTCGCATTTGCTAAAATAATAGCCGAATTAGGATGATGTATCGCATCATTCTCGCAGTCTCTCGCGTATCGATCACTGTAAAATTGTGAAATCGCGAAGAATTGATCATCTTGATTCCCCAGCAAGTTCTAGCGCTATCCTGTATAACATTGACTAGAATAATAGCGAAATTAGAATGATGTATCACCTCCTTCTCGCAGTCCCTCACTTTTCGATCACGCTGAAATTGTAAAATCGCAAGAATCGAGAAAGTACGCCGGTTTGCCCGACAAAATGGCAGGCGGGGGTGGCTCGTTGCACAGAATTTTGCAGTCGTTGGCAGAAGCAAACGGTCGTGTAATGCGATTTAAGTACACCGGGATACGTCCGGAGTACAGTTGTTATATTAATTGCCGTTCGCGATGAATGACGCGCAATATTTCTCGCGGTGTTTCAGCCGCAGCCCCACAATTTTGAATACAAATGGTTCCATTAAACGGTTCGAGCTGCTTATTCAGCCAATTGTCCTAACGAAATGACGTCGTTCAATCACCGGCGCTCACTATTATGCGAGTTATGTTAACCCCCGTGGGCCCTCGCCCCTTCTCACCCCTTCGCCCTCGCCCCTCTGGCAAAGCGAGCACACCGAAAGGAAATCAAATCCTTTGAGGACTCCGAGCACAAAGCGTGAAGTTTCTTGCCGGGGAATTTCGATAGGATCCCCTCTTGTTCCTAAATACGCTATCTCATGCTGTGTGTTCCGGACGCTATGCGACGTTCCGTGAGATGCGCGAATCCGTCTCACGTAAATACCTTGTGTAACTGTGCCGCGAATTAATTAATAGCGACGGACAACTTTCGCGACGTATAATGGGCCAGGAAGAAAAGGGAAGTTCTCGGGTCAACCCCTTTCGATACTCGCCAAGAGCTCGCGCAGGGGAGCAGAAAAATAGTTGAAACTTCATTTTTAATTGAAATTGTTCTGGGAGCGTCTTTAAGAAGCACTCTACTTTTTCTTTTATCCCGTCTCGGCCCCTTTTTAAACGTTGCAAAATTGAAGTTGTAGCTGGCTGCACTTTGTTTCGATTAAATGCATTTTCCAGAAATAAAAACAGTACGAAAGAATGTAGAATAAGGCTTCGTTTCTGTGCTTTAGGTTTTATATCGATAAGTTGTGTTCCATTCGCAATTGCACATTTCAAGGAAATGTATTTTACGAATTTTCTAAATGAGGAATATGCAAGGATCGAGAGACGATTATTCAATTTCTTTTAGAAACGGAAATAAAAGGAGTGGTTATCGAGATAGTTTGTAAGAGCGACACTCGATAATCGGAAGCGGTAACTCGCACGCACAACCGACCAACCAACCAACCAAAGAAAGAAACAACTGCTTTTAATGCTATGCCACCGATCGACCCTCAGAAAATTTAGAGCCCCTTCAGGATCGAGATCGAATAAAGCCAAAGGGAGAGAGCCATCGCAGAAGGCAAAATAAAGGGGGTGGTTTACGAGATAGTTCGCGAAAGCGACACTCGAGAATCGAAAGCAGTAACTCGCACGCACAAGCAAGCTACCTCGGCAACCAACCAGCCAAGAATCCAAGCAACCAAGCAACCAAGCAACCAAGCAACGAACCACCCCCGTGCAGCATGTCGTGTCCGGGAGAGGGTAGCAGCAGTGAAGCGCGCGCGTTAACGGTGAGCTGACGAGCGTCGGGACGCGTTTAAGGATTAAAGTCGAGCTTATGAAAGCCACTCGGAAACTCGTTCGCTACGTGTGCACGTAGATTCGAGAGCAGATGTTCGTAATTGCTCCCTCTCGAGCGGCGCGGCGCAGCGCGGCGGACGGGCGTCGTTATAAGTGGTTCGCGACGCGTAAAGTCCTCCTGAGAAGGCTGCAGGTTGTGTGCCGACGGTTGCCGATGTGTATACGACCCGAGGGCTCTGTGTGCCGGGGTCCGTATGTGTCCCGCGTGTTTGACTTGGCCGTGCGCGAGCCTGCCCGGAGGTGTAAACAATTATTGCAGCAACGATGCAAAATGAAAATTGCAAACAACCGCCGCCGGCCGCCGGCCACCGGGAAACGGCTTGCTGCTCGCTACTCTCTCCCTCTCACTCTCTTCCTCTCTCCCTCTCTCACACACGCAACCCTCTCCCTTTCCTAACCCATCGATTATGAATGGAATCGCGGAATTGCTAATAAAACGTCTTCGGCCCGCTACGTCGGCAAACCTTTGTATTTCCCGCTTACGCGAGTGGACCATGGCTAGTTTCGTGCTGGATATTCGCTCTTGTTGCGTAAATGTAAACGACTATAGTTAACCCCTTACTTTACAAGTACACCTTACTCTCCGATTTATTTTGCAGCTACGGCGATTTAAATTTTCTTGTCGAGTTCATATCGCATGTACATTCGTTGATTTAGAATACTCGCTCTTGAGAGCTCCTCAGAAGATCCAACGCATTAAAAAATGCCTGAAAAAAATGGTAAAAGCGGAAAACTAGATTATGGTCCGTCGCTGGAGGGACCGTAAAGGGAACAGTGCGCGATAGAATTGAGACACCGCGTAGAAAGAACAAAATATCCAGCCCCGAAATCCGTGCTCGCAGCTTCGGCAACTGGATGCGGAGCCATGGGGCGGTAAGGGGGTAAGGGACGTTGAGGGGATCGGTGGGGCGGGCAACAGGAGAGGAGAAGCGTCGTTAATTTCTACGTCGGCGGAACAAGGCGGCGAGATTTACTGATATTTTTTCCAGTGAGCTTTTAGCGTTCTCCAGTTTTCTCTCTTTCCACCTACCGCCCCGCGATGCTCTACTCGCGCGTTCTCTGCGAGAGCGGTACTCGCGAATTACAAATGTTTATTGCGCGGAGTAGGTTATAACGGGCAGCCGGCAGGCGACTAACTAGGGAATTATGCGGCACGGCTCTTTTCGAAATCACCGTGACGTACCCGGGCACGCCCCCTCTGCTCCGGTAATATAACCGGAGAGCTGTTTTCCCCGATGGTCCGTGGAGGACCACTGTCTGAAAGCACCGGAAGATTTTATCGCTTTTCTGGAATAATACCGGAAACGTCACCCCGAGGACCTACGAACGTTACGCTATTCTTTCCTGATACTGGCGACGCACACGATTCTATAAAATAGGTGGAACGCATTGAAAAATTGTTGTAAGCTGATGCTTGATCGAGATAGACCAAAAAGGACAGAGACGCGTATCTGATCACGTTTGTGTGATTTGGTTCGTAATTTCTTGCCCGACAGGTATTTCTGCTCATATTTATTGGATTGATACGAAAGTAATAAGTAGACTGCGTATTTGATGCATTTCAAATGAATTGACAGATTAAAAATAATTAGGGATATTAATTTATCGGTTTCAGCTTGTTGAAATCGTTAAAAGATGAAAGGAATTTATAATTGGCTCCTCTTACCTCTAACCGCTGGGAATAATTTTTATTTTGCATAAAAATCCGCAGTCGATATAATAAAATTCAGACTGAAAACAGATTCTTCTTCTACCTGCGCATGGATGATTTTCACAAATACTGGTACGAATTTCATGCAATTTTGTAGTTTTTCTTAAGCAATTCGATGTTCAAGTTTCCCATCGATTTAGTTCGTTGTACACAAATTGGGCTGAATTCGTGTGTGTTGAGATTTGATTAAATTTCCTATCCGCGTTATTACAAGTTCGCTATTTTCCGAGTTTGAATGCCATTTAACGCCCGCAGATTCTATTTCGTGGAATTCCATGTGAAAATCACCGATCGGGATCTTTGTTTCGATGATCGAACGGATTCCAATTTTTTGATGGAAAGGGGATGAACGGGGATTTTCTGAAAAATTGTAAATACCGCTGCGAATCGTATCGCGGTACGGTCCGCTGGATTCGAATGGAGTCAGCGAATCGTAATTGGTTATTAGCGTCGTCGGCTCGCGTTGTAGCTGGCTATTCGCCGGTTCGATTTATTATTATTTATCTGCGGAATTGTCTTGCCGCGTGCGACCATTTACGAGGTTCACCGGTGAGGTCGAGATCGGTTAATGTAGCGATGTCCGACACAGCTTACGTGTGCACAGGGTTCTTGGACGTGATAGTAATGGCGTGAAGCAGGCGAAAATCTGGATCGACTTTCGGTCACGTGGCGAGCCGGGCCACGGGCCACGACTCCCCGACCCCCAGAAAGCACACGGGATGAATATTTATCGTGGCCAGCACGGACACAGCATCGAGACAAATTAACGCCGACCGGTTGAATACGTGCGTGGTCAGCCAGTGTCGCGACGACAGAAGCCAATCCCCGAAGAAAGGACGACGTCTCTCTTCAGACATGGGAATTGCGTAATAAATGCGTCAAATCCTTCGTTTACTTTTTTGGGCACAGTTCCTCTGCTCTTAATTCTTTGTTGAGACTTTGACTGAATTTTTTTCACAGTCGAACGACCATTCGCTCTCTCTACTGTTTGAAACACCCATCAATTATTGTCATTCGCGTACAAAATCCGCAATTGATGCAATTTTACACGCAGCAATTGACACGCTGTGACAGTCCTCGGGGACCGAAAATCTAATACACCGTAACATTAAAAAATATGTTTGCACTGTCTTAACAGATTTAATCAGCTGACGCGCAGAAGTATTTTTCTATTTAAACTTAAATGAGAAGTGAAATGGTGAACAGGAGAAAATTAGTTCGTGTTCAACGTGTGAACAAAAAATTCCCGTAACCAGTGTTTCCTCTATTAACAATTCTAGATTCTTCAGAGTTCACATTTTGTGGCGAAGGAATTTCATTAGCGTTTTCTGTCACTGTCGATACATTTCCCACCGTTGCGCAGACCGGATACGCCAGCAATAATTTGCAAAAGTCGCTCGTTCGCTCGGCAAACAAACAGTTTACGAATGCCAGCATTTTTTCATTAACCCGGACGGGCAAGGGCTGCAGCGCGAGCCAAGAAAATGTATTTCCTAATTAACATGCAACGCATCGGGCCCGTAAGTCTATTAAACGACGCGATTATAAAGTTCCCGTTAGACGGTGTTTAATTAATTACCTTCATGAGGAGCGTTACTGCGAGAGAGAGAGAGAAAGAGAGAACCGACCAGAATTAATTTTCCCGGTATAGCGGTGGCGAATGAAATCTTGTTAACAATGTGCCCGCGACGGCTGTGGGGCTGCGAATATTAACGTCGCGCGGCTGTTTCGCGATCGACAATGGACCCGATAAAAACCGGAGAGTACAAGCGCGAACAGCGATAGTCTCGTTCTAATTAATTTCAATCGGACGTTGGCTCCTTGTCACGCGGGAATTCGTAATTCCGTCGTGGACCACGACTATGGCAAGACAGCGACGGCTACCAGCCTTGTGCAATTTTAATCGAATATTTTGCGAGTGGACAAGGCTGTGATAATTTTCCGCACACTACAAGAAACTCGATTTTAACTCGAGCAAGCTACCCAAATGTTCAAATGATGCCGCTTTATATGGAAATGCTCCAATAACGAAGCGAACATGGCTACCTGTAACTATTTCTTCGAAGTTTTCTGAGCTGATGCGGACAATTTATTGTTAACGCTAGACCGAGCCCGTTGGAATAGCGGATTTGGAGTGTTTGTCTAAAATGTTGATTTATTTTTTATACATTTATGGCAAAAACGAGAGGGTGTAGTTTGAAAGAATAGGAGGATTGAACAATTTGAAAATGTGGATGTATACTTTCCAACATATTGAAGTCAAAGAAAGAATAAAATTTCCACGTCGTTCCTTTTTCCTGGAATTGATGCAATCTTCATTTTGCACAATGATCCGCTGTCTAGTCAACATTGAAACATTGATGCTTATCGTTTTCTTGAATTGTCGTGCGCTTTGAAATTCATCGGAACGGTAAAACACGCTCGTCGGTCGTCACGCTAACTTCTCCCAGGGGGTGAGATCTCATGGGTGTGTGAAAACGAGAGCTTCCCTTGACCGGAAACGCGGGAATAAAGGCTCCTTTTATTTCCGCTGTGGAGCACGGGAACGCCAGAAAGGTATGCGAATTGTAATGGAGAGAGAGAGAGAGAGAGAGAGAGAGAGAGAGTTCCGTGTGCATCCCACCTGCCGTCTGAAATTTTCATTGAGAGAATATTAAACAACAGTGTCGCGTTGTTCGCCGGCTCCTTGCTAGTCGCATTTCTGTTTAAGTTTCCCGATGACGTCGAGTCGCTGGAACATTAACAAGGAAGCCAGCAGAGACGTTTCCTCTCGGCGAATCCTGCACGACGGCAATTCCGCTTCGCCTAATTCCCGCGTGGAATTGTCGCCTCCCGTGATCGAACCGAAGGATATCGGCAAACGCGGCTAACGAACGCAGAACCAGGAATGATTGGCACACTCGTTGGATGGGATTTACTTGTTAATCGTTAATCACGGTGTTTATGCTTCTGATTACAAGCGGCGTATTATCTCGATGAAATATTAACACAGCGAATTTATAATTACTGAAAGAATACGCGAAGCACGCAGCTCGTCCGAGGGATTTCGATATTTGATTGCTGCCTTCGCTCAAAGCGATTTTTCACCGTGTAATTATGTAAATTATAGATCCGTATGTTTAATTGGTACTATCGATACGCCAATAATTAAAGTACTCGGAAACCCAGCGCGCGCGCGCGCGCGGTTCGTTATTGTTGCCTTGGAACAATCGCGCATAAGCGGGTTGGTAAATAATTCTTAAATAAACACCCGTTAAATAAATACCGGAGCGAACACGCAAGTTATAGGAAACTCGTTTAACGCTTCGAGACTTGATTTGTGTTGCACGTCGCTTTTCGATAGCGATTTTCCGTCCGAAATTTAATACGACCAATTGCGGTGGAGTCCGTCGAATTATCTTTGCTTTTAAGCCAATGTTAAAAATGAAGAAAAATCTGTGAAATTCAGTATGGAATGAGAATGGAAACGAAGAGAACATAATGAAACTTCTCTCCTCTTTGATAGCTGAAATATGGTATCTTTGAGAACTATGTAGCGACGGTTCATAGCACCTCGGAAGACTTCAAAGGAATAGTCATTGTAAGGCCCCAGCTGGGTACTAAACATTTTTGGTTTAAGAATTTTCAAGTGTATCAGTCGAGGAGGAAGGTAACAAAGCGGTGGTGTGATGAAACTTCCGCTTTTGCACGGGAGATGTGATATTTCTAAGGGCTGGTAGCATGTAATAACACCTCGGCAGACTTCAAAGCGAGAGTGGTAGCAAGTTTCATCTAGATCCTAAGCTTTTTTGGCTTGTGATTAAAGAATTTCGAGTGCGTCTTATGAAAGCGAAGTCTTGTATTCTTTCTTCAAGATATTTAGACTTTTCCTTCTGGTCCGATAAAACGATATTTTACCATGATATTACGTAATATATAATTTTTCACTTCATTTTACAATTATCAGTGAAATCGATCGACGTAAAATGTAATTAGCGAAAAGATCAATTTGTTTGGAATTTTCACAATCACCGGCACATACGCGACGAATAAACAGCGGATCTTTATGAAAAATAAAAATTTTCTACCTGAATTGCAACAAATTGAAGCGAAATAACAATTTATTTTCCTTTTTAATATGTTCAATTGATAGAAAATAATCCAACGGTATTTTTAAATTCTACTAATAATTTGATCGTTTCAAATTACATCTATTCATTTTTGTCATATCGATGAATCTTCTGAAATACATTTCCAATTTACCGGAAGCATCGTCGAAAGAAAAGAAAATTCATTTCCCTGCAATTTACCCAAATTCTCTGATAAAAGAGTTTCCAAAAAAGCGTAGCTTGTCATCGAGTAGAAAAGTAGCATTTTGCGTGAGCTTTACGTGGAACACACGTATCGAGTCTGACAATTTTCCAGTAATTCGAGGCGGAGCATCGGAGTGATTTTTTCGCAGCGGCAATGAAGCGTTAGCAGCGAATGGGATTCGTTTATGCTCGGTCCATATTTAGTCCCGGGAGCTTTTATCGTTGGGTAAAAATGCTCCGGGTCCGGTTCGAGGAGAGTTCGAGGATAAACCGTGTGGCGCGAGTAAATTTTAGGGGTGGCTTCGGCAGTTCCGCGTCGAAAAGACGACCGTGCTTGCGATGGATCAATTAGTAGAAGGGAGCAGACGATCCCAACCCTTGGGAGAGGTCTATCGTGGTGTACGATGAGCGTAACCGTCGCGTTACGACCCAGGTTGGGTGGTCGTTACTTTTATCGTCCATCGAAGTCCGGAACACGGAAATCGCCGTGCGGATTACGAGGGACAGGATTCTTTCTTTCCTAACAGGGGAGATCGTGGAAAATTTTTTCCTCGTCCCATCGCGTCCCAAGGTTGAATCGAGTCGAGTCGATTCTCTGTAATCGCGGCTTTTTCTCAAAATATCAGCCCGAGAAATTAAACTGGAGAACGCGCCCGCGCGAACCGTTCACCTGAAATCACGATTTCCGACCAGCTAAGAGCTAATATCGACCGCTGAACACTGTGTTTTTTCTTCCAGAGAAAATAGGAACTGTGGTTCATCCGCTGAAGATGAAGACTGATAGCGTCTGGTTTGTTGCCTTTGCAGTCTCTTCGTTGAGGAGAGATTACGGATTTCATTATTCTCGAGATTTTAACTCAACATCCGTACGGTCTCCACATTTATTTTCGCTAAAATTTCTAAAATTTAGTCACCAAATTGTATTTCATCCACGTACAACGAATTCATAATTTTTACGTTGTAAAAGTTTACAACACAAGCGAAAGAAATGAAGGATTTTACACTACCTGAAACCAGAAAATGGCTAAAATTTTCACATCGAGTAACGCGCGAAGTTAATGGTAGTGGGTGTGTAGTAAAAAATTTAATAACTTTTATTGTATCCTTTTTTGCACCTGCATTTTCTTCCCTCCGAGACGGTCTATTGAGATTTTAGAATAATAGACTGCATTGTGACCGTTAAGACAATGCGTCTGCCCCATACCTTTGTTTCTATATAGTTATTACTGCACACTTCGCTGATACACACGTCCCGGTGCTCTGTACTCTCACCAGGTTTGATATTCTCTAACTTTTTTTTTCTTCCACCTAAAGTGGAACATGCGCTGAAGGATACAGGACATTTTTATTCTCTGCAGAAAGTGACGGAAAAAAGGAGGGTCTGACAACAGGGATGCTTTTACGAGCGGAAAATGCATATTCCCTGCCGATAGAGGTGGCAAGTAGTTTTCATTTAATAATAGATTTGTCCGATAGTATCTGACCGATAGAAAATGTTTCTTGTAGAATATCTCGAAGACGAAAAATATCCACAACATTATAAATGAAACGAATTAACTACAAACCAAATTTCGTTACTCGGTTCTATTTTCTTCCATACTCAATTCCACTTTTTAAAAAAAAAAGTAGGCCAAATCGTGCTTTAAAAAAAGGCCAGAGATCGCGTTGTCTACGAATCAAAAAGCAAAACCTCGCGAGAGAGAGAGAGTTTCCGGCAAAGAGTCTACCGTCGTAACAATATAAAATCGTGCAGAAGCCGGCGAAAAAGACATCGAGGAGCATTACCTCGTCCGGTTCGTGCCGGAGGGATCGTAATCGAACGATTTCCAATATGGAATTTTCGAAAGCGAAAAGAGTTCGGTTGTCCTCGATTACGAAGAAAATTTCGGACCGTTCGCGGAGCATGGTGGGCGGGTTAACCATCCATTAAAAATTCGCTCGGCCGGATGATGCCGGTTAAATAACCGGCCTCTCTCCATTCTCGGGGCTCCCACTCCCGCGGGACGGCGGTGGAAACATTATTTCATGCGCCGCGGCTCGGTCGAGACGGTAGAGAAAGATTCTCGATGATGAAAATCGCGGATTCTATGCCGGACCTCCATTTCCGTACGAAAGTCTTGTGCAATTTCAATCCTCTTTTTACGGGGGCGGAGAAACGAGGGGACGGGGTGGATCCTCTCTCGCAGTTTTTCTTTTTTCCCAACCCCGCCTTTTTTCTTCCCTATCGCGAAACCCGTTTGCCTGGTTTTCACCCCTCCAAAAACGGGAGAAAAAAGGACGAGAGAGAGAGAGAGAGAGAGAGAGAGAGAGAGAGGGGATACGAAAGGAGGGGGTGATAAAAGGAAAAAGCGAAAGAAACGCTAGCTCGATTTCTTTTCAGTTTATAAAGAGATAGACCCCGACGGTTCTGAATCTCGATAGAATGTGCTGTGTGCCCGGCCCGCTATCCTCTCTTTTTCTCGTCCGTTCTCCTCTTCGGTTCGGCCTCATTTCGCAGCCCCGGCTTTTATCCTCGTGTCATTAGTCCCCCGTACTTCATTACGAAAATTTCCCATTCCCTTCGCCTACACCCCCGCTTACACCCCCGTTTCTATCCGGGACCCGACACGAACCGACCCGACCCGACCCGACACGCTCCGTCTTCCTACGGGTGTGTGCGCGCGCGAACACCCGGCTGGAAATTAATTTCAACCAATACATCGCGGTCCGATATGTCGCCTGTAAAGAGAACGGGCGCTGAATTACTCGTCAGCACGATTCATTGATGTCCGTTTAGCGGTCTATCGCTCACCCCTTTCCTCGTGCTGTGTCTACAAACCGACACACATACTGGCTCCAACCCTTCACACCTTCGTGTCAACCCTCTCCGGTTGGCAAAGCCACGAAATAATTATTTCACTGGTACTTTCAGGGATTTTAAATTTCTCCCTTGTTCGGCGATTTTTCTTGCGGCCACCGTGAATAGAACTTCTTTGTGGCTTGTCATTTTGAGGGAGACAGGGCGGCTAGCGTAGTCTTGTATTTAGCTAAGTTAAATTCAAATACAAATTGTCTGTTGGTTTTATTCTCTTAACAATTTAAAAAAATTGAAAATAACACAATGAACACGTTCGATTCAATAGCACCACTCGATACGACGTTTTATTACTATTTCTAGTATAATACAATTTAAGTAGGCGGGTAGTTTCTGAAAAAGAAGTGGAATTAAAAATTCCATTTTCCCCGCGAAATAAACTGAAGCTAAGATAAACGTTCTTTGAGTGTGTATTTTGCAGTATTCTGAAGACTTTTGTTCGCGCTGGAGGTACACAACGTTCCTGACGTACGAAAAATTTTCACTCGGAACCTATAAGAAGAAATTTCTTTCACTGTGGCTTTCTTTGTATTACAATTTCTACACGTGAAAGCATAGCTTAGAAGAGCTCTCTTTATCCGCAGTTTCTTACATTTACCTGTATACTGTGAAACAGAGCGGTTCCGCAATATGCTTGTACAAAGAGTAAATTCATTCAATGCATTTTCATTGTTGTTATAATTGTTATTCGTCGTTGACGATAGTTGTTTGTACAATGGGACAACCTGATACGAATGGACCCTGGCTGTCACCACTTTCTCGCGAGAATGCCGACGGATTCGAGGACCCTGAAACTTTCGGGAACCCGGCCCGATCCCGAAAAAAATTCCTGACCCGACATCGTCGGGTTCCCCGTACACACCTCTGCCAGTTCCGTATCCGTGTAGCCTCGCCGGAAGTTCGCAACGCCACCGACCGGATGTTCTTCCCGGGTTCTCCGGGGGTAATATTAAAAACAGAGGAGGTGGAGTAGGAGGCGGCTTGGCTGGGTTTCAGGGAGCGGCTCGCCAGACAGGAAGAAGCGGAATCGCGCGAAAATTTATGAAACTATGCATATGTAATACGCGGTCGGACAGGAGTCCGGGTGTGCGTGCAAACGGAAGCGTAAAATGGCTCGGATTGCGGGCTCAAAACGGTTCGCGAGGGCTCTGTTCCACCGAGTCGGTCGTCCGTCCCCTCTGTTGGAACAACCAGAGGCTCCCGGTTGTCTTGCCTTGTTTGCCGAGATTAATTTCTCTGTACGATTGTTTTTTCCTTTCGGCTCCCGAGACAGTCGTATTTAATACCTCCTGCCTGGGGGGTTAAACGGCGGGGGTGGACTCTCGGTTCTGGATTTGCCGAGGATTAATGGCGTTGCTTCGCGAAACGGACGGTGAAGGGTAAAATTGCTTCGGCTGGGTTAATGTTAATTGGTCGGGGATTTTCACTCGAGCGTTGTTTATAAACCCGCAAGAAAATTTGTTAGCAACCCCATTTTTTTGAGTGATTACGTTGCGCAGCATGGTACCTCCTTTAAATTGCCTCGACGTTGCCCTTGAACTGTTCCGCATACACCGGTGCAAGGATACATCGTGTTTTCATACTCCGATAGCGACCCAGAGTATCAGAATCGTCACCCAATTACACTCTGAACCTAGCATTTACGAACACGCTTTAAACCCGTCAATCGATTAAACATCAGCGGCGTTAATTGTGCCGGCAGCGTTTCTCACAAACTCGGTCGAACCTCTCGACGAGTTTGTCGATTGGAAAATATTCCAGTAAAAGGACAGTTTCGATCGGAAAAAAGGTAATTAGCCGGCGATCGATGGAGGAAAACGTCTTCCAACCTCTTTTTCACCGAGCGCCACAGCGAGAGGAGACGGAAACGGCGAATCGGAAGAACGCCGTCGGAAACGCAAGAACGAAAAGTCATTTGTCGCGCGATATTTCCGGCGGCGACGTCCCGCTTTGTCTTTCGCTGCGAGAGAGAGACCGGGCGCTCCCTGCGAAATAGGCGGATCTTAAGAACGTCGTTTGGTTTGTGAAAGCGAGCCTCCGAGTGTGAGTAATGTGAATACATTTCCTCGGAGTACGCCGGCTGCTTTATTTCCGCCGATACACACTGCTTTGTGCGGCAAAGTACACGTCCCGACGATCCTGCTCGGCCCGTTTCACTGATACGCCTCGTCTAAACGCGTCTGTGCCGCCATTTCTCCATCAAAAATTTTTTTGGACATCCGTCCGAACATTTACGAACACTAAAGTTCATATTATACAGACGATTTTTGTATTTAGAAGTCGAATTTTATTTGTACGTTTTTGTCATAGATACAAAAAATCCGCAGTCTACTTATTCTTCTGGACGAGTATAGTCTGAATTTTAAGCATACGGCGAATGGTTTGCTGTCGTTGGTACAACAAAACAGAAAATATCTTGCAGTCTCTTCCAGTCTTGTATTTTGCGTTTGTCCAGGGGGTTGGATATGCTAAACGTTGCAAATGCCGGACCAGTTTCGCGGGCGACACCCTGTACAGCGAGGCTAGCGGAGGGTGAGCCGCGGCAGGGGTTGCCAGGATTATTCTACGAGGTCGCCGCTCGTGTATGCAATTAAAGTCAACAGGTCCTCTCGTGTCTGAAAATAATGGGATGTGGAGTCGGTCGGAATTGAGGCGGGCGCTGCCATGCCGGTGCAAGAACCGCGTTAGAACGGCTCGAGATGTGGGGGATGGGAAAGATAGAAAGAGAAAGAGGGATTTAGAGAAGGAGAGACTCGGAAGGAGTCAGCCCGGGGATGCTCAATGAAATTTCATTTCGAAATTTGAATAACGAGATGGAGGATTCTTTGCCGGGCCGAGATTACTCGCTATCCGCCGCGCGCCGCGGACCGGGTCGCCGTTCAAAGCGTACTCGCGGGTTTTAATCGCGGAAACCGGTCCGTGTAATTTCTGTAACAGCGACTTTTCCGCAGCGGCGACTTATTACCATCGTCGTTAACCGTCTCGACGGAGTCGCCCAGCCCCTTTGAAGCGCGAGTGCTCGTGTTTAGGCGCGGGCACGTAAGACCACTCGACAAACTCCCTTTTTCCATCCCTCTATCGCAACCGCTGTACCCTTTCCATAGACCCGTCACGACCATTATTCCGCGTTTTACAAGAAGCCGAAGGGGTGGCGAGTGGGGTGGGAACCACCGACGCGATTGTTTACGCCTACTCGATCGTTTATTTGAATATCGATGGTGAATGGGGACTCGCTACAGGGGTGCGGAACACGCCTGTCCCTCCACCCTCTTCTTCCTCTTCTCCTCTCCCCCTGTTCTCGTCGTCGAGAAAATTCAATATCGCAGCACCGCGTAATTGACGATCTTTCTTCCAATTTTCCCTCTTCGACGCCCTGCCACCCGTACGTCATCGCAGTGCGACGTTCGATCACTTTGTTAGTAGACGTCGCTGCGATTTAAAGGGGTGCTCACACTTTGACCCGCGTCGAGGGTCGCTTAGCAAACTTTACGAGGGGATACCGATAATTTTAGATAGGTGAAATTTTTTAGGCTTGTTCACAAACGTTTGTACCGCGTTCAGGAATTTTTAGAAACATTATTAGAAACCACCCCTTTGTCGAACCACTGCAATTATGACGTTCGATCGCTTTGTAAATACACTTTGATAACTTTTGGAGGGATACCGACAAATTTGGTTTTACGAAACTCTGCAGATTTATTCGTACGTGTTTACAATAAATTCAGGAATTTTTATACATCGATGTCGAAATTTTACCTCGCTGCGGCCTAGCCACCCCTTCGTCAACTAACTGCAATTATTACGTTCGATCACTTTATAAATGCACCATGGTTTTACGAAGCTCCGCAAATTTGTTCATACACGTTTACACCGTGTTCACAAATTTTTCTAGACAAAATTGGTGTTAGAGTATCGCGCAATCGGAGCCCCGTAAAAGACTTGCGATTAGCCCGCAGGATGAATGTCTCAGGCTCTCGATCAGGGAAAATCGTTTAACGTCGTAACGGCACCGATTCGACGCTCGTGTCTGATTATCCGAGCGACGGTTTCCGCAATCTTCGAGCCCCGGCGAGGAACAGGTAATATTTGCATCGGTGTCTGCGGACTCGTCGACGCCGATATTCACCCCATCCCCTGCAACCGTCTTTCTCTCGATCGTTCTCATGGTTCGGGAGACTTTCGCAAGTTTTCTAATTAGTATGGTGCCTCTGGCTGTAAGCGAACTCGGCTCCTCGACGATTTAAACTGGGGGAAAACGGGAAAGGAACGCGCCTTTGAGTCCTCGTCCGGGAACTTTTGGCTTTCCCACCCCTCGAAAAAGATCTCTCTCTCTCTCCTGAGAGACAAGCCGTAAAGTCGGTCCATCGACTCCGAGATTTTCCGACAACGTCTTTCCCCTTTATTATTCGTGCTCGCGCTCGTTCGCTGGCGTGTCTACCACTCGGACTGCGAAGTTACATTGCGCGAAGTGTTCCGGTTCATCTACCGTGCCGATTCTTTCGCATTTCGCGAAGTTTCAATCCCTTCTTCTGCACATAAATCGCCACGAATCGGTTCTCTTTGATTAGCGGCTTTACTGCTCTTGTTTCGGCCAAGCTCACATATTTTTACAATTTTCTCTTAGCGATTAGAACATATGCACAAGAAAAACGTCATAAATAAAAAGATACCAACGTTACAGGAGAGCGCTTCAAAGTCCTTTGATAGTTCAACTAGCTGTGACTGCAAGCAAAAACAAATAAAACCTAATAATTATATAAAAAAAACTTTAAAAATTAGAGTTTACTATTTTCTACATTAGAGATATACCTCTGGAACGAGTATTTTAATCCAATAAATGGAAAACTGAAAAATTTTGAGTTGCGACGTTTTGTAGGCACAGATAAAACATTTAAACATCGTGACCTTTACTTCTTCCTTCGCAATTAACCAATTAAACCAAGGTAAACCATCGATTAGGACTTTCTCCTTCGGTGGATCCTTCAACTGGATCAAATAAATCTTCTCTTACTTAATGTGTCCCTTTGTACATGTCCTACCTAATTTATCACGAACATTATGTGCAATCAATTTATGCGGTACAGAATCTCACATTATATCTGACATTTTTCTTGTACGCCATCGAGCTCCTCGACCAACGAAGCGAAGTAATGAAAGAGTTTGCCAAAGGGTAGATAAATCGTTTGCCTAATCCCCATTCGGAAAGTTATCGTACAACGCTGCGGCTCACGGTGTACACCGTAGGCTATCGACTTAATTCCTCGGGTAAGTGTCGGTGGCTATAACGTGCCATTCTTTTTTATTGGAACGTTCGGTTGGCTTGGGTCGCAGTCGATTTTTTTTCTCGGGGGCCCGGCCGATCGCGAAACTTCGAGGTATAAATTGCGAATAAGTTTCCCGTGGGAGGTTCGGCCGGACGGGCTGTGGTGTAATCTCGCTCGATTTTCTTTATCGGAAATTGGAGAACGGGTCAGCTTTGTCTTCCGACGCTTTTCAAACAGCCGAGGCCCCCCGAAAGTTTGAAATGGTTTCTCGATCGGGGACGAGTAGAGACATAAAAATTTCATCCTGGAAAACCGGGATTAAAAACGCACCGCAGACGCTCTTGTCCTCCCCTACCGTTAAATTAACCAACATGCGGAGCGACGCCGAGGAAACGGCGAACAAAACGACGCTAAATGCGAACGCTGCATTTTTAAAAGGAACTACGGCCATTATTAAATAATACTGAGACTTCTTGATCCGTTACGGCTGCTTGTTGTCGTTGTTCGCTGCTCTCCGAATTATATACGCTGTTGCCGGATTGCCCATAATGTTTCTATTAAATAACAAAGAGAATTTCTCTTATCCCCGGGCAACTGTCCCCGACAAGTATGAAAAACTGCTCGACAAAGCAGCCCTAGAATAAGCTTTTTTATCAAATTATATTCCTGTTTATCGTGACATCGCGCCCGTCTACCTGATTTTTCAAAGCACGCTTTTGCACCGTTACAGGATATAAAAATGAAAGTAGCCGAGGAGAATTAATTTGGTTAATGAAATGGTTGGGATTCTGCTGGGAGATGGTTTATGTGTTTTTAAAACCGCTGAAGCAGAATTATTTTTCTTTATGGAATAATACGATGTAGATTACTGCTATGACAATGGCCAGAGCGTTCATGGAAAAGTAAGCAAAGTTGCATGTGACTCTACACGGTTTTATAAAACTTGACTTTTCTTAGCACTCGAATGGCCTAGATTGATTTTTCATCTAGCACTTTTGATTACTGAAAAACCACAACGCATGCATTAATTGTGCAAAGGTCAGTGGTCTTCTCGAGTGATTGTAGACCCAATCACGCGCGAGGACCTTTCGATGAATGCCACCCTCTGGAAAAATGCGTTTGCGAAAGCTCCGTTGGCCAGTACAAATCGTCGAGAGTATCCGCGGCGAAAACACTCATCAATTCTCGAAGGAGCGGCTCGCCGAAGGTGCCATCGGGAGCCATTAGGTTTCCCCAGGATAACAGTGGAATCGCGATCCGCGATTTGCCTTCGCCACCCCGTTTCACAGTTTCGTAAGAGCGTGTGGGTGGAAGAGAAAAGAGAGAGAGAGAGACAGAGAGAAAGCGAGAGCGGGAGAGAGAAGAGGGTGGAGGCTGTGAAACGGGTGTAGCAAAGCGCTTAAATTTAATCGGCCTGGAAATTCGGGGTCGGTGGTGCGCGGGAATAGGCGCGCGTAAAATTTATTATCGCGTCAATTAGAAATTGATGGAACGCCGGACGATAATCGATTTAGGATCGAATCGGACCGGGCTCCGGAACGAGGGATCGGCTCGTTTTCCCGCGAGTCGTTTCCAGCTCGACTGCTTTTCCGTTCCATGACTGACAGAATTCACTGCCGAGCGCCACCATTCTCTTCTTCCTCCTCCCCCCCAACGCCAGCGTTCCGTTTTCCATCGATCCGGTCCCCGCGATCTGTTTCCCACCTATTGTTTATTCTATGTATACTTCTGCTAGGAAATTGACTGTTTAATTGAATTATTTCTAGGCCACCGGCCATCGTATGTACAACGCTCTGTAATTCTCTTACCAATGAACCGCATCGCTCTTCGCGTTCCAATGAGCTACGTATAGAGTTTTCATTGACCGGGAGATAAGTATTAACGATTGGTTGAGTTGTTACAATCTGCTGGATGACGTCCTTGTTATGAGCAAAATGTAGGTTGAACTTGGTTGAAACGATACTAACCGATAATTTAACCCCTCGACTTCGTTCTCCAATGATGAAACCTGCAAGAAGCACCTTCAAAAATATCTTTAAAAAATGGATAAATTGCGCACGGTCTCAAGCATCGTCAAAATTGAAGAGTTGCAAAAATACAGTTGCCTTCCCAGCGAGTTTTCATTAGTTAGTCCTGGCAAAGGTTTGTCTAAATATTTCGATGTATCGGATGCACGTGCATACATATATGTATGTATACAAAAATGTATTTTTCGTTTTCAACCAACGACAAGGCCGACCACGCCTGGAGGATGTTGTTCTCAACGCAATTTTACGACGATATTCCGGTTTTCATCCTGTCTCGTTTCCCCCTCAACCCCTGACTACACCACCCCTCTTCCACGCTGTTTTCTTTTTTTTTCGAAAAAAACGTTGAGCACAAAGCTGCCCGGTTAAATGTTTCAGCAGCCAAACGGTTTTTAGGAATACCGGAAAATGGCGAGAGCGTTTCGAAACGGAACCTATATAGGAAAATGCTTTTATCGTTCGAAGGGTTCCGCCATTCCGACGGTGAACCGAACAAGCTCATCTTGAACGTTATCTTTAATGAATTACGGCGATTACGATTTGCTAACTGTTTTATCTCTTCTTCCGTATCCGTAACGATATTGTTTTAAAATGGAAATTATTTATGACTCCGACAGATATTGTTAAATGTATAAATTTGATATGGCGTACTTACTAGAAATTAGGGGCAGGCTCGACGCTGTGAGCCTGGAACAAACAAAATATTCAACTGAAATTGATTTATCGATTGGTTTAATCTCTCGCATACTTAAAAATTAAATATACACATGACAAGCTCGCACGCTGCATCGAGGTTCGACTAATTTCGAACAAAACTAAAAATCATCAAAGAGAGATATCCTGCGGCAGAATACGGCTAGGGAAATCATGCTCGTTGATCCAAAGGCAAAAGTTTGTTGGGGATTGGAAGTCGCGTCGCGTCGCGTCGCGTCGCGGGGGTTAATTCATTAAAGGGTGGCTTAAGCCTTTGCAAAAAGTCGGGCTTGTTCTCGAGCCCGGCGGCTTTGGCGTTACGCGAATCGCGTCCCGGCGCGCATTACTATGTGCGACGCGTCGCGAGTGCACACACGGAAGCGCATTGTGGATTCCGTGCGTGTCGTGTGCAGGCCGGAAATAATATCTATCGATCCGACCTCGGGTCCGTGGCCGAGGTGGTCCGCGGAGGCGCAGGATAAAAGTGCATCGCGGGTGCATCCACCGTGAGAACGGAATCACCATAGATCGTCGTCGATCGGTACGTGCGCGCCGCGAGCGACTCTCTGTTCCGACGATCGATTCGATTCGACTCGACTCGGTTTGCTACGATTCTTCACGGCAGACCGAGTGCGGCGGAATCATCGACAAAATACGCTTTAAACGGAGACGAGGAAAACAGGAAGAAAGGAGAGGAAAGCGAAGGGAAAGACGGTAGGATGATAGAGGAACATGTTGCGTGTGGTTTGTCAGACCAGCTGGACAAAATTCGATGGTGTAGGATTTTCAAATGATTTTATTTCGAACATAAATGTACACGTTACTGTCGCGTGCTATCGCACTGTGTGTAAGAAATAATAAGAAACATAAGAAATTCACCTGAGGAATCGACCCTTTCAAGGAAATGCATTATTTTGAGATCACCCTGTATGGCTCACCCGTGCTGTGGACAATTGATTCATAATTATTTCACCAGATGTCAGAGACCTTACGCAGTAACTTCCAATAAAGATTCTTCCATTTTTACAATCCCCAAAATGACTTAGGTCCAGGTAGATTAAATTAGTAACGATTGGTAACGCTGTGCGGCAGACCGAGCGCAGCGGATTCATCGGCAAAATGTGCTTCAAACCGCAGCAAACGTGGACGGGGAACGAAAAAGAAAAGGAAGGAAAAGATAGAGAAACGGAGAAGAAAACGAGAGAGGAAGATAGAGAAACCCAACCGGAAACATCGAAGATGAATCGAGTTACAAATATCGACCGGTCCGCGTCGGAACGTTTTGCATATTTCCGACAGGTTTATTTTCGATGGTCTGTTTGGTCAGTCGCGTGTCACCTCTGTCTCTCTCTCTCTCTCTCTCTCTCTGGCTCTCCTGCCCTTATTTTTTCTACGTTCTTTTCTGAGTCGGAGGATTTTTATTCGACGCGATATCTGGGAAAATCGGAGACATCAGCGTCGGTGAATCGAGTTATACATAACCCATGAACCGCGACGGAACGTTTCACCTTGTTAGATCGGCTTATTCGGTTCCCTTGTTTGTGGACCGTGCAGGATCGTCCTCGTTCCTGTCTGATGAGCGACTTTATACGAGACAGTATCGAGGTTCCGCGATATTGCCACTCATATTTTTGTTCGACCCGGTGAACCGCACGGTTTTTCCATCGGACACTTGGACGACGAGCACTTTCATGAATTAAACGTTAAGGCCGCTTCGTTACAGGAATTTCCGGCCGATTTCAGCATCGGTTTCCTCTTCGTTCTGTTCTGTATAGCTTGTAGCCTCGATTACGATCGCGAGCAATCGCGTCGAGTTTCGATTAGGCAAAGCGTCGGACACCTTGAATTTTAGGAAGAAAAATTCGAAATCGTTCCTGTCGCTTCTTTTCGATGAAGTAGAAAGCGTTAAATAAACTGAATATTTCTGCAATGTATTTCTAATTGTAATACATAATTTTATGAAATATGAATTAAACCAGAGCTATGTGTGCGTGTGCCTGTAATTTAATCGTTCACGTAAACAATGGAGCGATTCGGTACAATTAAAAGAAGCCTTAGAGGCACTGGTCGAGTAACGAGAATGAAATACGATATTCGAAGTGCGAACATTTATTTTAAAACTGTATTCTTTTATTTTATACGATGATACCGAACGACCAATTATGCTTGTTGTATTCTGAGCACCACAGTCGAATTTTCGTAATTTATGGATAGGATGAGAAAATATTGAACAGCAATTACTTACAACGTTCAAAAGTGTAGTTGCCGATATTCATCCTGTTTCAACCACTCGATCAAACTTCTTCATATTTCTTTTGCACTGTGCAAAAAGTCGCACATATTGACTCCGAACTGCTGAATCCGGGGATCACAGTGGGTCTCGGGCAACGACCCAAGACACAGGCGCATATTTTAAGAGCATCATTGGAAAGTCTCTTTCGCTGCGTCCGCCTTATTTTTGCGCTTTTTCCTAGCGCCCCGCTGCGGACCCTGTGGTCAGCGTGGGAGAACCAAGCCAACCGCTCTTTTCCACCCCCGTTTCACCCTCGAACCAACCCCCCGGAACCCGACGAAACTCATCCCCGTGACAGCGTGCCGGTTCCTCGCGTCCAGGAAAAACTTGAATTCGCGGCGTGCATTCTTGCCTCGGCGGCTGGCCGCTGTGCTGCGCTTTTAAAACGGCGGTCGCCGTTGCAACCAACGACTCCGTTCCCAGACGTTTCCGGTGGTCGAGGCTGTCACACCTTCCGTTTGAATAAAGAAACCTTCAACCCCGTCCCTCTGTGCTACATGGAAATCCACCGAGAACTTTCCTTGTACCCATTCGACGTCCCTGAAATGCCATAGAAATCGATCCGAGGATCTCTTTGCCAGAAAATCCACGAGATCTACTACCTTCCTTGGAGATCTGGGACATTCTACTCCAACGCCTACCGAAACCATGGTGCACCATTGCAATTTCCCGTTCCATAATCTCCATTTTCACCGTCGATCTAAATTCGCGTCTTATTTCTCCTTCTCGAGGTATTTAGAAAACCGTTTCGCGGACGGATTCGCTGTAATGGGGCAGAAACAAGGAGGTTAGGTGAATCGGGGCACGTTCGAGCTCCTCGGAATCCTCGGTCTATCGAATTATTTTCGCCACGCGCCTCTCCAGTTCGGCGCGCGGGTTGTCCGTGAAAATACATTTCGCGTTTCAATTTCGTCCGGGTTCAATATCCAGAGGGGAACGCGCAAAATCGATTCCTGGAGGCGAAGGAACCCTCGAGAAACCGTTGACGCCGGCGGCCCGTGGTTTTCGAGCCGCACTTTGAGTCGTTCCATGTTTCTTCGCCGACGTGTTGCATTCCCATCCGATCGATGTTCCGCGAGGCTGCCTCGAAAATGATCCCCGCGCGAATTTACTGCCAACCCGCCGTCGAACGCATGAACATCGGCCACGGTGCGGCGTATCGATTCGCGTATTTAACAAACACCGACGACGATCCGTATTAGATTTCCAACTTTGCGAACGCGAACCGATATCCCAGCGCTCTCGAAAAATTTCAGTAATTACCACGATCCTGCTTGATATCCGGAACGGTGTTTCGCTGCGTTATTGCTCGTTGGCCGCGGATTTTCTGTGTTTATTTTATAAGCAGCGAAACGTTGTTTCATTTATAATCCGTTTCGTGCAATTGATGGAAACTATTTTTATTTTATACAAAGATTCCCAGTGTAATTATTCTTCATTGGACGCACGAGATAGTGGTACGTACTATTAGACGGTATTGTACACGCGTAGATGGAAAAGACGTAGAAATCCACAAAAATTGGGATTCAGTGTAAAATTCTAGAGACGCTTTCGTGGATCTCGCATACGTTGCGTCTCGACAGGTACAGTGTATCGGTATTAATGCTGTTCGTGCAATTTTCAGTAAGGACGACGAGTAGCCAGAGGCTGTTTTCATACGTGACCCATATTCTACCTCCTCTAAACATCGTCTTCCATCTCGACCTTCTTTAAGCTGTCAAAAATCGTTCTCGCTAAACGACCAGCACTTTTCTAATTAAAAGTCTGACATAAATCAAGATGTTCCACCAAACGATCTTTTGACACGGTACATGTTTGAAACGACATTTTCTTGTACAATTCTAAATTTATTTAATAATAACCCTGTTTCGATTTCTAAAACTGACGAATACACTTCGGATTTTTATGCAAAATACGGTGGGTTTAGCAGGTTGATTCGCAACAGTGTTGACCACAAAGGCACTGTCGCGTCGTCGGCGAAGCATCATCGAACAGTCTGTCGAGCGCAGATACGCGTATCGAAGAGAATTCAGGTTACACGGTCGGTAGATCAATATGCATTTACGGATGCTAGGGGATAAATGAACCGACTCGTTTGCTGCAGCCTCCGATCCTGATATCTCGACCAATTCCCGCTGACACTTCTTCGGCAGCGCTCTTGAACTGCCCAGAACTCCGTCGTAATTTTCAGGTATCGGTTTTCCTAGTTTCCCTAGTAAAGTGTAGAAATACAATAAGACTAGAGAGACAAAGAAAATCAAAATTTGTCTTTCTCTCGTAGAAAATGATTGGTAGCCACGAAAATAATCATACTGCAAGGGGATAAATTTTAAAAATTTGCTCATGTAGTAACGGTAGGACCTCGATTCGTGACCACAGTTTGTTTGTCCAAAAAATGAAAGAGGAGGCGAGGAATTCGTCCGGCATGCATAAAAATTAATTCGATTTAATATCTCGTGAAATTTTCAGCGGGCCGCGGCACTGCGATACTTTAAAATGGAGTATATTACGGCAATAGCAGAGACATTTATGGCCGCGTTGCAAGTGCCATCGGTGCGCCGTCAGACCAGGGACAAAATGATTTACATCGTGGACGCGGTCGACGCGGCTGGATTTTCGCGAGCCGGACCCACCGTAGAATCGGCGTTGCTTCTACCAACGACGTCGCCAACGAATACGTATAGCACATCTCCCGTTAAATTGCCGCGAAATTGCTAAGTTCAATCCGGTCTCCCGGCACTAATTACCATACTTTTTCGCCCCGGGGTCCGCTCATGATAATTCCGGCTCATTAACGGGCCTAACGGCAACCGTCCGGAGAGCTCGACTAATTTTTAGTCTCCTGGAATCCCGCTTAAAAATTAATGTTCTTCTCACTCGCCATTTGAATAATCTTGATTACCGGCGACGAAATCTGATGTAGCGATTCCGTGTGGAATTAAGACTAAAATTAAGCAAACAATAATTTTATGTTCAATTACATCTCCGTTTAAGAAAGAATATTGACAGAAAACGTTTAACAGGTTTTTCAGGGCATTACCAAGAGAAAGAACCATTTTTTCATTGAAAAATGGCACCGTCTATAAAATGTTGATTCTTTCAATAATGATCAGATATCTTCAGCCGTTGAACGAATTTCTTTGCAAATATCAAAAATACGATTTTGTAAATAAAGAACTGTGGAATCGTGTTTGTCTGCAGAATGATGTCTGACTGTAGAACGGTGCTTGAGCGTAGGGTGGTTTTTGGCCGTGGAACGGTTTTTGTTGGCGTTTAGCGTTGACGAATTGCCCGTTCAACGAGTCTCGGTGACGCCGTTATACTTCACGGATATTATTCACGGTATGGGGGTCGAAAACGACGTTGAAACAGGAACTGTGCCGAGCGCCATTACAGTTAACAAACTGATCACGTACTTGGGGGTGAACAGTGGAAGAGGAATAATGATTCGGGGTGATGCACGGAGTCGTTGGGAAAACGAACATCGAGCCTTGTTTAAAAAATTAGTTTACCGGCAACACGGGTATTGTGCTTCCACGGAGAACATGGCATTGATGTATCTCGCCGATGTACATCGGCGAAGCGTGGCTGTAACTTTTTCTGCTAATACCTCGCTGTGTTAAGAAACAAACAGCGTGCCTATTAAATCAGACTCTCATTTAACACGAGGAAATTACCGTTAAAGGGTCCCTTGTGTTCTCTGCTCGATAAACTTTAGTGCCGATTTGATTTTAATTTATAACTGGATACAGCACTCGATTAACTGAACTGACTTCTACTCTAGTATTTAGTAGTGTTTCGACTAGTCTGCGTAAAATCAGAGGGAGAATGCAGAAAATAATTGTGTGCGTTTTCAGAATATACGAGTACACGGTTGATATAAATCTACAACACGTATATTCTTAATTTTCAATTAATTGTAACGACTATATTTTTAAAGGACTGATTTAGAAAATACAAAATCCCACAGCGAGTTGTTCGACCAAAACTGATCTCAGTGTTTACGATTATCTTCGACCAGTCCCATGTCGTGAAATTCGCAATCAAATGATATTCCTGGACTGCGATGTCCTTTATCTCTGCAAGGACCAAGGCTGATATCGCGACCAATTAATCCCAGGACACGGAGCCACGAGTAACGGAAAATAAGGAGGTCTTTGACGGCCTGGGTGGAATGTAAATGGAAGATTTATGTAGGGGCGAAATGAAAGGTGGAAGCGGAAAAGGAGCGCCATTTACTCGCTGGTGAAAGTTCGTCTTCCTGGACCTGGTTCGCGGGACTTGGTTCTAAAGGGCGGCGACTTCTGGGGGACTTCCATCTCGCGGTCGATCCGCTAAGAGGAAAGTTCGTCCCACGGAAAAAATCACTGGGGGACGGTATAATCCGCCCCTGTCATCTTTTCTGCGGAATCCAAGGTCCTCCGTCAGCCGCAGCCCTTCGCCGGAGAGAAAACCGTCCCTTCGCGTTCCGAATGGCAAATCCGTGATCAATCCAGGGATCAAATGGGGCGGGGACCTTTATGTTCACCCGTAAAACTAATCCGAACGAATAGAAATTTGTTACTTACTCTTTTATGTCAAAAAACCGAGTTCAACTCCTGACGAAGATTTCAAAGCATCGCAAAATGCTGGGCAGTCAAAATGACATGTTTCCGATTTGTTCTCTGGCAATTATTTAATGAACATTTTATCGTTTTAATTTTGAGAAGTCGAACAAAGTATAAAATTATTCTCAATTTTTCTTCATCCATAGTTCGGAGTTCGGATAACACGTACTTATCAAAATGTTTATAAAAATGAAGCACGCGATGCTGAAACACGTTAAATTCACGAAATTCGTGCAGCATCGAGCGTATGGATCTTCTCGCAAGACTCGGGAGCCTAGATCTGCGATTTTTCCACGCGCTATACCAGGAGTTGCGAATTCCAGCGAGCTAGCGTAGCGAAAGTTTTGTTTCCCGTTCAGACAGGCGCGTTTTCCCGGCGAATTTCGCGAAGCGCAGTATATTTTCCAAGCACGAAATCCACTCCGGCGAAATCCAGAAAGCCGACCCGGAGAATCGATAGTTTACGAGCGATCATCGACGAAATATTCCGTTCCAGGGATTACGTATCCCGAGCGGCCATTTTTCCGTCGGTAATAAAAGTATTTCCAAGTGTCGCTACGGAAAAATCAGCAGCGCCCTCTTTCTCTCTCAGTTTCCATGGAAGGAGAAAGGAGGTCAACGTTTTCTGAAGAAAATTCGTAACAACTTCGAGGGACGAGGCTCTCCGTCGGCCTTTCTATTTGAAAGTCAAACAAAATTGTATCGGAGGACGCGTTTCCGCAACGGTTTATATTCCGCGAGAAGCTGCTGCGCCCGCGTTTCCGGCCGCAGGGCTCGTCTCCATTCGATACCAGCAACCGTTTCACCGAGTTTATCAATCTCGAGAACTTTCCTGCGATTCGATTTGTCGAGCCAGTTTCGCGAGGATGCGCTCCTTGTATCTGCTCGCCCTCTGCAAAATGGCGGATCCGCTCGAACCCTTTTATCACATGGATTTCTCGCAAAATAACATATGTAGTTTGTCTGGCATCTACAGTAAATGTTTCTGAAGTACGTTTGTTTAAACAGTTTATCGAAACAGCTACCATTTCACGTTCCAGCCAATTTAATCTAAGTTTGCCCCATTTGGGCCATTTTAATCCAACGGTAGACCAGCGTTTTTTATTGAAATTTTTTGACATGAAAAGTTATATGAAACGGTCGCTTTTATATCACTTTATGCACGTTGGTTCGTCCAATTTTTAGTCCAAGGTCATCCCAAGGTTATTCTATGTTCGAATCCATTTCGACATCACCTTTGCGATGCTAAACAAAAAATCTATTGTCCGGACTAAAACAATGGAATATTTTATAAAAATTTCGAAAATAAGCCCCTGAAACGACCTTCATCTCCATACCCCATTTTTCTCTTAAAACGCAATAACTTTCGAGATATTTTCGTGTACATTCACAAAGAAGCATTGGTACATTTTTCCGAATTTCTTTATTCAAAAATTTACATGTAGAAAAAAACAAATCAAAGCGAAAAAGGGCAATAGTTTCAACGAAATTTCTAATCATCGTCACTTATATGTTTACAATAGCAATATACGGTTACACGGATGATCGTTGAATTTTTGTCAGGTATTTTAGCAAACTCTGCCGTTGGTACAAAGAAATTTTTTTAAAAATATCGCTGAAAAAATTGACGTTCTGCACGTGAAAAAAGCAATTTTCTCTGCGAATTTTTCTATTTCATTTTGATAACTCCAAACACAGGTATGTGTCGGTACATTTTTTTTTAGAACAACAATGAATAACATTTATTTTAGCAGGGTTTAAAAATGTACGTAAAATAATTTCACATTGAATATTTCAAACCATTGTCGTTTTCCATTTGATGTCGTCTTTGTTTCCAAAGCTGGTATTTCTGCGAACCAATTTTAAAGTGTAAAAATCATTGAAGTCATGGTTGTTATATTTTTTTATAGCTACAAAAATTAGAACATATTTACCTTGAACGATGTCTGCCATCTTCATTCACTTCGGGAAAGTGGAAATAGAACCTAGCAACGTCTATCTGTCGAGTTCGTTTCCTCCAAATGAATTTCTCGCTAATTAAAACGATTAACGGAAATCAAAAAACGCACAGAAACTTTTTTAATCAACCGACGAAGTTTACAGAAATATTCACGGCAATCTCGCGTTGCTAATGGATTTCGAGGTTGAAGAATAGTCTATACTAGAAGCCCCAGCGAAGTTCGACGAAGTTCAATTTCGAATTCGCCCAAAAATTCCCAACTCGCTTCGAAACACGCCCGGAAGTTCCAGGCAATTTCAGATACCACCGGCACGCTTTTAACTTGCAAATCAGCGCTTGTCTCTCTCCTGGTGCGCTTCTTCTTTTTTTTTCGTTGGTCAGCCCCTCCCCACTTCGGTTTGCGGCAACAAATTTTATTGTCATTGCTTCCATTTCTTCGAGGTTTCTTGTTGCGTTCCCAGCGTTGTTAAGCCGGGCCTGTGTCGTTTTTTTATTTATTCCACGCGGATGGAAATTATCCTCGATGCTGCAAAGTGCGTTTAAAAATGCAGGAACGATACCGAGTACCTCGTGACAGAAGCACGGGACCTGTTTCCTGGTGAGTTATGTTTTTAGAGCAGCGAAACTCGGGGAAAAAACTGCTCGTGCTGAATCGCGGATGCTGCTTGCTCTGGCAACAATTGTTATCGGCGAAATAATCATTGTATTCCGAAAGAAACGTGTTTTAGTTAGTTATTGAATTATTACGGAATCAATACCTAAGTTACTTAGATTCTGAGATTTTTCGTGGTGACTTGTCCGCGATCAACGTGTTAACTTGTAAGAGTTTTAATATCGAGAGCGTTAATACACTTTCTACTACCTCTAGGCTGTTCATATTTTCGAGATAATTGTATTACACGGTGCACGATTATTAATACAGCCGGATTCTTAACGCCCAATTACCAGCTTCCTCGAGTAGCCATTCGATCCAACTAACCGCAGAGAAAACTAAAACGATTATCCTTTCAGCCGTTGTTTCTTAATTGCTTCTTAGTTGTTCGAGCCTTGGCACCGTGCAACAGAATTCAGTGGGGAAAAGAATGCTTGCTTTTTACACGACTACCCTACCAGTGCCGTAAACATGAAAATGGACAAGTTTCGTATATACACAGTCTAAAAATCCAAGGCCTTCGCAAACTATCGAATCGAAAAAATTACCTCATAATAGAAGTCACCCTCTTCGATCGTCTCAACCACACATAAAAAATGAGACACAATTCAGAAAAAAGTATAAAGAAACACACAATTACAATTGAACCACCCCAATCTCCTTCGCGATGAGACTTTGAAACTGGTGCATTCTGGAACTCGTTCAGGGGAATAGTCCCGCGCGAGTCAGACCGCATTAGGTGTCTGTCTCCGTCTGCGTCGATAACGAAGAATGAAACTCCTCTCCCTTTGGAGAGGCATCGAGCCGCGATCTATCGAGGCGGTATCGTTCGATATACACCGTCGCTGGAATAAGAGAAGAAGAGGAGTTCGTCCATGGAGTGTACCGAGAGAGAGAAAACGGTAGTCCTATGCCTAAACGTTCTCCTCTAAATGCAAATCCGGCGAGATTACGCGGCGCATGATCCTCTTTTTCGACGCGGGGTTGGATGGATCGGGCTCGACGTACATCAGTTGTCTTATCAGAGACGGCGGAGCATTAACCAAATTGTTTTTGGCTCGTCGACGCGGTTGTTTTTCCGTGTACAGAGAGGCACGGGCGAAACCGGGTGGAACCGTCGAGAGACAGAAGGAAGTCTGTTTCGTTGCGGGGGCATCTCATAATTCGAGCTCTCGAGAGCTCCCGGGAAACGGGAACAGTTTTCGGTTCCACCGGAAAAGGAATGGAGAAATTCCGACGGAGACAGAGCTTTTTATTATCATCGCTAATTTACCTTCCGCAAAGTTTCGCCAATTTCCGGGCTCGGCCGCTTCGCTGTCCACCCCCCCCCCCCCCCCCCCCCCCCTTCTCCCAGCCGTTGTCCTGCAGGCCTTTGTCCTCGTTTTGTTTCCTCTTCGAGGCCTATAGCCCCGCTCCGGACAGCGCAATTTAATCTCGAGGGCATTCGACGGTGCCTGCCCGGACCCAACGTTTTTCAAACGCGATTGAAAACGGATAACAATGCGCGTTTTGTCGCAAGATTTCTGGTTCTTCGGAACGGGCTATTCTTCCATCTTTGATTCTACTAAATTTGGTGGACGTGGGCTCGTGTACTCCGTGCCTCTATTGAACAGATACTTTTTGTGCGAGAGCCATTTACAGGGTTTTATCAAACCTCAGGAGGAGGATGTGTTTGCGACGACAGTTGTATTCTTCTTGTATTCGTTTAATATTTATCTAGATTCGTCTCAGTTGAAAATTCACTCATTTTCTGTCTTTAGATATTGTACAATCTTTATTTTCTCTATAATAAGAGCGTCCGAATATTAATTCGAGTCACTGTACATGTGTTATTCGAGCGCGTTCTGTTTTGTTATCGAAACGTCCGTCATGCAAGCGGCGATAGACCGTAATTAAAAGTATCTACGTACCTGTGGGCTTTCTCGCAGTACTTCGCAGCCTTTTTAGGAACACTGCTCCGACAACCCCTCTATGCACCGACGGTTTAATTAAACGTGGAATAAACAAAACTCTCCCTCCGGCGGATTGAACCGAACGCTTTTCCCTTCGCGCCGAATGGAAATTAAATAGAAATTACGTTTCGCGAATCGCTGAATTACAGCCACGCCCGACGAGCCATAATTGCGTTATTTTTCGAAAATTGCTGCCGAAAATGCTGCGACACCCCGGGGAAAACCGTGTAAAAACAATTCGTTACGCCATTCCAGAGGAGAATAGGAGCCGTGCAAATTTAAATCAACTTTGATTCCGAAAATACCGAACTCTGGCATTCAATAAAATTTGTAGCAAGGTGAAATATTAGGTCGTTCGGGATATTAGGTCATTTCGTTTACCCAAGCGAAAATGAAAAAGCCAATTTTCTACTATTTAGAATAAATTTTATAACATCTTGTTCTATGATCTTTTGCGATTTTTCAGGCAACTAAAAATCCCATGCTCGTAGAATTTCTGTTCTTTATTCGCAAAAATTGAGTTTTACGACTTTTTATGACTGCATTTGAAATGAAATTTACACCCCACGAAGAATATTGAAACGATTGAAACAAATGGTAATCCAAAGGTATATCCTCTCCGTAAACATCACACAACTTTTTCTTTCGTGCAGTGAATTTTTACCCTTGCGGTAATAAAAAAGGAAAAGGTGATGTAAATGCGTACTTAAAAAAAAAGCTTGAAGCGGTTATAAAGCACTACGAGGCACGAAATTAGTCCGAAATGTCAGCTGTCAAGATATGAATCAAATGCCATCTCTAAACGTAAAACGAAATTACTTTCCGAACGGCCTAATAGTATTATAGGATTATTTAGAATTAAATTTAGTCTGGCATGTAATTTTCCAATAAGAGTAAAGGTATAAAATCAAATTCTATTAAAATTAGGTCAGCTTCGAGACTAGTCTACTTTTTAACGAATAACGAGTAACGAAGCTGGTGTCGCTAATAGAATTTTGTCTAGATTTCGGGAGAAATTAGCCACGGTGGTACAGTGTCGAATTAAAATATTCCTCGTCGCGTCTCGCGCGTTGTATCGAGCGGATCCGCTCCGTTCCGCTCCAGGCTGACGATTCGCCCAGTGGAATCAGCTCGCCGAGTCGCCTGACGCCGGAAGCTGAAATATTTTATAAACTGATAACGTCGCCGGAAACCGTGTCACGGAAAAATCGCTCGGTGGATGCGTGTCGTTCACCGTTCGTTCCTTCGTACGTTCGGTCTCCTCCAAGCTCGCTCCGGGATCTTGACGTCCCGAATAATGTATACACGAAGCGTACACCCGTTCCCTAAGAGGCGCGCTCGGGCCCGCGTTGTGCAATACATACATAGCAACGTCCTGGACAGTTTTAAATCAGAGCCAGTAAAAGGTACGGGCAATTCCGCGCTCTTGGATATCACGTTTGAAATAAAACACTCCATTGTCTTCCGTCAGAGGTACTTCAAAGAGCCCCGCTACCATGATAAAGAACTTTTTCCCGTGGTTCTAAACTTTTTCCCGGAGAACGATGTCTATTACGCCGGTGCATGTAAAATGTCGTTTCCTCGAATGGAAAATCACTCGACCTGCCTCCTGTCTACTATGCGGTAGATTCGATCAAAATTATTCTCCGATTCTTTATTTCCTCGCGGTTCTCCGCGGTTGATATTGTTACTGCATAATTGGATTTGTTGCTCTACATTTGTTGGCGCCGGGAAATAAATTATACGAGGTGACGAGGGGATAAGACGCGAAAGTTTTGAGGTTAGACCGCGGAATCTTGTGCGTAATAAATATTGTCTTCGTCAAATATGTAGAAGCCATACACAGATGTCAGTTTAAAATGAAAAAAAGGGTTCTCAAATTCCTTGAATGGGTTTGCCGTTTTATGAATAACGAATAAGAGAGAGAGAGAGAGAGAGAGAGAGAGAGAGAGAGTGAGAGAGAGTTGTTTTAAAATGAAGAGAGACTGTAAGAGCAGCACTTGAAGAATTTTCTAATTCGAAGAGTGACGGCCATACCTACGGATTTTAATTCCTTTATGGACATTTCTGCAAGCTTATGAGATATGTGAGACCATTACCACGGGAAAGGAACTTTTTAGCAAATAGCATGAATATTTTCTCTATTCTTGTCTTCATAGAATAATTCATAAGATCCAACTATCCAAGATTCTTGAAGCACAGCGAAACCATCGAATCCTCGTTTATAATGCATTCGTATGTAAAATAACGTATATGAAATTCTACAAAATACACCAAATTTACGGTTACCTATTAAATGATTCTAAAACCCGCGTCAATTTCACATTCGACTGTGCTTCGTTCAAAAAGTAGCATAATTCGCAATTGCATCGGAAGTGGCCTAGTCTCGGACAGTTAACCGAATTATTAACCAGTCTAAAGACGATCCACAGTGTCTAATGACCGGTGATCGATCGTCGGACGTGTACAGGGTGTCTTGTAGGCGTGCCGGTGATTAAGGGGCGTAAAACAGAGGCGGTATCGTATCCGGATTATCGCGACGTTACAAATTTTACAACGGTCCGGGTTAAACTGTCGTAAAAGCAAATGAAAGGGCGCCGATAAATCTTGATATAAAAGTTCATCGTCGCGGGGGCCGGCCATGGTTGGAAATTGCCCCTCGAACGATCATCCGGGGATATCTTTCACCGGGGCGTCGCGCGTCGCGTCGACTTTCGCGGAGTAAAGCGGTCTCGGTCTCCCGCGTTCGTTGCCATGATTGATACGGTATGGCCGGAGTTGATCGTCACACCGACTAGAGACATAAAGGTGCGCCGCCGTTTCAAACCCCTTTCATCCTCCCGTAGGAGGGTCTCGTATTTTATTAAACGAGCTGCGGGGGCGACTTACGCGAAAGCACCCGGGATCGATAAGTCGTCGAACGTCAACGTTCCGCGTCGGCCGACGGTGCATTGCCCTTTTGTACCGCGATACGACGACGCGAACACGTGTCACACGACGGACGATGCGTTCCGCCGACGTATGACGAACAGACGCATGCCACTTTTTCAAGAAACGATGCTCGCGCGACGTCGTCGCCAGAGAAATTGCGACCTGGCCGATGGAAGCTGAGAACGACAAGCCCGCTAGGTATTTTCACCGGGAAACTGTCGCCCGTGCGACACCCCTGCTTCGATGGACACCGATTTCTATTAGGTTGTTACACGAAAACGTAACTGTAATCGTTTGAGGGCCTCTGCGAAATTCCAGTAGAAAATTGCCGGGATAGACGCTCTTCTTTCGTTGCCAGTCGGAAAATGTTAGACCCGAATTGCAACAAACTGGAGTCGCACTCAAATTATTAAAAAAATGTTTAAAAATAATAAATAACTTTCAATTTGTACCACGAAGATTGTAACGGAGAAGCGAGTAATTCGTTTCATTCCATGATTTAGCATGTACACGTTACCATGGAGACCCTATGGAATCCGAATAAATTCTGAAACACTTCCGAAACACTTTTCATCGCGAGCGAATAGAAATGGCGACGCTAGACCGTCCAAGGCCGTGTCCCCCGCCACGGCGCTGAGCATCGGCATTGCTCCGCAGGATACGGAATAAAGCGATGTTCGTCCTGGATCCTGAAGAACTTCCGGCAGTTTGCGACTCGTCACCGAGCGCCTAAGACGCACGGGGCGGAGTGTATGGAAAAATTCGCCGGGAATATATTCCTGGTGTAGCTTCTATCTTTCCGCACACGTACATCCACTTCCCTTCCACGTCGTCGCGGCGATATATCGCTCGAATCGAGTCGAGTCGATGCCAGTGACCCGGAATTTGCATTTCCCCGGAAAATACAGGGGCGGGGGATAGTGGTGGAGGCCGATGGGAACTGGATTCGGTGCGGGGGTGTATGGGGATGGGACAGTCGACCGGGTTGCGGGGGTGGTCGGATCCCCGAGCGGATTCGAGCGGGAAACTCTCTCACTCGCCTGGCAGCCGGGCAAAAGGCTACGAAATTCCGACCGGCGCTTTTTAATAGGCCACACGTACAACCTGGAACGATTTTCCCCTGGGAAAACGGCGACGGACAACCTGGTAATTAGATGCGATCTGCCGCGAATTCGTTCCACGGTTATTTGCGGGGGCGGATGGCGATCGCGGTCGATTGCTAGAGAGAGAGAGAGAGAGAGAGAGAGAGAGAGAGAGAGAGAGTGATCGGGAAATTTGATTATTTGGGAAATCTCTTGAAACGCGCCGGAGGTGAACTCGTGGTAAGAATGAAAAGTTGCGATCGATTCTCGTGTTCGGAATTTTTTGTGGGAATCGAAACAAACCGTACGATCGAATTAATTCAAGTAATTTTCAGTGTTATTGTATTATGTGATTTGTTTAACACGTTCGCGTCACAGTTGTGTGACGTTGTTGTTGTTTAAAGTAGATAACTAAAACGAAAATATATAGATCTTCAGGTATGAATAATCACGATAACCAATATATTGGTTCAGCTACACGTTTTATTTGGGAATCGAAGCTCGAGGAAAAGCTGTCGCTTAATTACGTGTCGCGAGGTTGTCCAAAGTGGAACAAGAAAGAAAACCGCTGACAACGAGTGGTAGACTCGATGTTGGCAGAAGCACGAACGCATGGAAATATCGATGGTTTCGCATTAACAAAACGACGCTCTCTCCAATAGCGATAGACGCGAACGGGGGTAACTATCCCTCCCTACCAACTTGATAAGACTTCTCCCTGTTTGCGGTACGCATCGCGTGCATCAAAGGCTGGCAACCCGCAACACGACACCACGGAAACCCTCAAACGACACGGCGGCTCCAATTTCAGTATAAATCCATCATAGGAACAGTCCGCCCCCGCATCACGAAATTCGCCGAACAATTTGCGATATTATTGTCCGCCTAGCGTGACCGAAAACGCTTGCTAATTAAACGGCCGGGTAGAAAGTTGTCGGAAACCGGTCTCACGACACATTCATGCAATCTCACCGTGCGCATCGAAAAAACCATCTTACTTAATTATTGAAACTGCGAGGATACATTAGAGGGCGGTGAATAAAACTTTACCGTTTTTACATTAACATATTTGTGACATTTTTCTGATTAAAACGAGTCCAAACACGATACAATTTGGATCATGTTTGCTCGTTTAATTCACGATACAGTGATCATCCCGATTATGCGAACTGGTCAAAAGAACTGATGTGTTCCTATAATAAAACAGTTACATAGTTACAGTGCTACGTCAAATATTTACAAATTTGTACAATGGATAATACACGAATTAGATTGATTTAGACTGAAATTTATCATCAGTTCGCGTAATCGAGGTTCCACTGAATTTTGGATTAAACGAGTTAACGAGATCAAAATTGTATCGTGTTTGGACTCGTTGTAATAAGAAAAATGTGACAACTATATCGATAAAAATTTAATAAAGAAATGATTGAAAACAGAATATTTGCGCTATCGAACCAGTATCGTCTCGTCTATGTATCTAATTCCGATCGTGTTACGCTTCTCGGACATCGAATATCTGCGTCCCCGATGGCGTATATTCGAAGATAGTGGGGGTAAATTTTTCACAGGTATCGTGCACATCTTTTTCACACGTATCGAGACATTGTACGGTATGTATAATATATGCTTCTCGCTTTCAGAGCTCGCGGTCGGCGTTAATGTATGGATTTTTGAGAGGATATTAGTCCGTGCCGACATTTAATATTCGGAACTAAGTGAGAATTTCATTTCGAGATTGATCCGGCGCGGCCGATCCTCTATATTAATGCTCAATAAAACGGTAACAGGATACAGAGGGAGGGGGAGAGAGGAGGAGGAGGCGATACATTAAAGCGGAACGTTCGAGCACCGAATTTTTCCGGCGGTATAAATCTCCGACAAATTCGTGTTCATATTAAATTCACAATGGTACGGCGCATCCGGTATTTGATATTTTTTGCCTCTCTATGAGCTCTATATGACTCACAATATTTATTAATCGCCGGTGAATGCGCATTCATATCGAACTCACAATACCCGGCCGATATTTTCTCGAATTTCGTCCGGGACCTGGTAAAAGACAATTACGCCCGGAGAGTAATTTCTCATTTTATAAATAGACTTTCGTTGTATTCGCTCCGGTGCTTTATGGGCTAGGCGAAGTTCGTTAAGGAATTAGTAGCAGCAGGAGGGGCAAAAATTGCCGGATTTTACTCGAGGGTAAGAAGTCGTCGACTGGGTGAAGCCACTCGGACTTCCGAGGGAAACCTTGTTGCGAAATGGATCAATTCGAGGATTATCGTTGCGGTTAACCGAAAGAATTCCGCAGAACGGTTTCTTCGACGGGCCACGGTGGTGTTCGTGCCAGATATCCACGGGATTGCTGCCAGATATCCATTCGCGAATCTCTTTCACAATCGGCCACGACGGTCGAGTAGCATTCGCACGAATTGATTGGCGAACGATACACATTGGCCAACCAGACGACTCTATTGGCCAAGGACGGAACCATAAATGCTCTCTCACGGAAAAAATCAAACCGGTGAATCGTTAGTTCACAAAGTTGGCCCGATTCTCGTCCGTATGAATTTACTGCATGCAATCGCGAGCTTAAGAGTGCAGTGAAAAAGACAATTTTAGATTCTATTAAACCAGCTGCACCTGGATTCAAAAAATTATATTTAACGCTCAGTGAATTTCTGAAACCTATTCTCAAATTCCACCGGCTATGCTTCCCCCCCCCCCCCCTCTCTCTCTCTGTTTCCTATTTTAATGCTCCTTTATCCGATTAGCACACAAAGGTCTATTGTATCCAACCGTCGAAACCAGCTTCAAAATTCTGGCTCGCGAAAATCAACGCAGCATAATTTTCATTTAGCGTCGAGAGGCAGACAATAAAGTTCTGCGAATTATCTTGAATTCGCGAAGCTGGCCCCCAGTCCATTTTCCTTCGACTTCCGTGGATAATAATTAACCGAGAGCTGTTTCTTTGATCGTGCTCTCATCTTACGGTTTACTAATTCACAGTGTCTTCTTCAGGTTCAAAAGGCCATCCGGCGACGCACTCCGTCTTCTCCAGGGCATTCCCCGAGGAATTTTGCAACACGATCATTTCGGATTCCGACCGCGTTCGCTGTTTCCTCCCGTTTCAGCATCGCTCGCGTTCCCAACGAAAATACTGCCTCTGACCGGTCTCCGTAATCCGAAAGTCCGATGCTCCCCTTGGTCTTTAATTAATTAACGCGCTAGAAAATTACAGGAACTTTATTCCCTTTTTTCCCCGTTCGTCCCTCCTCCTCGTGCTCCTCCGCCTTTTATTTTCCGCTTTCTTCTCCGTCGGCGGGCGTTCTTGCGAGAACGTTGCGAACGCTTTAAAGGGCACCTCGAGTTTGCAAACGTTCTCCGAGACCAAGGCGACCCTTTCGACCAACGTTGAGGACAATTTACGACTCCACTCATCCAGCCGAGTCCCTCGGACGCGTCCGGAAGGAAAGAAACTTCAAGAATCGAGTAATTAACTAAACGGAAACGAATGGTTTCGATGGAATGGATTAGCGGATTGCTACCGAGCAAATGGCCCTTTCAACGCGCGAAAATGCCATTGCGCGGAAATCGAGTCGCGGACGCTTTGAATTTCCTCCGGGAAGTCGTTCGTTCGGCGAAACTTTTCGGTAATCCTGCCTTCGGTTCACGAAGGAAAACACGTTCAATCGTGAATCTCGCTTTTCTTTGAGCGTCTGTGATTATGGAAGCTCTTGTTAATTATTTGATTGGGTCAGCAGCGATGTCAATATTCTTTGTCGTTCTTCGTTGATCGATAAATGATTTCAATGTTTCGAATATCTCAATCGCGCGGTTCTTCGCGCAACTTTTCTACGCAAGGGATGAAGGGTGGGGTTCCGCGTGTATAAAAGGCGTCGCGCCAGTGACAGACTTCAGTTCTCACCGGAATCTTCTACCTGGTGGGAGTGCCTCTTCATCCCCTAACATTGGCTCCAGCGGATGAGCGGAGGCCTCTTACTCTACACATATTCTTTTCACAGTATTCGATCGTCTACTATTCCAACTTTTATTTATTCTATGGTAAAATGTTGTGTCTACTCTTACACTTTATCCGAGAAATATTTCAAATGCGTGTCAACATTTATATAATTTCACTTAATTTCACGCAAAACGAGACGACGTCTAAGGAGGTTGCTGCCAATATTCGTTTAACGAAACTCGAATATAATAGTCTCTTTGATACTTCGTTATTTATACGAACGGAGGAGGATACTCGGAACTTTATTCTCCGTTCGCTGCTCGAGAGTTTCCGATGCAGATAAAGAGCTCGCGGTCGCCCGGCCGAATAAATTCGCGGGATCTTACGTAGCCGGGCGTAGAGACCGTGAAATTCGCTACCGTTGAAAAAGAGAGCTCGTTACCACTTTCAATTTCGTACCGCTCTCGTAGACTGAAGACCAGGGCCCCGGCGATTTGTCTTCCCGAAACCGAGCGCATTCATGTGGAAAATTGGCAAGGCTCTCTCTCTGTCCTCTATCCAGGGCCGTTCCGCGCGCATCGAGTTAATTCCGGCGAACTTTCGGCGTGCCCGTTGTGAAATACCACGAGCCACTCGTCCGAGGCCAGCTTTTCATATTTCGTATTTGAAAGCAGCTGTCACGTCCAGCCGCGTGCACGGAAGCCCGAACGTCCACTGTTTGACCCCCGAGGGGATAATTTCGCGAAATCCTGCGAAACATTGTCGAAATATTCGCACGTTCGACCCGGGGCTGGAACGAAGACACGCGAAAGCACCGGATGTCGCTGCTCGGCTAGCTAAATCGGAGATTGAGCGGTGCTCGAATCGGCAAATTCAATTGCGTCGCTGTTCGACCGTTCGAAATGATGAAGATTGCACATGGAAAGCGTTCGCCGACCAACAAAATCGAATAATAATCCAGACTTATGTGTCAATTTAATTTTATTGCGTAGCGATAAATATAAATCATCCCTCTTTAAATACAGGTCTTGAAAATCGCAATTAGACTGCGGATTTTATGCATTTATAGCAAAAATTGTTAGGTGACGTTTAAGTCATTATAAATTATATGTTACAAATTATATAGGAAATTTTTATTTCGCCTGAAGATCCACAGTTTTATTCACAAGTTTTAAAAGTCGAGAGAGCGTTCCTTCATTAAAGTATTGTTCGATATGGTTGTCGTGTACAATCGTTAGACACTCGGCAGACAACAATATACTAAAAATTAAGGAAGATTAAAGGAGAACGGTTTTAAAGGAAGAAAATATCTGATTCGAGCAAATGTTTTCGGTAACTCCGTGCCGATTGTGTCGCGGTCCTTTTACAAAAGGACAACAGCCGTTCAGCGTTCCTCGCAGCTAGAATTGCAATTAAAAGAATCTTCGCCGGGAGTTCGGCGCGGAATCCGGCGTATTCCAAAGCAGAAAGTCCGAATCGCTAGCCCCATCGTTGTACTAATTAAACGATCACGAATTAAAATTCGCTGAAACTTCCGGCGAAGTTTTTCGGTGGAATTCTACGGCAAACCCCGTGGAACTCCGTTCCGCGTGTTGCTGCATCGCGATTCCGTGAAACGGGAATCGGACAGCGCGTTTCGTAGGCTTTCGACTGTGCGAAACACAGCAAACTTGTTCGTTCCGAATTGTTTAACTATCTCCGGCTTTGCGATCATCGGGGACCAAGCCATTCGGATCTAAACGAAGTTCCTCGACTATTTGTTTCTCCTACGGTACGCTTTGGATTAATGGAATCGATTTGAATTTCGTTGATAAAGCCGAGAACATCCCATTACGCAAGCATTAGCAGTGAATTTATATTTTTCACGCTTTTTTACGATTACGATCTTCAATGGCCTTCAACGACCTTGAATGACTATATCGTCGAAATTAAGAAAGAACTAAGTTGAACTTCAAATCCCCTAAGCACTTCCAACGACGTTCCCGCATCGATCAAGTATCATGCGTGGACAAGCGTGGTCGTGTAACGCGGTGACGAATAAACTGAGAACCGGTCGCATGAGAGGCGTAACGGCGCGGCGCGGTGCGAGGTTCGCGTCGGGGGGTTGTAACGTCGGTTAAAAGGGGGTAGCGTCAGCAGGGGATGCATTCCGTTAACGGTGGTGTCAGGAATCCTCTCTCCTCCTCTGTATATTCCTCGCAGTTCGCCTCTGCTCCTCTCAGTTCCGTTCCTCTCGGCTCAGCTCGCGTGCTCGCTTCCGTCTTACGACTTCGGGCGCACTAACGGCTCGTAGATAGCAGATGACGCTCCCGGGATACACTAAGATGTTAATTTAGCTATTACTTATACCACGACCACCGCCCACGGGCCTGCATCCGAGAAGTTGGATCACCCCAGCCACTGTCGACGGTAGTAGTTTCGAGGGAACGAACGCCCACCGGAAACTACCGGTAAACTCGTTCCATGCCGGTTCCTAGAGGCCGCCCTCAAGATCGATCCCGCCGTTTTCCCGGGGCCTAGAGATGCCAAACTCCCGCGCGTAACGCAATATACCGAAGGGGCCGTTACACCGGGTACACCGGGTACACCAGGCCTCGAGGAATCGGACCAACCCGAGCCAACCCGAGCCAACCCGTTCCCGTTTTACGATCCCCGGACAAGAGCGAATAAAATATTCCCGTCGGAAGAGAAGGGTTCCCGGTCGTCGGATGAGGACGTCTTAGGGTGCTTGATGACCAGATTCAAGGTTTAGTGACCGTCCTCCGAGATCCGGCCGAACGGGATCTAAGACTCGAGACTCCTATTAGCTTCCACCATAAATCCTGTGTACAAAGTTTTCATTAAATCGCCGAGCCCCGTCGTGATTTGTCTCGGGGAAAACTTTCGACACTATTTTGCTTCTAGTCGCGCGTCCGCTTTACGAGGTCTGTTCAAGTTTATGGCGATGGGAGATCTAATTTGTTGGCTTCGGTTCGCTATTTTCGTGTAGATCGGGACTTTTTGCCGGGTTCTTGAAGCTTACGAGATTGGAACACTGTTTTGCTTCTAGGCGATCCAGAATCCTTAAGGCTGGTTTACGAGATCTGTTTAATTTTATGATTACGGGAGATCTAATCTGTTTTTTTAGGGGTTTCGAGTCTTTTGCTCTGGATTGGACAAAATTGGAACATTTACGTTTAATTAGATGAAGTTTAGAGTCTCTGCTTCTGCATTTGTTCACCGCAGGCCCCATACGTAGAGCAAGTAGCGAGGCAATTGGTTTTATGCTATCGAAAGTACGATATCTCTTAACTTTGAGTGTACGAAATACTAAATTTCCATTGGTATCTCCAAAATTGGAACGTGTACGTTCAATTAGATAAATCTTAGGGCCTCTGCTTCGGTATTTGCCTACCGCGAACCGATATCTTATCAAATTTAAGTTTATCGATACCAAATTTGCATTAGAATCTGCAAAATCGAAGGGTGTATATTGCGATAAAGTTTCTCTGCGTCCGTATGTGCTACTTACAGACCTCATAGAGCACTTGTAGAGAAAATCGAGGGCTCTCGTGTTCCAGATAGAAAATATTCTTTCGATTTTATTCTCCGGTCATAATTCATTCTTTTTCATCGATAAATTCGAGCTCCGAAATATCTTTTAAGAGGAACGCCGTTCAAGCGCAGGGTCGTAAGGCCGAACGTGAAATATACATTCGAGCTCGTTCCAGGTCGGAATAGCCATTTGCCCCGGCGATTCCGAGGAAATTCGCAATCCAATAAAGTCCTGCTGCCGAACTTTTCCCGGCAGAAGTCCTTAAAAGCAGCTCGTTAACGTCGGTCGCCGTCATAACGACCACATGTCCACTTCGATAGCGAGTTGGTTCTTCTCGCCACCCGTCCGTCCTTTCTGCGGAAAATTCGCGAACACTCGATCGATACGCGAAACAGTGAATTCTGAAGAGATCCATTCATAAAGATAATATATATATATATATATAATTCATATATACATAATTCAATTAAATTTCTGTCTGGAAGTCATATTCATGATTCAATGATTTTGCACTAGTGTAATTTCAAATGTTTGCACTACCAAATATTCAATCGTGATTAAATACAACTGTTAATACCGATGTATATTAAAATAAAATAAAATTTTAATGCTCGGACTAGTTCATTTGAAATCAAGATAACGCTCGAAACGTTTACACCAGTGCATAAAATATAAATTAAATAAAAATGTGCACAGTAGTACACGAAACAGTTTATTCGATAACCAACTAAGAAAATATTAGTATCATTCCCATAACATCGCAGCAATTTGCAAGCAAGGGAACGCATCCATTCGGTCCACGAAAATTCGCATTCCTTATGCAAGGCGTCCGCGAGTCTTTCGCGTTTTATTTCATGATTATGGCAGAGTTCCCGCTGAAAGGACTGTGATTCTCGTGGCAGAGTGTCGCGGGAGGATCAAAAGACGACGCAGGGAAATAAAGGGCCCTGTAAAGCCTCGATTTGCACGGTTTTTCGCGACAAAGGCGGACACGGTGCACGAAATTGCAACAGAATCCGCGGGACCGCGACGAGCTGTCGCAAAACTCGCAGCATTGTGATCATCGTGTAGGATCCGCGAAGGAAAAGGGCATCCCGTTCGCTATTCACCTCCGAACCGTCACCTACAAAATGGTGAAGCTTGCTCCCTACGTGACGCTCTTTGGTATTCCCTTGGATTTTACACTGTGAAATTTTTCCCCGCGCTATTTACATGAGAAAATGGAGGAGCCGCGTCGCGATCGTTATGAAAAGATTCCCCGTCGATTAGAATACAGAGTGACTCGTAACCGGAGTTCCGCGGGGTTTTAATAATTCACCGGATTAATATAGACGGGCCGCGGTTTGCTCGAAATTACACCGGCAGCGCGCAACAGCTCGCTAGAAATCCAATCTGTAAATTACCTCGGAATAGTTGCCGAACTTGGCGAGGTGCGAGCACTAAATAGACACCGATCCTTTTGGCAAAACCGTCGAATCCCTCTGCAATCTTCCTATTTTCCGAAACCACGCGGTTCTCGCATCGAACAGTAAACACGTAGAGTTTCATAAAAAATTAGCCGGTTTTGGGATTAAAGTTTCAATCGTAACAAACTCGAATCGAGTTGTCATTTATTTCCATGATTAATAATAATGGGTGAGGGTAACTAAATTCTTTAATGGTTCCATTGTTTCGTGTTTCTCAAAAATATTTTCATCATAAATGCATGAAATACGAGGTATACATACGATACTCTTCGTATTTTCGAATATTTTTCAGCTCTTATCGAAACGCGAGAATTTCGCGTTTATTAAAGGTGTAATATTGTTTCTGCTATTTGTAAAACAGGAGATTTATTTTATTTAGTGAAATGGTGTTAATTCTTATTTTTCCATATTACTTTTTGGTTAATCGATGGATTTACTCCTCGTTGTATTGTCTAATGAGAAACAGGGTTTATGTTTATTTTACGTCGACATTTACTGCTACAGCTATATGTTCGTAACAGGGAAATATAAATTTATTTCGACCAGAATGACGAGAATAATTTACAACTTTAGTGGATTCCGTGTAAAAGCTTCATCATGAGTTAAACTCGATATTATACGGCAAGTTATTAAGGTAATATTGAGGTACCCTGAGTGAACATTGTTATCTATAAGTCACCGAACAATTGGCTGTCTTGAGAAAATTAACTCTGAGATGCATACTATCTCCTGAAACAATGTTATCTCCTCGCTTGAATCTTGGAGATTCATTACTGGTGGACGAAGTACTTAATGGAAAATGTAGATACATTTTCGACGATTTTTCTACAGGTTGTCATTTTTATGTAAAATTCCATACAAATCGGAATGCGAGAGGATTTCGTGCAGTAACAAGTAAAAGCTTTTGGTAATAACAATTTGTTACAATTTCGTAAAAAAATCGTACACCGATGAACTTAGACTTATTTGAAAGCTTAACAGGTAAATGATACTCGGCAGTCGTAATTCTGCGGGTTTCATTAAACTAGAATCAGCCATTACCGGAGGTAAATCGCGAGCGAGGGTTATCAATATTTCAGTATGCTCGGAGATGACGACAACGACGGAAGGGGTGAGTTTCTGAAATATTCGCGGGATGAATGGACGTGCTGCTTTATGGCGGAGTTACTTTGATTGAATTAATCGGCTATGAACAACGACTTTGGTATCTGGGATATCCGGGGGATCGCGAAATAGTCGGAGGGCCCGAATTAAATTATGAACGCATTAGTAAATGAGGTACCATTACCGGCGGATATGAACAAAGTTGGCCGACTCCGGGGCCGGGACGAGAGCGAAATTGCGCATCGAGAAAACTGTTAGCGGAATTGGTGGTCGCCGTAAAACTCGTTAATCATTTCGCGGCTTTGTTACCGCGTCCGCGTGAAATTTTCAATCGTCTCGAAACCGGCCCCGCCCACGCAAAGAGAGATGGCGAGGGAGAGAGAGAGCGAGAGAGAGAGGGGAAGGGGAAGAGAGAGAGAGAGAGAGAGAGAGAATTCGTGAACCCCACTCGCTGTATTAACGCCGCGCAATCAGGGAACCCGCAGTGCATGTAATTGCAACGCGTCTTACGTTGCATCGGACTGCGAACGGAAATTACGACCCCGTGAATGTCCCAGAATCTGCAGAAAACGTTACTGCGTTCTTTTTGCACCATTCTTATCCTACCCACGGGATCCGAGACCTCGGGTTCTTGTTGGATGTCGCTGGCGGTGCCTGGGTCCATTTGGACCCTGATGAAAAAAATTGGTTGAGAATTTTTAGTATATCTCATCGAAGAATTACAATACAATTATACATTTCTGTGAACATTTAAAAAAGTTACGGACCGTAAAAAAGAATAGTGTACAACGATGCATTTTTCTAAACATCAAAAACAATAATAGAAGAATGCAGTTCTGTAGAAATTGAAGAAGAATAATAGAATGCCGCATAAAAGAGGTGCATTTAGCTCCACCACTGTTTACCAGGTATGACCATTCAGTTCACGGTAATCGCGCAGCAAATAAAACAGCGTACCGGATCGTAGCGAACGCGCAGCATGAATTATTACCGTGGTTTTTCCGTCGAAAGTGCAGAACAGCTTTCCTTTTCGCGGGTAGTTTCTCCGTTAAAAATTGAAGCGGCTTTTATATTCTTCGGGTTTATCAATTTACCCAGTGAAATTTTACGGCGAAACTTGCCGGCGCAGTAAAATTCTTCGAAAACTGTTCCGTGCTTGGTGGATTTCCGGGTTCAACAACGGAAAAAGGAAGGGAAATCCGCCAGCCACCTTTATATCTCACAGTTTCACGGGAATCAAGTTCAAGGCTGCTAATGGTTGGATAAAGCGGGAGAGAGAGAGAGAGAGAGAGAGAGAGAGAGAGAGAGAGAGAGATAGATAGATAGATAGATAGATAGAGATAGAAAAGGATCTTGAGAGAAAAAGGGAGTTTTTCTCTCTCTTTTATTCCTAGGGAAAAAGGGAAGAGTAACGACTTGGACTTTCCGCGACAGGGTCTCCTATAATGAAACACAGTCTGCACAAGGAAAAGTTGCGACAAAGAGTCGACCGCGGAAGCCGGTCGGACCGTCAAACCTTCTAGCGATCGATCGCGGGCTGATCAACCTCTGGCTTCCTGTTCGACGCTTCCGCAAAGCGTTTCATAATGCATCGATAGGCAAAAGAGGACACTATGGGGGAATGAACTCCTAGAACCGACGGCCAACTCTGGAATCGAGCGACCAAGAAACGGAAAGTGACGCGGAACCAGTAACGTTCGCCAAAAGAATTTTCTCTTGGACGTGGAAAGACGATTTCATTCCACGAAGCTAAAATTGGGTAGTCTAACATTTTACCTAACCGAAGTATTACATGAAAAAATACGAAGTAACTTTCTTATAGATCAGATGAAATCCTCAAACGAAACTGTTAGATTGTATTCTTAGCGAATAAAATCCTCTACTTGTAAGACATGTTCGAGCAGTCAAAGGAAGAAGTAGTCGATGTAAATGGTTTCCATCGCGACAAGGAAGAGAGGACCTCGAGGGTATCGTTTTACCAGTAATAAAAAGGTAAAGCTAGAGCATCCAAGATGATAAATAGATGATCGCTTGAGAGATCAAAAAGGCGGATCGAAAAAAGGAGTAAAAAATTGAAGAAGGTAGTATAAAAGCGGCGACGCTTTAAAAGAGAATCGAACGAGACGAGCCAGAAGAATGGTAGTTCGTAGCCGAGGAAGACAAAGAAAGACAGTCAGGAAATCATCCAAATTAATTTTACTGCAGACCAGAGAGAAAGATCGAAGACACAGAAAACCTAATATCCTTCCTCTTACAACGAAATACAAACCGGTTGATCCAAGATATCCCGTATAGAAACGAAAAGAGGATTAAACTAAGAATTTCGTATTATATTTCTTCCCACGTAGAAAAATTCGAAATGGATGATCCAAGATAATCCATAAAGAAACGAAAAGAGGATTAAACCGTGACTGCAGTATTTTAACTGTGTCTAACAAAACAGCATGATCTGGACAATTCGAGGTGACTTATGGGATGCTGTAAGGATTCTACGAAAGAGGATTGGGAAGAATGAAGAAAACGGACTGCGCAATAACAAAGATTCTAATAAGTATGGTTGGAACAAGAAAAAGGGCGAGAGGTAGTAGGCGAATTGAGGTACGAGTGGAATTCTGGTGGTGCGATCGAGTGTCATTGAAAGATACTTTCTTTGGGAGAAGAGAAGAGGATCAAAGTGACTACTCGGGATTCCTATTTGCCCTCAATAAATAAAAAATACAATCTCAATTACTTAAAGCGAGTACAAACACGCAGAGGAGGAGATCAAATTGGGAACTGGCTGTTTTAATATTTACGGTATTTTAACTTTTTTTAACACCAACAATCAACCCATTCGACATAATTCGACATAATTCTAAACAAACTCTCTCTAGATCGCGTTCCACGTGTCTCTGGTCGGCTCGTAAAGATCGCAGCAGTTAATTAGCAACAGGCTTCGGTAGACGCTTCTAGCTCGCAGTTCTAGCGCGACGTAGATCGATAGGAATCGAGGTTGCTCGTTAAAGAAACACGGGGAGACGGCCGCTTATTTTCCCGCGTAGTTCGCACCTGTAGCTTGTCGCTGGGATAAAAAAAAGAGGAATGTAGACTAGTGAAAGTTTAACGGCGTGAACCGCGTTCATAGTTCCGGCTCGCAGGGCGGGAAACGGGCGAGGAAGAAATAATTAAATGCGCGGGGGCAATTGGCCGCGACAGCCGACGCGACTGCAGTTGGTACTGCGGCTGGTGGTGCTGGTGGAAAAATCGAATCCCGATGCGACTAACCGTGGCCTGAAACTTTTACGAGGAAAAGAACGAACCCCGACACCTGTTAAAGAATCGGAAACCCGCCCCCCCCCCCCCCAGCGATGATCGCGCTTGGCCTGACCAGAGCCATCGACTCGTGAGAATTTTCGACAATTCCGGGCCCAATTATCGAGCACGGTCTCCGCAGCATCCTGAACACTCGCTCCCGGCTTCATTTCCCGTCCTCACCTGCTTTCAAATCGGTCCACCCTCTACCCTGGTTCTATCTCTCTTCCTCTTCCGCTTCATCCCCCTGGAGTCTTCCTCTCGGCAGCCCTCGCACCCCTATTCGTCCCCGCGGAGAACTTTCCTTCTCACGACGCTGAAAGCCGGGGAACAATGTTACCGGATGCAGATGAGTCTCGCTTCCCACCTACCCTCTTCGCTAACCCAACCCCGTCTTCCTGATCCCGGGACCACCGATCGAGCCAACGGCCACCGGAGAGGACCGGTAGCTATTCGCTTCCTGGACTCCCAGCGGTTTATGCTCGGTCTTGACTTTATTCCACCGCGATGCTTTGAACTTGTTCTCTTTGGGATTTTTTGGGGTCTTTTCGAGTCATCGGAGACGGCTCGAAGCGCTTCTTGGACCAGTGAGTTCTTGGATTTGGTAGCCTTCGGGTACCGGTTATTTTGGCTCAGTCGGTTTGGTCGGCTTTGTTGGAAGAAAGTTAAAATTTTGGTCTCATTTGATGCTGTTTTTCCGGACAGGTTGCTCTCGATGGCACTTATCGGTGACCGTAGATCAGCACTGTAACACTGCTCTTGTTGCTCATTCATTTTGGAAATTGATTTATAAATGATTGATCGTGCTTGACCTATTCTGGGGTGGGTTTTAGACAATTTCAGATATTTCGATTTTTAATGGTTTCATACTTTATTCGTACTCCCAGCTAGGTCCGCAAGAAGTTTAGATTAAGTCCAGGTTTAATTTTGTTCTTTATATAGCTATTATTTTTGAAAACAGATATTTAGACAGCTTTTCCGATTTTCATAATGAATTCTAGTGGCTCGATATAGTAGCTTAACGAGTCTCATTTCCTACCTACCCTCTTCGCTTACCTCACCACGCCCGCCTTCCTGATCCCGGGACCATCGATCGAGCCACCGGGTACCAGAGAGGATCGGTAGCTACCCGCTTCCTGGACTCCAAGCGTTTTATACACGGCCTTCGCTTTATTCCACCGCAAATCTTTGAGCTCATTCTCTTTGGGATTTTTGGGTTATTTTTTGGAGTCATAATTGGTCAGCTTGGAGCGGTGCTCGTCATTTATCAGACTCTTCGCAGCGTCAAAAAATTATGGAAGATTTTCTGGTTAGAAAATGGCGTCGGGAGAAGATCGCGCAACGCAAATTGTTTGCAAAGCGAGGCAGGCGACTCGGATCGCCGACAAACAGTTTCTTGGAATTTATTTTTCGACGGGACGAGCATCTACCGGATCACGGGACTCGAGGAAAAACACGATAAAGCGAAGAAAGAATGCGAAAAAGAGAGATGGGCCAGGGGTGCGGAGAGCGGAGGGGCGGTTGTCGGGTTGGAAACTTGGAAGCTCATCGGCATTCACGCGTCGAGCGAAACATTCGATCTGTCTGATAAAAAGCGGCAGTCTCGAACAAGAACAGAAATCCGTGGAGCTCGGCTGATTCGAAATGAGGATGAAAGATAGTCCGCCGGCGTCACGTCCCCGCGCCGAGGACTTCTTGCGCTCGCACGGGAATCTAATGAGCCATCGGCTCTCGTCGTTTCGAGCTGCGAACACGATGTCTCGCGAAACTCCGCCTGAAAGACGTCGAAAGATCGAGCCGATACGAGCTTCCAGGATATTTTCCTTTTACCGAGCAAATCCCTTCGGTTCCCTAATCAATACTCATTCGCATTGCGCTGTCACGTTGTTCACTCTTCTTCGAGGCCGTTCATTTCCTTTTTAAATTGACGATTGGGTGATTGAGTTCGCGAGGTTGTCCGCAAATTTTCTGACAGTCGTTACAATTTTAGGAAAGCTGCGCAACAGATGGTTGCGCTTGTTTCATCGAGTTAGAAAATTGCTTGGTTTTAGGACTGTAATTGTCATAATAAAATGGATTTAATAGATTACACATTTTTTAATATAAATAGCCAACACCGTAATAACCTCGAAAAATGTGAACATCAAGGAGTTCCGCAGTTTGATCAATCTGGCCGCAACTTCGAACTTGGCGAAGCAATTAACACGCGAAATAAGATTCCACGTGATCTACGCCGATCTACAGAATTTTGTACAAACCGTTCGCAATCTGGTTATTAGCAACGAGTTTGCCGTCCGCAGCCAACCCGAGCGTTTATTTCCCTGCAAATCCAGGATCTATTGGACTAAACCCTATGGAAATGAATGGAGAAATCGACAGAAATCCGATCGTCGTTAATTGTCGCATCAATTTGAGGGAAACAGTGGTAATGCCGAGAGTGACGCTTTAAAGGTGGAATTAAGAGAAGTACGAAGAATAGGAAAGCGAGAAAGAGAGGAAGAGAGAGCGAACATCGACGATTTCCTTTTTGCACGGGCCGCTCAGACCTTTCGGATTAATCGCGAGATATCTCGAATGCCTTTCTTGCGACGTGCCTCCTCTCGTTACCGAGGACACCATCTTCGTCGCGACGTTACAAATGGCACGGTTTTTAAAGCGTCGAGACGGGTTAACAAATGTTACCGGATTCACGGCTCTTTTAAGAGACTGGTGTTCCGCGACCGCTGCCACTCTTTTTCTCCGGTCACCTTTAATCGGCGAACAAGCGGAATTGTTTAAATCGCTAATGGGCACCGCGGGCTTCTGCGAGATTCGCGCGGCCCTGTTCCGTCAGCTGGAAAATTCGGTGCGATTTCACACGAATTTTTTATCACAATTTTCATTATCGTATATCGCTGTGAGCTGCGATCGAGTTATTTCTTTTCGAACGATTATTTAAAAGAAGATTGTTTCGGAAATTTTTTAAGTCTACGGTGTACAGCTGAGAATTGTTTAATCGCTCGACAGCGATACCAATTTCAATCGTGAACCAACGTATCACACCCAGTTACGTAATCTAATGATTTCGTTTGGGATTATTTCCTCCGTATTCGTTCCAGGCGTGAAAACCTTACGGCAGCGATTCCTTCAGCTATGGTGCGCACTTTCCCGCGGATATTCGTAACAGAGGAGAGGGGGCGTCGATTTCTCAAATGTAACTGCAAACAGGTGTCCGGATCGGTTGGGTTAGGCGAAAGGGCACGATCAGGAGGGATCAGATTGGACGTCGGGAAGAAAATCGCAGCAAATGCAACGTAGATCCTCCGGCGAGCCGGTCCTGCGCGGCAGGAAACACTGAAACGGTTGAGCCGCGGAGATTAAACGTCCTTCCGGCGGCGTAATGGCGCACTTAGATCGCACGAGAGATCTCGTGAACCTCGCGGAAGGGAATTCCGGGCTGCGAGCAGTTCGGCCTCGTATCAAGATGTTGCGAAAAAAAGTGCAGATCCGAGCTGCACCCTGCGAAACGCGACCTCGGCGATCCAACGAACGCGATTCTCATTTATTATTTTGGGCAAAGAGGCCATTGTTGCTCGATGCTTCGGATAGATGTTTCACACCTTGCAATATTTGTTACGTCAGGATTGAGCCGAGGATTTCGAACTAATTGAAGAAGTATCCTGGCTTTCAAAGCAGTTTTTGTATTCGCAGGCGTTTTAATACCCTTTCCGGCATTTCCTTCGGTATTATCGAGTGGGTCAGCGGATCGGCGTTGGCTATACAGCTATCTATGCAGAATCCTATACGTCTAGTTTGACTACCAAAACCCATCGGCCGTTTCTTTGACGTCGGCCAGGGATCGAGTATCCCGGACGCATGGGCCGATAGTTTGACTGTCGTCGAATTTCCTCGGAACTTCGTGCGAGCTTTCCCTCCACAAAACAAGTCCGGTCCGGGGCCGTCGGACTCGCTTTTGGGAGGGCCGCATTCGTTTGTCCACTATCGTAAATATTGAATATCCATTAGGAAATATTGCGCGATATCGAATATTCGACGCGAGATCGATACGCTTCGACGGCTACGATAGGCGCCGCGGCACAACGGTCTCTCTCTCTCTCTCTCTCTCTCTCTTTCGCTCTTCCTCTCTCCATCGCTCTCTTCATTCTCCCTCTTTCTCTCTCTATCTGGCAGCGTCGACCAGCCCTCGGTTTCCAGGGAAAATTGCTTCGCCGGCACCGGTAGCATCTTCGATAATTAATACGGCCGTTGCAAGTCGAACCTGACGTGGAAATAATGGAGAGGGTCGAGGGAACGGGAACCGTATCGTCGGCAATATTTTCAGCGAGCCTCTCGATGCCGAGTACACGATCTCTCCTCTACATCCCCCGACCCTCTACAGCGCAGAGCCAGACGCCGTCGATCCGATCGTTCCGATCGTTGTTTCGTTAATAACGTCCAATTCGCTGTCGCTAACTTTTTCCTACCTCCTCTTTCTCTCATCGAGTAATGGAGATGGGACTCGAATGCCTGGGGGTCACTGTCCCATAGTTCTGCTCGATGATTAACACTGCTGCTGCCCCGGTAATCAAATTTCTGAAAGGAGCCCCTGATACGAGCTTTTCCTCTGTCTATATCTAATCAGCATTTGCGATTAGCAATCGATTAAGCAAAGGGAAAAGTCGAGTGCAAACCGAATTGATATAGAGTGTAGAGCGAAGTACGTTGGATCAGCGACACACAGTGTTTCGCGATGAATTAGTTCGGTAGTCTTCCCGTCTTAAATTCACTGGAAGTAATTACAGGTCTTGCGGTGTTTAAAGGGTCGGCGGGTGTTTAGAAGGGCAGTGGATATTGCTGTTGATTTAATCAACATTGTTGAAGTCTCATTACCGGGTTGAATATTTCACGTTCACGTCTCCTCAAGGATCCACCGCAGAAACCTCGCGGAACATACCGTCGGCCATGTTAGCAAGGAAATACGGAGTTGTTGCCCCGGTCTAGAGGAACTTCTGGAAAATTAGCCTGGTCTACTGAGCGGAAGCGGGTCAAAGGTGAGTCCCCAAGGATGTATTACCCGAAAATTCATAGTGATTGAGGCGCACGCCGGTGAAACGTAAGACGGGAGGAAGGAGCAGGGACCGGGGGCTGGAATTTCCAAGCGAACCTGCTATGTGTGTAGACGCGTATGTACGGTATAGAGTCTTCCGCTTTTCAGCTGCTTTCCTCTCACGGATCGTGGAATGAGCCGCTGAGAGCAATTCCTTCGAGAATGTCAATCTGTTACTATCCGAACACGCCGTTTTCAGACGGTTCTTGCAATCATTTTTTGTTAGAAATTACACCCATGTTTGCCGTGGATGCATATAATTCGCAGTCTACAGTCTATCAACGAGGAGACCGGTTTTATTGAACGAAGGGATACTTTTTAATAAAGATGACGTGTATCGCGATCTATAAAACTCATGACGTATTCGTTACGCCTTACCCAGGGAGGAGTTAATCTGTCACCGCAGACGAAGCCGTGTAGGCTCGCGAATTTGCGAAATTTCTGGATCCAGGGGGTTGCACCCCAGGTGGGTGAAAGTGGAAACCGGGGAAGGTACAATGCGTTTGAACCGAACGAGGTACGTTCGAGCGAGAAGAAAGATTAGAAAGAGGGTGAATGAAGAGGAAAAGAGAGGGAGCGAAACGTGTTCCGCAGCGCAACAATGCTTTGCGGCAACAATGCGCAAACAAATGATTCCACTGTGCCGAGCGTAATTACTAAAGGCACACGGTCCCTTTTTCCATCTTTCTTTCTCATCTCTCCGGTTCTCTCTCCTCTCTTTGGGCGGATCCTTCGCTCCTCTCTTTCCTGTCGCTTGTTCATCTTTCCATCCGCGTTTACACTGTCCTCCCACCCCCTTTTTTCCACCCCCGTTTCCCAGCAGTAGCAGGCAGTAGAACGGACGGCACCCGTCCATCATCCCCTTTCTCATTGCTCTGTTTGCTAAATCAACGCATTTCCGCAACGACGATTGATCTCCTCTCTCCCTCTCCCTCTCCCCCTCCCCCACCCCTATCTTCAGCAGGTTTCAGTAACCCACCCCCCTCGCGCGCACTCGATGCCGATTGGAACGACTCGAAAAGAGTGGAGCACCAATCGAGCGCGTTCTTTTTGCAGAAATTTCTTTGTGCCGTAATGGAGGAGCGGCTCGGCCTGTTCAGCCACGGAATTCATTCTAGGTCTCGACTCTCTCCCTCCCTCGCTCTATCTCTTTCTCACTCTCTCCTATATATCGAGCGCCGCTAATTTACCAGTGGCTTTTGTCAATATTTTTGTGCCGGGGACCGAGAACTATCGATCGATCGTTGTTGCCCGACAAATGGATCACCGGGCAGACCCTTCGAGGAGAGAACGGCGTTCCCGCCTTGGTTTAAAAATTTATTTCGCACACGGACAGAACAGCGCCCGGGAGATTGCTGATGAAAATTTGATGATGATCACGCTGCTCCACGCGCGAAATACTTTCGCCTCGCGAGATGAAGACTCGTTCCATGCCGCCCCGGGCAAACGAGATATCCTAGACGACCGTCCCCGACGTGTCCGTCCGGGAAAATAGTTTCTCAATCTATTTAAGCATCGATTGATCCCTGTAGGAGATCGGCAGACCAGAATTTTAGCCTCGCTTCGAGGTGCGATTTTTATCGTGCAAGCGTTGTGCTGCTGGAACGAATCTGGCTGGGAAACTTTTCCAAGAGACTTTCTTTGATCGGTTACCGTCTACCTCTTTTGTTCTTTAACGTCTTTCGCCCCGTTTTTGTTGTCCCGATGATTCGACAAAGTGTGTAAAAATTTCGCTGAATCGCATTATTTGTAGGACGACTTAACAAAAAAGTTGATCCGGTGTAGTGTACAAAAACATTCGTGTGTCACTGGAAATTCGAGTTCTCTCAAGGAAAGCTAGAAAATAACATTTCCCGATAACGGTTCCTAAAAATCGTTTTCCATTGCGATAAATCGAACCTTCCCTGTCAGGAAGCCGCGGCAGAGCTGCAGCTAGCAAAACTCGCTGGAAAGTCAATCACCGAACAGTTCGGGAACAATGTCAAACTTCCTCCGACCCTTAAACCGCGCAAACACGTTCGAATTTCCCATCGCGGAAGTCGAAGCAGCCAATGTCCGTGCGAAAAAGTTACATGATCAACAATGAACGGTCGCATGCTGGTTTCTTGAACAACGAGTACGTCGCAGTGTGAACCTAGCCTAGCCCATTTCCCATCGCGACGGATACCCGGTAATCCTTCAGGCAGGACATAACTTCCGCAAGCTGGTTCCTCGCGCTCAGATACACACATTCTGGCTCCGAACTCTCGAATCGTGGCCTGTGAATTTCGATTGCTGGGTCAAGAGCGAGAGAGGGACAGAGAGAGAGAGAGAGAGAGAGAGAGAGAGAGGGAGAGAGGGAGACAGAGAGACTGGAAACACTCTCGCACTCTCTAGGGATGGTGGAGGAAGAGCGAAAGAGCTTACAAGGGAGATATAACCGGTAAGAGATGGCTTAATAACGGCGCAACCCTGGGTACACGTGCACACGTGAACTCGACGACCCCGGATTCGCACGATGGCCTCCAGACGTAGCGAAGCGATTCGCACTACGAAAGAACATGATTTTCCCGTCGTATTTCGTGAGAACTACGGATTAACCCCTTAACTTGCGATTTAGTTGGAAACTGGTCTAGTAAGTGTCGCTTCATGTATTGTTAATCAGCTTGCGACGAGACAAGGTGCTCGCTTCGTAGAAATAACTTTATTGTCAGCACGTTTTGTGCAAATGAAATTCGTTCCGAACCCAGCCACGCAAGAGCTACTTTATTTTTTAATACGAAAAAAAAAATTGTTTTGAGGCTGGCCTTGTAACAATTCAATATTTGTTAAACTCTGATTAATCGAGGTTATAAAATTCGTAGTTTACCTCTTAAGAATCTTAAAAATTAAAGAAGCAAGATATTTATAAGATTGAAAATGTGTATTGCACACTGAACAGTGCTCAAGCCAGAAACGTTCCCGGTCAACCAAGATAACCACAAAATGGAGACAACAAAAATAGTCGACCGGTCCCTTCTCTGCAAGAAAACATCTCTCCCGACTTCAAGAAGCGAGTGTCAGAAAATTCGAAGGCCGACGGAAGTGGCAAGACCGGCGAAATCCCAAAATTGTACGGCAAATAAGATTTCCCAAAGTGACACACCTACGCCAGCGTAGCTACCAGTATTTGTAGTAAAAATTCAGCATCGAAAATCCACTCTCTGTCGTCTGAACTATACAATTGCTTATAACGAAAAGCACACGGATCAACTAAAAGAGAGAATCTCAAACAGATACTCTTCAGAGTTCGTATAAAATTCGTAAAACGGTGTACAAGATGTTTGTCCAGACTCATAAATTTTTATCTTGAGAACTACTCGTCCGATTAAAATTTTCTGTTGCGTGTTCAACATTGAAATTAGATATTACAAACAATGGAGATATTTATATATGGCCTCCTTCAACTGGAATACCCGGTATAATTTCGTGGAACGACTTCTACAAGTTTTCGTGAACTTTACAACTCTCTGTAGAGGAAGTGGTCGACGATTCGAGAGGGTGAAAGAGGGGAGGGAAAAGGAGAGAGAGAGAGAGAGAGGGAGGGAGGACAGAGCTGGCGATAGTCTCGAGATCGAGCAGCAGGGAAAGGATACGGTTCCATCGACGCCTGACATCCGGCCAATATCGAAGCAATAATCTTGGCGAGCTTCCTACTTCTCGTCGCGCCGCGTTACCGCGCGTTACGACACGGGGATATTAAAGTTACCTGGTGGGTGTGTGCGTGGCTGGTGAGCGTGTCAAGCGTGTTGAGCACCTTCATCCTCTCTCTGCTCCTGGGCCATGCACTAAATAGCCCTGTGGGAGGATATCGGCCTCGTCCGACGTCCCTGCCGCGCCTGGAATCAATGGATAACGAAATCACAATTCTGAAATTGTCAGCCATCCTTCCCAGCAATCGTAAAAATTTCGTATAAACTTGAAATCAGGGGTTGCAATCCCCACGCAGCTTTTAAAATTTGGCAATATGTCGAATGCGAAACCGCTGCTCATAAAAATCTCACAAAATCGGAGCAATTCGTTCAATCGTATTGGGATAGCGAAAGATCACATTTATTATAACTGGATAAATAAAAAGTTCCTAACCGAATTGTCAGAAGTTCGATAAAAATGTAAGGGTATTCTTCAACCTTCTTACAAATTCATTTATCTCGATGCAAAACACACCAGTGTTGATTACTCCTTTGACCTGTTTCGTCAGTTACATTACATAGTTCCGCAGGAAGTTACAACGATTCTGTAAATCGGGATGAATAATTCCAGGCAAGATGCGAGATAGTGGTCCATTAAATAGCGATTAAGGATTAACTACTTGGTAATTTTAACAGCAAACTGAAGAGTTTGGAACTCCGTGACTTCTTAAACAAGCAGCTGGAACGCGAAGAGACAGGATACAGCGCGACTACGGGAGAATCTTCCCTGCAGTTTCGCTTCAGCGCTGATTCCAAGCCGGGGAATCTGTCTACCAAACAAACTAAATATTTTAAAACGAACATCGTATAAATGTGTATTATTCAAAGGTACATTTCATATATTTTCAGAAAGGAAATCCCGACAAATATTCACAAAATCATAACCAATTTTGGTCGTTGTAATCCAAAACCATTAGCCTTCCTTTTTCCGAAGAGTGTATATCGAAATTCGCGTAAATAAAATGCCGCATGAATCGGGGAACCGGGAGTATTTTGAAAAAATTGTCGAACCTCCGTTTTGATTAGGAATTCCCTCGCATTTGAATTCTTAGAGCGCACGCGCGGTCCCGGGAGTGTATCAGCATTCGCATCCCCGCAGCCCCGTTTACTGCTCGTCACTTTGCGAGCGAAGCACGCGAGCTTGCCGTCTATCAAGATCTATTATCTCGCTTAAACACTGGAAGCTCGAATTTTAAAGCCGCGGCGCACGCGTAATTTCTTCGCGGCAACACGCCGCGCCGGTACAAATAAAACGGCACCGAACATATTCCCCGTCACGCGCTCACCCTAATTTCACCTCGCGACGAACCAACCCCCGCTGTCCTCTAACAGTCTTTTCAGCCACCTCTCGCCTTTATAAAAATTCAATTGCCAATTTGAAATTACAAACAAACGGGCCACGGTTAATCCTCTTTCTCCCGTAACCACCCTCGATATCTCCGGACGTTTTACGACCCGACCATACCTCTTCTTATTCTTATTACTTTCTCCATAAAAAATGTCATAGTCGAACCTCCCGATTTTTCTAGAAGAATATTATCCACGAGTGGTTGATGCAAGGTGTTCAAATAGGGAGGGGTTAGTAGATTATTAAATAAAATTTGAACTGCAGTGTTTCTTAACTTCGAACACCTTCGAACGAATAACAAAAGTACACTTAGACCTTTTAACCGTTCATCCCTCTACTGGAACATAAATTTTGATCAGAGCATATGCATCAACGAGAGTAAAATGGATGTAAAATTGAGTTACAACGAAATGGCACTCTTAAAAAATGAACAATCCTTGCTGAAATTTAAGTAACTCGAAAAGGTCGATTTTAGCAAGTCGACGCACCGTGCAACTATTTTGCGCCGAGTCGTCGAGCATTTCGCAGATAAAGAAACAGAGGCTAGAACATTTACGCCTGTTCGTTGCGCGCGCAACTAGTAGTTTTCATATAATCCGGCCTAATGCACGGATGCGTCCGCCTTGCAGACACTCATTACTCCCGATTCCCTTTTTGTTCCCGAGGTAATCGCCCTAAAGCCACCATATTTCACTTCCGTCCTCATATAATTTCACAGCGCGCGCCGGATCGGCCGGATGAAAGTGTCCCGATACAGCGGCCTGATTTACCTTCGGTTGCGTTCGGGGGACGGAAGGGATGCATGTCCCCATAGTGCAACCGGGTGAGAGGGTGGCTGCAGGAAGCATCCCTTTTTCACCCCCGAAAACCGAGCGTCCTTCTTACATGCTCCGTAACCGGTGTAATGGGCAAAAAATTCCACTTCGTGGCGACGGTCTAATGAGATTTTGAATTATGTTGTAGTCGCGCCATGAAAGCGTAACTCACAGCTATACGTACCACTCTCCCCGTTTTCCCAACCCCCGCGATTCATCTACTCGGCACACCATCGCGGCAACGACTCGACGTCACGGTTATATGCGAGCGGATTACCGGCAGACGGATTCGAGAAAACGAGGCGAGCGGTTCCTCGTAAAACGTACTAACGCGGTCATCGTCGCAACTCTATGTCTGCTGCTATTTTATTGGCCCTTACGAGAGAGAGTGTGTGTGTGTGTGAGAGAGAGAGAGAGAGAGAGAGAAAGAGAAAGAGTAGACTCTTCATCTCTGTTCAACAAAAAACGAACACGTTAGAACACGCTCGACCGTTAAAATCATCGTCTCTTCCTTTTTCAACGGTTTTATTTTGCGTTTTATAGGCCTCGTTCAGCTTTGCGCTCTATTGGCTTAAACTGGAAGGTGGTGGTGCTCGACGGATGGTTGTGGTGAAGAATTAAGTATCGTATGATGCGGTATACCCGAATTTACGGGGAGTTTCTTCTCAATTGTTTATAGAAAAAGTTAGCAATCTTGGCCAATTCGAGAAGCGTCTTTATAGACAAGGCTGTACTTGTGAATTTTTATCTCGAAAAATACTTGACCGACCCTGATGATTTTTTTCGCATTTCGATCAGGAACGTGTTGGTTAATTGTCAGAATTCTTTTGTCTCCGAAAAATCAATTTTCGAATATTCCGATATACATAAAATGAACAGGATTATTTTCCTGATGTCAGGGTGAAAGTCTTACCTACGCGTTATCATCAATTATTCGATTTTTTCGGAATGTTTTTTCGACTCCCACATCGTTTTCCTGTTTTTCCCTATGTTCCCGCTCGGTTTTCGAGATTCCGCGAGGCTCTCGTGACGATTCGATAGACGCATTGTTCGAGGTCGGTTCTCGCGTGAGGTTCTCGCGACACCGGCACGCTTTTTATGACTCTTGTTAGCGCGAGTGGTGCTCGGTGCCGAAAGCAAGTGCTTTGGAGACTCTCGACCGGTAGCGTCCGCGTCATCGACCCCGCAAAGGATGAAGTAACAGGTCGGAAACCCGTGCACTTTCGCGGTCGCCATGGCACGCCAAGCCACGACATGCCGTTTGCTTCCTCCAGAGATCATGCCACCGCTCGTTTAAGGAATCATCCCCCTTGTCGCCTCGAATTATTACTCTCAGACTGTCTCCGCGCTTGAAACTCCACGACAATGTACGCACAAAGGGATTCGGAGGATTTGCTTCTGTCCGGAGAGGGTGAAACGTACTCTAGAACTCTGAGAGTATTTCTTGAGCCGGGGAAAAGCTCGTGCGAATTTTCACTTTTCTGGACGAATGAACGGAAATTGATATCGGGCGAGTCCGTGCTGAATTTTGTTCAATTTTGTATTTCATAAATTTTCTGGCGATTTTATATTATGTTACAAATGAAAATCTTTGTACGAAAGTCTGTAACGAACAGTACGAGATTTCATACTCAATTTCGATAAACTTTGTTTCTTTGTCTACGCTCGCTGTTGCGAGTGCGATGGCCTCGTCGGATAGTTTTCACCCCTTGCAGTTGACGACTGCTTGTTTCTTTATCAGATATTCCGATGTGCAACCACTCTTGAACACGAACGGTATCGATCAAAATAAACAGACATTGTAAACACGGAAACCAGTAACTTCGATACTTTCTCGAATACAGACGTTACAAATGTATTGCCTGCAGAAGCGAATGAAATATTTCATATCAAAAATTTAAGAGAAGAAATAAATGTCTATCTTCTGTGTCTTGCAATTAGTGCAGACCATTTTTATTTCACACAAATATCCGCAGTCTGAGATCACAAACCAAGACAAAAGAACCCCTAAATCCCCAGGCAGCAAGCGTATCGAGGAAGCGCAAAGAAGGGTCGTAATTCGTGCCATAATTTCTCTGGGAACAGCGAAAATCTCCCTCGAACTGGCATCGTTGCAGATCGCGGGGGCGTCTAATAGCGCCGTGGGGCAGGATGTTAGGCATCCAATATGGAGGGCGCATCGCGAGACACCGAAACGCCATTTGAGCCGGGCCGCAGACTCTCTCGTTTAAAATTTACGCGGCCCGGTGAACGATCTTCGGGAGGTTGGGTATGGGCGTGGGGGATGGTGAAAATTCATGGCGTCGATATTCGCGGTTTTGCATGCGGAACCAGCCGGCGATTTGGCCGTAGAACGGCCGTGGTAGCTTTCCCGGGGTTTCCCACACCTTGAGTCGAAGAAGGAGGAGTACGAGGAGGTTGAAGAGGAGGAGGAGGATCGTCGACGCAACGATTTTCGAAAATTATTCGCGGCCAAGACGGCCAACACCGGGGGCCAAAAATTCCGCGCCGCGAGAGAACTCCCCCTCTCGCAAGGAAGGCTGGTACACGCTTATAAGCGGGGGCCGCCACTGCTATCGTATGCATAACCCCGGCCGCAAGACATAACGTCGTCGCTTTCACCAGCCCCTTCGCCACCCCTCGCCGAAGCTTTGGATACGCGGTTTTCGGAAGGGGGGAGGGGGGGGGGCAGCAACTTTATTCGACCTTAAATTCTCGGCCCACTTGGCTCTGGCTTGTATATTGCGCCGCCGCGTGCCAACTGCGGAGAAATTCCCCGTCCGCCGGCCGCGACAATGTGCATAGAAATGCGGATGCGCCCGATGCACTGTCGCCTAATCGCCGACTACCGAGCACACCAGGATTTCCTTGATATTTCGCCTACCACGGCCTCCCCGATGCGAACCCAGAGCTACCTCTTTGAATCGACCTTATCTCGAGTTAATTTTCCACTATTAGCGACACCCCCTCGCGATCCTGTTGGGCTGCAGCGGCTGGCGATCTTTGCGTTGTTGGTTCGCCGATGCGCTTGATTGGGAATTCGTATATGTACCATAGATAATGTTCCTTTTCGCTACCGCAGCTGTCAACTTCAAATTTTTGGAACATGTAATACCGCGGACGAGGTACAGGAGCACACCAATCACCCAATGTATTTTTCTATCTCACGATCGCGGGGCTCTAGAGCCTCCGTACTATTTCTGTGCCGCATTCTACCAAATCGTACCCACAAATTGTAGCAGACCAATCACATTATGCTGTTTCGTGTCGCACGATCTGAAATACCAACTCTACCCAAATAGAACAACCAGCTGGTGTAATTAGATCACAGCCCACACAATTCCAATGATGAAACAGGAATGTTAGCGAGATCCGAGTATATTATTATTATTATTATTATATATATATACGAGGTGTGATCAAAAAGTAAGGTGACTTTTTGAATTTCGCGTGATACCTACAGTCGATTTTCGTTTTCTTTTTTTTCTTATGCCGGTACACTTGTCCCGAACATATGTTCACAGTTTCAGCTATATAGCATTTTTTGTTTGTTCGCGAGAAGCATAAAGGTTAGAAGTGTTTTGCGTGTTCGGCGATTTTCTGCTGTCGAAAAAAATTGATTAAAGAGTTTGCATCAAATTTTATGTAGAAAATAGAATTAAGTGCTCCAAAACTCTTGAAACGTTGACAGTGGCGTACGGTGAGTGTACTCCGAGTAAAAAATATGTTTATAAGTGGTACAAGCTCTTTCAAGAAGGCGGAGAAGATGTTAGCGACGAAGCTCGCCCTGGACGCCCCAGCACGTCAACAACCGATGAAAACGTTGAAGAAGCGAAGAAAATAGTGTTGGGGAATCGTCGAATTACCATTAGAGAAGTTGCCGATGATGTCGGCATCTCGTTTGGTTCGTGACAAGCAATTTTAACGGATGTTTTGGGCATGAGACGCGTGTCAGCGAAGTTTGTTCCGAAACTGCTTAATTTTGACCAGAAGAAACGTCGCGTGCGAGTAATTTTTTGGCCAGAAACAACACCACGATCAGGCCTCAACCACCATATTATCCGGATCTGGCTCCCTACGGCTTTTTCCTGTTCCCAAAACTGAAGGGACCCATGAAAGGACGGAGATTTGCAACGATCGAGGAGATAAAGACTGCATCGCTGGAAGAGTGTAATACACAATTGTATTATATCCGAGGGGGATTACTTTGAAGGGGACAACATAAATATTGATGAATAAATAAATACTTTTTGATGAAAATAAAAAGTCACTATTCACTCATTTTTGCCATAGAGGAATAAAATCCGGTCCACGCATTAGAAACTTTAACGAAGAACGACCGCACTACCGATGATCGAGGGTGCGCAGTGCGGCGCTCAGGCGGATGGTAAGAAAATTCGGGTCGAGATTTCCGGTGATTTTCACCTGTCCCATATACAATCTCTATACGTGCATACATGCAGCCCAACGTCTTCCAGTTCGGCGTGGCGTCGTTCGGCATATCCATCGGCGCGATGCACGTCCGCCGGCGCAAGAGATGGGCTGGAATCGAATTCGAAATTCCGGCTGACGCGGCGCGAAGAAGAAGCGAGCGGAAAACGGGCAGGCCTCGGTGACACGTGGGAAATCACGGTAACCAGTTCCCGTGTACGTACACGCGTCTACGTATCTACACGGATGTATACATGACCGTGCTATATTCTTTCGGTGATCACTCACCGAATTCCACGGATCCTCTCCATTCTTCTTCTTCTTCTTCTTCCTTCTTCGAAAGCGAGCGCGAAGATCGGGGCCACGCGACTCGCCGATACGATTTCTGGGTTGTAGGAATTTCCCACGAGTAATCGAATCTGCCGTCGACGGGAACGAGCACGGGACCGTGTTAACGATAATGGCCGCCGATAGCTCGCAGACATGCTGACGCGTAATACCGTCTGGTATTTCTTAGATGAGACCGCACCGTGAAATTTATTAAAAATTACACGACGATCTCTCGACGAACACGCGGCTCAATGCCTGTCGCAACGTTCACGGTGATCGTTGGTTCCTCTTAATATTCCGATCGTTTATTTCGGTTCACCTATCGTGCATCAATTAGCGTCTTTATTCGCAATGTTAAGGAGCAGCTTTTTATTTCCATTTTCATGTAAATAGTGAACGTCCAAGTTGCTACTAACCTGACGAACTTTATAGTTTACATTTTATATTAGTTTTTGCTTTTAATATATCAATGCTCTGATTCTGCAGAAAAAGTCACAATTTAATTACTAATAATGTAATGTCGATGTACGAAGGTAGTACCATTACAACATAATTATCAATTCCTTAAAAAATAGTACGAAACCGAATAATCGAAAATCGTACAAGAATGAACAAATCGACGATGGCGCCCGAAGCGACTGTACCTCAGCGGCGAGTTTAATCGCTGGCAAAATAATCTTATGTAACGAATCTAAAATGTTATTAGACCGTAATTACAAGTTACTCCAAATTTACCGAATGAACGATCGAAAACTAGACGGTAAAGATTGAAGCAACGATGAACGTTTAAGGGCTCGGCGGCACCCAAAAACGAGCGCTGTATCCCGGTGGCGATTTTAATTAGTCGAAGGTACCATTAAAAAGGGTCCGGTAATCCAACAATAAATTCGGCTGGCCAACCAGCCCGACGGAAAAAAAGGGGGAGAAAATTAACGCGCGAGAACGTACGAGCGTTCTCTCCTTGCCGGGAGCGTCTTTAACGCGCATTACTTCCCGTAAGTTACAGCGCGATAAATTTTGTCGCGGCGGCGGCGTTTCGCGCTAGGTAAAAAAATTTTGCCAAGCGTTTCGGGGGAGAATTACCAGCGTTCTAAATCATACGCCGAAACGAACGAGAAGGAACTTTACGAGCGGAACACCGGACGTTCACGGCAATCGTTCCCGGATGCATCCGTCAAGCCGCGTTTCGAAACAATGTTTCTGAAACCGCGATGCTCCGCCATTGATTGGCTGGTCATTTATAAGAATTTTGCAGAATTGACACCCTCCAATCTTCCTTGGCACAGGCTGCTAACAGTCGTAACTATATTTCACAATTATTGGAATTATAATGATAACACGAAGAATTATAAAACTGTTATTAACTACGATCGTTTGTACGAATGAAACAGGCAAGATGAATGTCAGAAAATACGAAAATGCGAAAAGAACGAAAAAAGCCAGCAAACCAGAGCATCTCTCAACGCTGTCTCGCTCCCTCAGCAGCCGAACCCGAACATTTCTCGAGAGGTCTCGCCAAAGAAATACTTCGCAGAGAAGATTCGCGGGCCCGCCCTTAGTTTATTAATTTCCGTGAGTTTTCGCAGGAGGGGCGGGGCGAAAATGAATTTCGCATCGATCAAACTCGGCCCGGGCAAAAACACGGCGGAACCGTTTTCCGAAGGCGAGCGCTTGTCCGCGCAGCGCGATAGATTCGTCCAATTAATTTAACTTTCACAGTTTTCCGAGAGGGCGTCGGGATAAAAGGAGGCGGAGCGAGCGAGCGAGCGAACGAAACTTCGCCTCTCGATTTACGATGCCGTGTTCGCGGGGGTTGAACTCACCCCTGTCGGGATTTCGGGGAGACGGGTGGATCGCGGCCAACTCGGGGGCATTTCGTCGTCCCCCGCACAGCCCCTCTCAAGACCTCTTTTGACCCTCTCGCAGGCCGAGGGTGTACCGAACAGAAGTTCCGGCAACTTTTCGGCGCATTGTTGTGGCGGCGGCGACGTCGAACTTGGCAGCAACCCCTAAAAAGGGGGCCAGGGGGGCGCGAACCTCGACTACCCCTATCTCGAGAGGGTGGCCATAACAAGAAGTGGAAGAAGAAGGCGACGCGTGGTTTGCAGGGGTGCACGGCCGGCGCCGATATACAATATGCGTGCAGGCGCCGGTGCATCCTCCGCATCGAACCGCCGGAAAATTGCCGGTAACTTTTCCAACTTTTCCGGAGCGGAAACAAAAGCCTGCGAGACGACGAGATGTGCAGAGTCGGCCCGAACCTGCGGCTTATCCTACCACGATAAAGCGAACGGTGATTTATTCTCGACGCGTGTTTGTTGCCAGCGAGGTCGTCACTCTCCGATGCTCCAAGGGAAGGTTATTGTTCGACTTTGGAATTTTCTGCAAGATAAATCTTGTAGAGACAAAGGCTGTCTTTGGAAGTCTTTTCGAAATTATTGGACACCCAGGGAACAATACTATTGGATGGTTTAATCAGCAGCTGCAGTGAAAAGTGGCTCAGGATGAAAGGGGAGATTATTCTGGGCGAGAGCTTTGGAAATATTTCGTGAGGATGGAATTTGTTAAGAGGCATTGGCGTTCAGGATTCGAGGATGGAAAGTTCAGGTGTTCGTTTTTAGTACTTTTTTCATTGTTTTGTTAAAATTCTGGGTTACTATTCTGAATGGAATGGAAAATCCAGGACTATCGATATATTATATTTCATCGGACCCACGAAAATCCTTAAAAAAAGGCAACATCGCCAAAATCACTATTTCTTGTTGGAGATGCAATTTTCCCGGTCGAAAGTTTCAAAAGCAGTTCGAGTCGGGCTAATCGTTTCCAAGCGCCGAAAGATGCCTGCACCCTAGTCGTCGCAGAGGATGCTCGCGCGCATCGGAAATGATTTTCCGTCGGGTTAAAAACCGTGTCAACGTTCCGCGGCGAACATTTATTAACCGTTGGGTGCATGGTCGATGTGGGTCGGCGTCGTGGTGCATTATCGATGCACTCGGTCGCAGCCGCGGAATTTTTGAACGTCTTTGACGGTCCATTATCGTGTCACGTCGGCCGAGCGGCGCTATTCGATCGTCCTCACCGGAAATTCCGGCGACCCAGAATCTGGGGACGTTGGAGCTCGCGTGACCCAGCCTTCGCAGGCGTTGCAGGCGTTGCAGGCGTTGTCGCAGGCTCTGCAGGTGTCGCGACGTCCCCCCTTCCCCCCTCGCCCTCGTAGAAAGGGTTGCTCGTGGAATGTGTGAGTGATCACCGGTGTCGTCGTCGCCCCCAGGAATATATTGGAACCGAGTACCCTGATTTCCACTATGTCGCCGGGATTACCCTATCTACTTTCAACGCGCCGGCCCCCGGCGGAATGTCGATTTTCATTTAGACATTCCTTATTTCCACGGGACGGGAAATTTAATTCCGTTTACGTGTCGCGAATATCGATACTCGCCCCTCGCGAACCCGTGGACACATTTCGCCAGAAACTCTCCCTTCCCCGGGGGAATACCGGATCCGAACGTGTCCCCGTTTCCGCTTATACTCATGTGAAACGCATCGTAAAAGGGAACGGCCGAAAAAAATATATACGCACACGTGTTACCGGAAAAAAAACGAACCAACTTCTCCGAACGCGCCGCCAGTAAAATTTGCGCTTTTTACGGCGTGCGCCCGGAAACCGTCTTGTTTATTGACTCCATGCGCCGGACGTGAAAATGAAATTCTTGTTCTTCTTTGGTGGGAAAGTCGCGACGAGCGACAAGTTCCGAAACTGATGCGATTCCGCGGTTCGTAAAGTGTACAGCGTGTGTTGTTTTTTAACACGCGCGCTGCCAGCGTCAAACATTCGTGACGATTTTGTACCTCACGTAAGGGAAGTCAAGTTAATTTTGTCTACGTAGTTAGAATCGTATAAGCTATAAATGCTTATAAGTATAAATGCTAACTATTTTACGAGAATATTTCTCTTTATCTTTCAGACGAGGATCATTTTCCACGAAAGCAACACTATTTTTTTTGTTGATTTTCTTAAAACCAGGAACAGTAAAAAGGAGCGCACCATTTATTATAATAGCCCGCCAATAACGAGTAAGATGCTTCATAAAATGTTGTCAACTTGTGAACGTCCCCGGCGTGTGTCTGGATGCGAAGTATCGATAACCGGACAGAACGAAGATTTTTATTGATCGCAAGGGCTCCCCACAGGTCTTATCTCGCGGTACAAGTTCGCGAGATCCTTGTCGGCGCAGGGTACCGGAAGCTCGTTACACGCGTGGATTGCGATCTTTGTATGGAGCTGGGAGTGCTGAGACGACTGGGAGGCTCGTTCAACGATGCGTAACGGCGAACCAGCGACGCGCGTTCGGGTCCTTGGGAAGAAGTGGCGGTTAGGTGAAGTCAGAGAGGAAGGATCCGTGGCTCGAAGACCGAAAAAAGCACGGGGTGTTTCCCCGTGATGCGTTCAGGAGCACCGTAGGAAAGACTACGAAAGAGATTAAGCGGCTCTTTTCAGAGGGTCTCTCTCGTTCTCTCTTCTCCTCGCAGAAAATGGGCACGCATGCCGCGCGTACCAGCTCCTCTTTCCTCTCCGCTTCGGCTTCGCTTCGGGCCCGCCACGCAAGCGAGTTTCTTTCGTTTTTGTCTCGCCACGTCGGGAGATAAACGTTTCGTTAATTGCTCCACTATTTACGGCTCGCGCTCTTTCTCTCTTTCTCTCTCCCTCTCTTTCTCTTCTCCGCTCCTCTCCTCCTCGTCGAGTCTTCATTACGTCGCGCACGGTCTCGTTAATTAATTCCCGGGTGAACGAACCCAACCCCCGCTTTTCCTCGTTAATGCTCTCGCTCTCCATACCTAACGCTCTCCCTCCTCCCTCTCTCCCTCTCTCTCTCTCTCTCTCTCTCTCTCACTCTCTCTCTCTCTCTCTCTCTCTCTCTCTCTCTCTCTCTCTCTCCATCGCAGATCTCTCTCCCTACGTAGCCGGTAATTCTGTTTCGAGAATTTCACCTTGGGTAATTATTGGAGAACGATCGGCGGATGCTGCCAGCGTGGAGAACGGGAGCGAGCGATAATGAGCCGAGGCCCTGAGCGGCGCACTCGCGGATCATCGGGGAATGGCTCGCGAATATTGTTCAAGTTTTCGACGATGCTCGGTCGATCGACCGCTGATTTGGACGCCAGCCAGGTGTGCTCCACGACAGACGAGTCTCCCGCCTCGCTTTGACGACTCGCACGGCGATGGATTTGATAGGGTTGTTCATCTTTGCTGAAGGATTGTTGTCGACTGCTACTACCCTGCCAACCACGACGATATGTTTCGACGATTCCCGTGCACTTGGGATCCGTGTATCTGTCTAAGTTAGAGCTGGAAAATTATAAGATGCACATCGGATTACTGGACAATTTTCGTGATTTATCGAATACATATCCTAAAGTAAGTTTCCTTAACTCGTAGCAGTCGTATTAGCATCGGATTAACATTAATAAACGCAGTAGCCATTGCGCCGAAGGTCTACAAAAATCTAGATAAAATCGCAACTCGTCGCTGAAAGCTCTGATAATGTAAAACAGACTTGAACGCGACATATTTCTGTCGTTAAAATTACGCGTAAAGAAACCAGAAATTAGAAGCATAATAACGGAAAATGTTCATGGGTCGCGTAAGAAGTCTCGCATAGATATCTCGATAACAAAACGGTACGCGTACCAGACAATTTTTTCACGGGCGCCCATAAATATCGGAGATACCAGGACAACAATTTGCACGGTGCATAACTCACCAGCCGGTTGTTTACAATGGGTTAACCCACTCTTAACACCGTCTCCTAAATCCACCGAAATTTGTTGATGCAGTTTCTTCGGCGCGAAGCGTCGCTGGTCCCAGACGAGCAGCATATTTTGCATTCACCGCTTTTACGTTTTATTACATTGCCCCTCCTCCCGCTCCCTTGGTCCTCACCGCTATACTCCATGCGATGGAAGTCGAGTAACTTTCTTTTTATCTCTTTCCCTCTTCGTTTTTCCCCTTTTTTGGTTCGTCGACGTCCCCGCCACGAAGGAAATTAACTCGGATAAAATTGTACGCGAAATCCCGGCGAACGTATCCGCGGGGCGCACTGCGAAATAACTGGGAAAAATGTGTCTCGGCGTGCTTACGTCGACTTCGAGGGTAATTTGACTTGAATCATCAAGGAGAGTTTCTTAACCCGGGAGAAAGAGCACGTCGCCGTCTGCTCTCCGGCCTCCAGACTCGTTACGCGTCTTCTTCGACCATTCCCGCGGGTCTGCTGAGTTTCGAAAATTTCTGTTAACGCCCCACCTCTTATGCGCATCGGTGCATCGTGCGAATCGAAAAATGCGTTATCACGTTCTCGTGTAAATCGGTTACCTCGTTTAAATGTCGACCCTATCCCGCATCTCCTTTCTTTGAACCTACTGGACCTACGGCCCTTATCAATTTAATTGTAGAGCTCAAATATTTTTTACAGCATTAAATAAATTCGATACCGTAATTTTCATAAGGCAACGCGTACCAGCCACTTCCAGATTTTTCATCCTATCGCTATTGAAATTATAGTGTCGCGTCTATGAAAAATAAATGTAATATTTTAATTTTTACGAGGCAAGGCATTCGTAACAAATTCCATTTTCGGGAACTTTCGGAAAGATCCCCACAGGTGTTCATTATTGCAAAGATCCGTGTAACGAGAAAAATATTGAGCGCACAGCTGAACGAATTAATTGGACGGATTTTTTCGAACATTTCCGAAGCCAGACACGGTGTAGAATTCCGATGAATCCGAAACTAAACTACTCTATCAAACTCGCGAGTCCGCAACCTGTCCTTTCCACGCATTCGGCCGGAAAACACCCCCGCGGTTCTCCCGAACAGTGCCGTATTAATTAATCGCAGACAGATTTCGAAAAATCGCTGGCACCGCTTTGACGTTCCAGTGGCGGTCTATTAAACAGCATGCGGGATCATTTTCCTCTTCGGAAACCAAAATAGGGAATATTAAAAATCGCGAGCTATATAGGCGATAGCTGAGCGCGTCGTTTATCTCGGAGATTGAAGGCGCGATACCGGGATTACCATAATGCGATTAGAGAGGTGGGCGGAATCAGGCGAATGTGCATCTAATCAAGAGTGACGTCAGGAAGGGAAAAGGGAAACGGAAGGGGAGCGAAGGGCGCAATAAAATATCCCGCGGCGGACGTAAAGAGGAGCCGTAAAATGCAGCAAGTGCTGTGGCTCTAACGGTGGCGCACGGGTTTAGTTCCTCTGCTTCTGTTTCCCTCTCTACCATCCACGTTTTCTCTCCTCTTCTTTCTTTCTCTCCGGTTCTCTCTCTCTCTCTCTCTCTCGGTCTCGCGATACCCTCACTCATTGGTCCACGATAGATTCCGGAACAAAGCACTCCGCCGATCGCAGCTATTCCCGGATTTCGTTGAATTAAAAGTGCCCCCTGATAGTCGACAACCTTCGGGGAGATACTCGTGGCCTGTTTCGCTTCTTCCATCGGCTGCACACGGTCTGCTTTGCATACGCGTCCGGTTTTACGGCCACAGGGTACTCGGAATTTCGTGCCGGGTACTCTGAATGCGCGTCGACGAATGATCAACGAAGCGCCGAAAATTATTTTCTAGCCAGTAGTACCGTTTCGGTTCTTGCGAGAACGAAGCGAGACGCGAGACTGGTTAACACTTACAAGGGTCGTTAAGCGTAACACGCCGATTTTAATGAAATTCATGCAGGATATAGTTTATCGACAAAAATATTTGTCACGTATTTTTTTAAAACGTGATTCTATTTATAGAAGACATAATTTTGATCCTGTTCGGAAAGAAAATTCTTCGTGTTGTTCATCGAGAGTGCTGAATCTTTGAAAAATAATTTTTCAGTACAGAATACAATTGTCTTGTTTAAGCGAAACTTAAGAAGGCTGGAGTCCCAGCTTAAGCTGGAAGGAGGAAGAAGAAGATTCTTCGAGCGGTTCAGCTGATCGACGAATCATCGTTATCAATCCGATTGGAAATGCCGACATCGACGCGACGCGACGCCGCCGTCGCCAATTGAAACGTCGGACTTTTTGCTCTGACAACCGCACGCCGCGCCGGTCAATCGATAAATGATAATAATGCGACAAGCGCACGGTGCTACCGCAACGAAATGCAATTTCTCGTTGACGTTATCGTCGTAAATTTAACCTGACGCCTGTTTAATCCAGATATCAAATCTCCGGTCGTGTTGCGAGAGCCGTAGCCGTCCACAACTTTCCTATTCTCGATGGGAACCCGCGTGACCGACCCTCGCCTTGCTGAAATCCCATAATCGCGGAAGCCACTGGAATCACTGGATGTCCGGAGATCAAGCGTAAAAGTCGAATGTCATTGGATCAATCGAATCCCCTGCGAAGACTGCACTAAATATGTTTAATAATTCGCAATTAAGCAAATAATAATTCTTTTGAATAATTTTGAATGATTAATATTTCCTGCGCGTTATGAAATGTGAGTGGTTTTTCAATTTTAATCTTTCAAAGGAACATAACAAATTGCAGTAACAAAAATTTCGTTACGATCAATATAAATACGGTACGGATGATACGATAAAGCGATAGGAATCGTGAATTTCGAATTAAAATAGCTGCGAGTCCAATACGGATGGAATGAGAGTAATAATAAACAAAAAAAGTTGCGCGTCCAGGCATGGAAATCGTTCGCAACGATCGATTGGAATTTGCAGAGAAGATTGGTAAATTAATAGCGGATTTTTCGCGTTACAGCGGTCCACCGAGGTTAGTCGACTCGACCGGGATCGCGGGCCAAATATTTGGTTACAAGGTGTATTTTCTAATTCGATCGGGGAACTGGATCCCGCTCTCGCTGCGGTGTATTTGATCCTTCCAGTATCGACCAGCGGAGAGAAATACATATTTCGGGAACGCGGATCTCAAAAACATCGTTTTGGAAAATAGTTTCGCGCGGATACCGAAAGATGAAAGGTAGAAAAGCAAATTTACTCTGGTACACACGCGGGTATGTATCGTCAAACATGGAGAGAAAGGAGGGAGAGAGAGAGAGAGAGAGAGAGAGAGAGAGAGAGAGAGAGAGAGAGAGTACACATACACGAGCATAGAACTTTTTAGCCCTTCGCGCGGAAAGGGTGGTTAAGAGATCTCGGGGGGCGAATGCATCCCCCTCTAATTGCCACGGCGTAATTAGCGGGCTACGCGACTACCGGGGAATAATTTATCACGGGGCCGTTATTAAGTCTCTGTCGAACCGTTCCCCGGGAAAAACATTTTTGCCCGGCCGAGTTTCTGTTTGCTGTCCCTATCGTTTGCCAAAAAGCAAGCAACGCGAGCACGATACTCCGAGTCCGTAAATACTGCGGAACCTCGACGGAGAATCTAGGATATTTTTCACGTCTATGCGGGAAGAGATATAAATATTAGCAGACGCGCAGAACAACGTTTTACGATGCTCTATTTTCCGGGAAATCTGCGAAAACCGTGTCTACAAATATCAGGCGTTTGTCGTGTCTGACCAATTCGACTGTTTCTACTGTTACTCGCACTTCGTATCACATACTTTCTTCGATTGAAGTTTCACTGGGAAATCATGACGAATAATAATGTCTGTTGAAATTGCAACCAATTGTTATGTATCCCTTAAATTGGAAATGCCATTATACTTTGTTTCCAGATACCGTAACAATGTTTACTGTATACTATGTATACTATGCTGTAAGATGTATTTCTGCAAAATGTGAGATCACGAATGAAACACAATTGTTTTAAATCGCTCTAATCTTAGGAATGAAAAATAGCAACAATCCTTAAATTGTTAAAACTCTCAATTTTACGAAACACTTCGAATCACAGCATAAAATTTCAATTTTCCCGTGGCAAATTCTCTGGAAATTCGGGAGAGTTGTCGGATCTGTTGCTCGACGGAGTACAAAGGTGTCGGAGGGTGGCACGGGGGTGGAAGACGAACGGTGGGCACAGGGGCGGCGGCTGCGCGATTTAAAAACGTTAAAACGCTGCAACGACGCGCGGTCGGGGAGATAGAGAAAATAAAACGAAACGAGGAGCTAGAAGCCGGCTAGAAAATAGAAATAGAACGAAGTGTCGCAACCAGGACACGGATGGAAGGGTTGACGGGGGTGGCAAACCCCCGGGGAGGACGTTGGCGTGTACCGCGGCCCTATTCGGCCTCTATTTATCGTTCGCTGCTCCGCCGTTCGTATTTGCAATTCTTCGGAGCATCTTCGGCCGAAGGGACACGCTTGCTCCGCTGTTCAAACAACCAGCCCCTTTGCACCCCCTGCTTCCATCCCCTCCTTCCATCCCCACAAAGTTTCCGTCAGCCGTCGAAAAATAACCGACTCCCCCTGAATTGGAAACGTCAACGAGCTGCTTCCGTGTGTTTGCGACCCCTTCTTTTCGAAAGTAACCGGGGATGTTTTTACGTTATAAGCAACAGTGTAGTATTCGGTGTTGGCTCGAAACGAAAGTTCAAAAGCCTGGGAAAGAGGGGCGGATTGTTTGAACAATGCGAAATGAGTTTGCTGTAACCTTAGAAAAAGATAACTCGGTTATCGCGCGCTTGTGTGTCATCCACTTATGGTGTCCTCTCTGAAGTCGACACGGTCGAGTGTTTAACATTATAATATTCCAGAATTCTTAAAATTACAAAAATGGGAAATTACTGATTAAATTTTGGAACCTTAAAAAATTTTCTCGCAAATAAAACTTCCACAACGATTCTTTGAAACTTCGTGTACGACACTTTTTGGCTGTTTTATGGAACAAAATGTAGAACATGCTTAGTCGTATAAAGTCTCATGGGATTTTGGAATTTTAGCGTTATCAGGATTGTTGTACAGGCAACGCGCTGTATAACTGTTGGGTCGATGTTTCGACGAGGATGTTGCGAGGACAATCGTTTATTTACGAGAGGCATAAATTATTCTCGTCAGCGATCTTATTAGTTCCAGCTTCGTGTTTCATGTCTGTATTCAACTTTAATTGATCGTACGACGGTGTTCTCGTTTACTGAATCGCTTCGCGTTGAAAACCACGCAAACGCGATACTACTTCGGGGGAAACTCTTGAAACCTTCGAGACTACCATTTAAAGAAATAGCTCGGTAATTGCAGCCTATTAAGGCCTGCTATTTATACTTGCTGGTCCGAAGTCTGTTTAGCATTATGTCCGACTCGCTGATGAAGTTTTTACGAGAAGCTTCATTTTAGTAATGGCGCACCTTACAAATATTTTTCTTCTGTACATCCTGTTTAAACAGCATTTTTGATAATACCTTCGCGACCAATTTCTTGGACGACTAAAAAAATTAGAATTAGCCAGAACGGATGTAGGAAATTGTTGGAACGGTCCATTATCGAGGTACTGCCGCGATACGAAGAACAATCGCGGGATCGTTCCAGCCAGTCGAAATTTCCTGTCTTCGTGTCGAAAACTGGGAGCAACCGCTATTTGCGCTGAAAACTCGCCACCGTGTGGCAGGTACGTGTCGGGTCGGGTCGGGTGAATCGACAGTGGTTCGGTTACCGAGAGCGACGACCCTTCTATTTACAATTTTTATTGCACCCTGGATCAATCGAACCCCGGCATTCCAGAATGCAAATACCGGGGAACACGGATTGCAGATAAGGCCGAGGCCGCGGGACGCCCCTTTGATCTCCTTCATCTGCGAGCTATTTATTTATTGTAGAACCGACCGACCGAAGTTTGTTTTTATCCTCGACGATGCTTGCTTTCGGCAATCGATGGTTTTAGCTTTGATGCGGGTCGCGCGCTGTAAACCACTGGGTACGTGGCTCTTCCCAGGAAAATGTTTGTTGTCGGACTGTTCGGTGTTGAGAGAGAGACTGGAGCTCTGAACTTGAGATTCGTTGCTCTGCGATCGATCGATAGGGCGAATCTTGGGGAAAGTGTATACAGCGGCCATCTCTTGCTGTTAGTTAGACAATTCTCAACACCGAGAGATTCATAAGTACACTGCCGATTTTTATGGAAAATAAAAATGTTCTGTATCTGTTGCAAAATACAGGAGCCATGCATTCTTTAATTTATTTTCTTTGAATTTTTCTACTCTTTCGAACGGCAATCGCACATTTTTGTCATAAATGCGGAGCAGGAGTCTGTTCATGAGAAGCAAGAATTTGTGAGCAGCGTCGCATCGTTTCCAATTTGTCAGAACCATTGGAACACGAAAAACATTCGTATAAAATTGATGTAGAATATTTCAATTCCTTCTAAAGATCCACAATCCACTTATTATTCATCCGCAGCGAACAACGGCAGCACAGCGAACTAGAGAACACAATGCGCAACAGACTAGGCAGACTATACGTAGCACTAGCATGCGGCAGTGGTATCGGTCAGCCATAAGTCAATAATAAAATATTTGAATGCTGATCGAATACGCAATCGTCGGGCGAACGATCGCGCGCGAGGGTAAATCTATTCGGAAGCAGCGTTGCTCGATGCCGGTAACGCAAATATTGCTTTGGAAAGAGCGCAAGGACCGTAGTTTCGAGAAAATACGGTCGCCGGTGAAAAAAATGGAACCGAACAATACTCTCGCGCATTCGGGTCACCGAAAACCGATATAGGCTCAGCTGCGGTCTGCCTCTATCCTCTCGATAGACGGCGGCGAGTTTACGCGCCGTCGAAATCGAAATTCCGGTTTCATCCGGCTCGGGAACGATCGAGAATGTCCCGCGATTATTTTTTACTGTCGTCTGCGTCCCGGAGCCGAAGTAACGGCCGCTAAACTTCTGCCAATTAAACGGTACTATACTGCCACGATAGCAGACGCGAGCAGATGATGGCAGACCTAACGAGAGTGCTATATCCTAGGAATTGTATCTCCAGCTTTATGTTGCTTTCGATACAGCTATTCCCAAACGAAAAATCGTTCGCTTCGGTATAGTTCATTTTTTTCATTTTTCTTATTTTTCCAATTTGCGATACGTGTTTTATGTTTTAATTTCGTTTCACGCGTTATCTGCATTCTCTGGAAAAAATTAGACGACCGCAAAAATTCGTGCCCGATTTCTTGTATTTTTCAATCAACTTTTGCACCGATCTATTGCATTTCGAATTTTCTTATGTTCATTTCATAAAACGAATTATTCGGATTTCATAGAATTGTTGGAAATGTTGGGTCGTCGGTCAAAGTTGATTGTGAAACGAGCAGAATATTTTTCCGTCACATTGGAGATTCATAACGATCGAGAACAAGTCTCTGGATCCGGAGGGCTTCGTCTTCCCCCGAAATAGTCGGGCTGCCTCGAATCCGGTCGGATAAAAAGCCGAGTGGTTTATACGCGCGAGGGTTCCATCGATAGCGAAGTAACGGCTTGTGGAGTATTGTGACGGGCCGCCATTATTCTTCCCCCTCCCCCTTCTGTGCAACGGGCCGCTGTTTTGCCCGATCCATTTTCCACGGTACATTTTTCAAATACGCGGGCAAGTGGAAACCCGAGGAGTTACGAATAGATAAGTCAGCCAACCGGCTTGAAAAATCGTCCTCGGGTCGGTCGCGAGTGGAACCGACGATTCTTTAAACGCTCGTTACACGGTACAGCAGATGCTCTAATGGTGAACCGTGACCTGTCTTTCGGGGGCTCTCGGATATCTGCGGTTTAATGACTTCGATCATTTGGCAAAAGTATATCGCAGCATTGTTTGCTGTCGGTGTTCGCCGAGGTACGACACCCGTTATGGAAATATGCGAATGTTCGACAGGTGTCGACATCGTTCCGACGATTGTGTGGATATTTATGGCGAGAATGAGCAAGAAACGTAACGAGGGAGCGTTTCGTTTGGAAAATTTGTCAGCGTTTTGGCAAATCTTCGAGCAGATCAACTTTAAGATTTTTAAAATAGGTTTATTATTTATATTACACGAATCAAAATTGTTGGAATCAATTGTAAGAAGCAGTCGACAGATTAAAATTTCATGATTTCATTCAACCCTTCGCTAAGCGTCGAAAAAATCTCTAAGGAATTTATTCGGTGAAACAAAATCTGGAAGATTAAAATAAGAATCACTCGGTTGAACAATGAACTTTTCTGTCTGAACACAAGATTATGTGTTGCGGGGTCGAGTGAGTGTTAATAAGAAGCAATTTGGCGTTATCGGGGTGAAAAATCGGGATTAGATCGCCGCGAAGGTATCGCTGGACGGGACTTCCATTTCCCTATCGTCGTTCAGGCCGGGGAATCATCGTTTCCGGTGTTCGCTCCGGCGAAGCCGATCCCCGAATCTTGGTTCCATCAATCTTCGTAGAAGGTTCTGCTGCGGAAGCCTCGTCGTTGCGGCACGAAGGTCAAATCTAATCCCTGGGATGGGTGTGCATCGACCAAGCGTCTCTCTGTACACAGGCAACAAGGTGCGGGTCGTCACGAGAGCTATCTCTCGAGTGCGGGGGCGTCAGAAGCCAGGCAGGCAGGCAGGCAGGCAGGCAGGCAGGCAGGCGCGTTCGCCTAGACGAGGTCATCGGTATGCATATTCATGAAAGCGTTGCCGGCGCTCAAAGGAGATGGGCGAGCATGCGAGCGGACGAGCGGAACAGCCTGGAAATCCGTGGACAAAGAATCGAAAAGCTCCGGACGGAAACGAATCCAAATAGCGAGCAGAAAGAACAAGGCTTGGTAGCACCGGAGAGAGAATGATAATTAAAAAGATGCGGATGGAAAAAGGTGGGCGGGAAGATGCATTCGGAAAGATTGAAGCGAGATCGGAACGGAAAAAATCAGAGCTCGATGTGGATAAAGTTGTTTGGCTATACAGAATTACAGACTGTTCTGTAAGAGATTGCGCATCGATTGAGTTTTTGGCCCAAGAAGATACTGCAATTTAATCGATGTCCTATGTTCAATTCGTACCCACCAAAACTTTAAACGGCTACATCACCGTCCAGTGTGAAAGTATGTGACACGCGCTGTTCTTCCTTACAAGTGAGAAGACACTTCCAAAAATACTGAAGTACGAAGAGAAAATCGAGGAAAACGTGGATGTAGAGTTAAAGAGCAGGAAGGAAAATATTAAAAGGAACGCCAAGAAAAATCGGAAGCTCGGAGACAAATTACAGGAAGAAGGAAATCTTGTCGGTGGACAGAAAAATACAGAGAAAGAAGAGAAACAGGGTCGTTGACGGACGGTCTAAAGAGACGGAAGTAAGGATAGGCGAGCAGAGAGCGATATTTTTGCGGGCAGATTAAAAGCGGAGCTATCCTGGAGGCGGATCGGCGCGGAGCGGAAAAGGGCTGAAGAGTCCGCGAATCCGCGAATCTGCGCGCAAGCTCCCGACACGTGTTAAGCCCGCGGAAGGATACGGCCGGGCGAAGGTAAGGACGATAATAACAGGGCTGCCGGAGAGAACAATAATCGTGAAAGCGCGCCGGGAACACGGCCAAAAGGCAAAAATGTCGGCCCGTACCGGCTACGCGAGAAACCAGCTTCCTTTCTCTCTATCTCTGTTTTTTTGTACCAGTTTCTGCTGTTGCTCGCCGCGGCATGCAGGATGCACGGGTCGATGGATTGTTCGCGCGTTGTATTTTTTTTTGTTTTGCCTTTTTCACTCTGGGAATCGAGGGACATCGCGGTGGAAAGAGTTCCCGATGCGGAAGCGTGCGATCGTAGGAGCCGCGAATCGGCGAGCTCTCGAAATACACCGTGCGTTTGAATGTGACCGTGCTCGTGCGATTTCGGGGGATCAAGTAGGACTTTCGATTTGCCTTATCGATTTGCGACCCCGTAAATGCGATTCACTGTTTTTTCAGGGGATCGGTGATCAAGTCGCTGGTCGAAGCGAGTTTACAGCTTTAGGACGCTGTTGCGGCTACCGCTGCGGATCCACTGTACCGTCGTATCTATTGTTCTGAATTCTAATCTATTGTTCTTGCAGAGTTGAATACGTTTGTACGCTATAGTTGCTTCTTTTTAGTCATATTTTACTTTAGAGAGAACATACTCGTCTCAACGATAATCTTACATTATTTTTGTTCTTAACGCTGTAAATAGAATAAACATTCAATTTCACATAAGAACGATGCGCGTCCTGGAAAGAGGAAGATTAAACTTAATTCTATAGTACGAATAAGTAAGAGAGACTGGGACGAAGGTAGAAGAAGAACATTTACAGAGAAGGAACTTAAACAATACTCAACAAGATTATAATTTACCAAACGGTTAACACGAATTGTATCTTCCTCGTGTAAATAGATTGAGACTGTTTATGCAAATTGCTATTTCCACAGCCAGTTCCACAAAGAACGGACCACGGTAAAAATTCCTCTCGGAAGGTCTCTTCGGATGAAATTAAATCTTACATGCGGATGCTCGCAAAAATGAAACGCAAAGAATTAATTTTTTCCGTCTGGTTGAACAGACACTTTTAGAACAGCGTTAAGACACTGTTAAGGGTGTCGCTGTCACGGCGAAGTTAACCCGGGGTCGGTACTTTGTCCGGGACCTGTCCCGATCTATCAATAAATTCGCCCCCGCCGCGATTTTACGATGAGCCCCCCGGGGAAAGCCCGTGGCGCTTCGATCCCCGAGACAATAAAATAAATGCGGATCGCGTTGCCGGCCGCGTTCGGAAGTATAAAAGCGAACGGCAGGTATTTCGCGTTCGGCTGCTGATTTTAGCGATGTCAACGAGGTTTATGACGTTCGCCGGAGTGCGTCGGAGTGCGTCGGAGTGCGTCGGAGTGCGCCGGAGACGGCCGCTTTATGGCGAACCGAACGTTCTTCCTCGAAATCAGAAAACGGAACGGAGTCACGCCTCTGAAGGGATGCTTGAGAATGCATGGAATTTTTCGCCTGTCCGGGGCCAAGCACGCTCCGATTGGCCCCGCGAGTATCGAATTTTTTTATGAACCCCTGCGTCTCTTTGAGCACGCGCAAATTGTCGCGAGACGAGTCACCGCCGCTTGGAAATTCGCCCGGGTGGCCAACAAAGGCGGAACGCTATCACATTTCACGTTTTTAATAATATTCTAATATTGCCCGCCGAATACGAGTTCTAAGCGAGCACCCGAAAAGGGAATTTATCAAATTAATCCTGGTTTAATTGAGTTTCAAAAAATGTCTGACTCTAATACATTGCTTTACAAAATGTCAGCCATTTTCTATACATCCGGAGAGACCGTTATGTATTGGTGATTCTTTCGGACTATATGGCTTCTCTGTTGCACCAGACGCGAACACGGTGTCTGATCCTTTATATACCGTTTCTACCGACCTCAGCCATATTACGTACGTAATAACATGTCAGATTTCCGATGTCGGTTCCGTGCTCGTTGAGATGTCCTATTCTCAGATCTGATTTTTCTGTGGTTCTCCCATTGAACTATTTTTACCCACTGTTCCCAATCGTTGTGTAAACATTACAATACACTCGCGTGTGTGTCTACTAGCAATTCACTGAACGTTTCGAAGTAAATCTCACTTGAACGAACAAATTTGATTAATTGCATTTATTGATACTTCTATTGACTTTTCGGTACAAAAATGCATTCATTGCAATTTTCATTGACATTTAGTTTAGAATAAATATTAGTGTGGTACAAAACCAAACCATACAAAAACATGTTAGCGATGAGAATCGATTTGTTAATCTACATTCGAGGTACATACATCGAATCAAGCGGACCAAGCCTAACAAAACAAAAAGCAATCGAACAAACTCTGCATAAATTTCCATTCTACCAGACAACCGGCGCGGCGCACTTAGTCAGCGCTTTAGCGTTTGCAAAAACAGTGTTCGACTAAACCATTTCTACCAGAATTCCTGTCCCTTAATCTACTTCCCCGTCCCACGGACCTTTTCCACTCCGCCTAATTCTTCTAATGCATGTATACATGTCCGGTGGCTGACTTATACGAACCGTTTTCACTGGAGCTAAAAATTTCAATCCCTTAAAAGGGGCGGACTTAAATATTTCAAGGGAGAACCGTGTTCGCGTAGATTCCCGTTGTCGGGCGTATCAAAGAAAACAGGATGGAAAAATCGCGTTTCCCGCGGAACCAGCGAAAGATACGGAAGGAGACAGGTAACGGCACAATATGAAAATCGCATCCGCTTTGTCCGAGCGGGTCCGACAAAAGGCCGGCGCTATCCGGACGCGCGAATGTAAGCGTGGTAATCCGGTTTACCGTGGTATTGGATAACAGGCTTTCCCGGCACGCGCCGTAACTCTGAAATGTGGCCCGTCGATTCATTAGCGGATAGGAGAAGAGAGCGGCGCCTGCTATCGTACTCCGTAATCCGGGCGTAATTTTTAATCCGCCGGCCCTCCCCGATATAATTCCCCGCCGCGTCGCGCCGTTGCGAGACGGTTGCGCGACTCTCTGCCAATTAATGCTGCGATGTCCGACGTTCATCGGAACGTACGGACACGCCTCGCACGCGTCACAATTATATCATCCAACGATATTTGCTTCCCCCGGCGAATTTCCCGAATATTTTTCCGTCGGCCAGATAATGGTGACACTCGAGCGACAATTAATCCTCGTATCATCCAGCCAGCCGCGATCTCATTTCGCGGACCTGCTGCTTCGTCCCTTTTGTACTTGCCAGCCCTTCTACCAACGGCGTCTTTTTCCTTCGTTTATTTCGGCCGGACACGACGACGGTAACGAGCCGTCCCCCCGGTTATAAATTGTCATTATCTCGCGCGCAACCGGACGTTCGTTAACGAACGTGCCACCCTGAGAAACAATGCTGGACATCGACCTCCACCCACGCCTCCCTCCTCTTGAATTACCTGCGTCGATTGCGTAAGCAACAAGTGATTATTACGCGTTCGTTGCGACCAGACAAGAAAGCTTCTCTCCCGACAGGTGAAACGTCGCGACGGACACCAGGAAAAGAATGCGATCTTTCATTTGTTTCTCTTCATTTTTATTTGGTGTTGTCGCGCGCGTCGTGAGCTGGCGATCCGAACAAATGCATCTCTGTGGGTTTTAATTCTCTAGCCGGATAAGCTGGTCAAAAGTGCCCTTGAACCGAAAAACCAAGTCCAATTCGTACCCAAAACATATATCAATAAATGTATTTTTCTGATCGGTGAAATGTACTTTCACCCACGGTATAGCGTACGCAGTAACCTTTACTACCTCTCTGCGACCAGGATTTCCCCATCCGCCAATTTACAAAACAATATCGACGAGAAACTTATTCGGCCGTCGAACCCTTTGAAAATCCCGCGTAAGGGTTATTAAAAGTGGCCGAGGCAGGCGTGGGCGAGGCAATCGCGAAAGGGAGGAATATTTATGAAAAATATTCAAAAGCGGACGGCGCAGCGACGGAATGAATAATTCTGAAGGAAGATGGCCGTATCTCGCGTCTCCGTTTCCGTCGACGACAGCCGACGCCGGGCGTCCCGATCCGCGGACACCGTCGACGGTGTCGTCGCAACAGGAATGTACATGCATTTCAATACATTAACGCGCGCGCGCGCGCACGATACGAAACACGGTTATCCGTTGCTGGCTCGTGCTCACGCCTCTCGCTCCCGTGTTTTTCATCAGCATTTTTCATTCTCGAATTTCTTTCCCTTCGTGTCCGACTGACGTGCATGCTCGCGCGAGACGGCGTTTGTTTTTCCTGCTGCAGCCTCGGTGCAACTACATCTCGATTCGGTTTCGCCCGCGTTTGCGATAAACTGCTCTTTGAAGCTGCAATGGCTAGAAACGGGCGAGAGAGAGAGTATATTCAACAATTATTCAATTTCAACCTCGTGGAAGATTCCCATTGAATTTTATTGAAGATTCTATGCTGGTTTTAACGTTGTAGAAACATAGTATAATATTCTCGTGCAGAAAATATTGCAGGAAGTGATATTTTTCGGGTACTGGATTTTATTATTATTCACGACGTATATCGATGATTTTTTCATTAGATCCTGGCGAATCGACGTTTCCTTTTTTAAGATCGCTCTACATTATGTTTCGTGCCGTGTATTATTACAGTGAACGAACGAATGTTCGAATGATTGATAGATCATTGCCGACATAAAAAAAGAACAGTATTGGAACCAGTTATTTTAATCGTATCGGTTAAATATCGTTCCAATACCAATATCAAAGAAGATCCGCTAGCTCTGAATATCCGGCCAAGCTTGTATTTTTAAACGGTACAATCGAAGTCTATGCATTATCCGTAGAAAATACCACGAGTGTAAATATAGAGTAATTCTATCCTCTCCTACGTCATAATCGCTTTCCATTTGCGTCAGAGTTTCGCAATCGCCTCCGATATCGATCCGACACCAGCAGAGCAGATTAGCATCCGCGGAAACACAGCTAATTAATTTCTAAATAAATATTCAGCTAAACCGGCTTTAGCCGCGGTTCTTAGAATTTCATTTCGCTCGGTTTGTACACGAAATGCAGATTTCCGGTGCACCGAGGGGGCAATGAATGCTCCACGGATCTTACAGGGGCAGGCTACCTTGAAAACGGCAGCAATTCCTTCTATCTCATCCTGCAGAAAGGAAAATCAACTACTCATTCTGCGACGCTGTTCATCCCCGCCGCACAGATTTCCACCTCTCTTCTACTTTCTCTTTCTCTCTCTCGCTCTCCAGGTCGTTTTGTTTCGCGCTGGTGGCAGTGGCTTCATCTCCAGCCGGCCCCGGTTTTCCGATACCGGAAACATCGGAACGTCTGCGTGGCTACTTGAAAGAGCATTCTCCTCTCCAGCCATCCTCTCTCGCTGAGAGAAACTTCGGCAAATTCCAGCGGACGGTCCCTTTTTATTCGACTGTTCGGGTTATTCAAGATTTGCGAACGAGCTTAAATCCGTCAGCCCGAGAGCTCCATCCGCACAGCTCGACTGGAAAACCGCACCAGACTACACCGGACCGGCGACTTCGATATGTCCTTTTCGTCCTGTGTCTTTGGGATCGAATCTTTCGACTTTCATTTCTTTTTCTCTGCTTCAGAGAGTTGCGTCCTTTATTCTTCGTTTCGAGGAAGGTAATACCCCGCCAAGGAGGATTGCCTACGTCGTTTCGACGCCAGATAACTGTCAAATACCCATCCCGACACACTATACCCCCGTGGCATCCTCGTCCTCTGCGCGTTTGACCCCGCCGAGAAAGCAAATCGGATTCGTGGCTCTTTGTGATGCACCTGGGCTTCGCGTGTCTGCATTCAGACTGGGATTTCTGCTGCAGCGGAGATGCGCCACCTTCGATTGATCTCGCTCTCTCTCTCTCTCTCTCTCCCTCCTTCTCTTTTTAACCCTAGTGAAATCTTATTTTCTGTATGTATACAACGCATCTTCATAATTCTTCAGAAGGTCTTTGGAATTTATGTTTGTATAGGACGCGGACGATTTTTAGCAAAGTATGGAGTATACTACATATAGGGTGTGGCGTTATGAACGTATCACCTGAATAACCCGCTAGCGTTTGAAGATAGAAGAAAATGCATCGGACCAAACCTACTTGGTATCGAGGCGCTCATAATCTGATGTTACTAATTTTTTTATAAAGACATCGAATGACCTCCATAATAGGTCATTGTCTACACAATTCGTCTCGAACCACGCTATCAGAATGTAAGTGAAAAAACAATATCTTTCCATTTAAAAAAAACAGAGTTGACCACCCTGTACAACCAGTTTTCTCCTGTACAAAATCAGTCAATTCGACAAATGAATCCACCACTGTATCCAGAAAGTACTCTCCGCCGAACAGCGCGTTTCCCGAGACAAAGAACCCGATAACGGTGGATTATTCGCGGTGGACTGGTCTGTCCGAGAAGTCAGTCCACGTCGGCGTATCCGAGACCGCATGTCAAGGAAAGTTTGCCCATGATCCGGCGAGCTCCTCCCACGACAGCGTCCGTGTTTTCATCCGCGAGCGTAGCGAAAACAAAAATTCAACTTGCCCGGGCCGAAACGAGCTATCGGAAGTTGCGGGGTTCCGCGTTTCCGTCCGTGTGGGCGTGTTACGGGCCTCGAGGAATCAGTTTCGTTGCGGAAGGGGAAAAGTTTTCTCGCGGTGGCGGACACCTCTCGGACGTATCTGGCCGCGTTTTTCTTTTGCCCCATCCGGAAAAGTTTCGCCGGGTCCGCGGAAGATTCTCCGTCCGGTTGTCCGCAAAATGGCTTTTCGGGGTTGCCACCCGTTCGGAAAAAACGACGGGCAACGAGATATTGTCCACGTCTAGCACCCGGTTCTCGTCGAATCGGCTCCGCCCTCGTAATTGTCTGTTCTCGGGGTCGTTTACTCGAAACATCGTCTCCATTGACCACGCACACGGAGATTTTATGCTGCTGGAAGGTCAGGTTTCTTCTTCTACTTTTTTGAGAACCACCCTATCGAGCAAGAAGTTCCGTCGTAGAGATAAGCGACGTTGTTTGAGCGCTTTGAAAACACGTGTCGAACGGGAAGGAGTTATGTAGAAAACTTTCTAAACGTTTTACCGGGAACCTGTCTGCTCGAGCAGGGAAAATAAAATCGAGTTTCAAACTATGGTTCCCTTTGAATGGGGGTCCATTATTCTTCCTGATTGCCCGCTTTGACGGGTTAAACGTGTTTAGATCAGCGTCTTCCAACGCACCTCCAACTTTTCCCTGGCGGGGAACTTCTCGCGACTTCTTCAAAGAACTGGACGCGTGTTTATTGGATGTCGGATGCGTCGGACATGATTCCTACGTTGCTGTAAACACAGTCTACATTATGTATTTGGTATCAAACGTAGCAACAGCTAGCCAAGTAGTCAACAAATTATTCATCTTGCACGATCGAGCGGACACGAACTTTTGCAATCATCCGATGTCCAACTGCATTTTCAACAGCAAAAAAGAATGTCCGAGCTCTGTTCTCGCAAGTTCATTTCCGGAAATCGTGTGAAGAAGAGAATCGTGTCGCGAGTGAGTTCGAGGGTTCACTCGGGTCGAAGCAGTCGTCAGGCTGTTGGAAAGAAGGTGACGGGCTTAAAAAGCCGTGGTTGGGTCACGGGAATGCGATTTTCGGCCATACTGTCGCGGAACTCCGGCCAAACTGTCACTCTTCCGCCATTGCGGAGAATTATCGTGCGTGTTCGGCGGTCAACCGCTGCCGCCGCGATACTCCACTAAAAGTCCGTCTGCCGTTTCGGGCCACGTCGACAGGGGACGAGGGAAAATCCGGGCAGAGAGCAAGGGAAAATCTAGGCAGAGGTAGAGAGAAAATAGAGACAGAGACCGAGAAAATGAGGGAAATCGAAATCGAGTGCAAGCGAATCGGGGAAAATCTAAATCGAGTGTGCGAAAAATGGGAAAAATCGAAGTGGAAAGCAAAAAGAGGAAAAATCGAAATAGAGAGCGAGAGAACTGAGGAAAACCGAAATACAGAGCGAAGAAACAGGGAAAAATCGAAACAGAAAGCAAAAGAACAATGAAATCTCAAAATAGAAAGAAAGTCTGGACAGAAGAAAAGAGAGGATCTGTACACAAAACGGGAGAAAATCTAGACAGAGAACGAGGGAAAATTGAGACAAACTATCGGGGGAGAGAGAGAGAGAGAGAAAGAGAGAGAGCGAGAGGGAGCGAGTCAGAGAACCACGAAAGAGTGAAACGGACAGAGGGATAGAAGAAGTTGCGGAGAAGGCATAAAAAGGAACTTGCCAGACAGTTCGAAAGGCGTAAAACGGCGTCACTTGGCGCAACTGCGGCGCACAGTGTAGTCGCGCGGTAGTGTAGGTGTGGGCCCGCGAACGCGCAAGCACGCCTGTCGGTGACATAGTGGAAAAGTTTCGAAGTGTCTGGCCGTATCCGGGATCTGAAATCCTGCAGGGTTAACGACGTTTTCTTTACGAGTCCCGCGGGTCAAATCCTCGCGCGGAAAATGATTGCGACGGCTCGTTGCCTCCTGGCGACCCTGCGCGCCCGTTCATATAATTCAATGATACCCGTGTTCCATTGGAAACCGTCCGACGATACGTTTACCCTTTGTATGGCGCGAGATATGGTCAGGTTGCGTGGCGACGCGCTTCCGGGTAGTTGTCCGAATAATCCACGGAATAGCCACTATTTTTTTGTTTGTTTTGAAACGTGTTTTACTTGGATCTATGTTCGCGTTATTATTGAATTACATATATGTTTCCATCGTTCGTATCTTTATTTGTTTTTATCTTTCTGTATATGTTTGTTGTCTCTCTTACTTTCAAACAGAAAAATACGTCCTGCGCGAACAGTTTACCAGAACTAGTTTTCGCTTCTCGGTATAAATCGAAAAATCTATCGAAAAATGTATATCGTCGCGCGAGTCGCAAGCACTCTTGGAAAGACATCTCGGACTAAAAATTGATCGAACAAATTCTGTTCGGTGTAAATATATAGACTCGTCGAGAAACGTATATTTTTCGAAGTAATAATTTATAGAATAAATTCTGACCTGCTGTTTAAGTGATCGCGAACGTACATTGAAAAGGAGTTGGGTAACATAGTCATGCGTCAGACATATTCTACTTATCTGAGACATGGGTCAGACATAGAAAACGTACGTTTCGGATGTCTACCAGAAAAGATATCTAAAAATGTGTACCCTCTCGCATGCAATCTCGAGAAGATATTAAAAGTAGATATTAATGGAAAAGAATCTGACAAGCTGTTCGAGAGGTTGCAGAAGAGGTTGTAAAAATGAAGATGGGAGAGCAGCAGGGCCAGAAATGTTTCGTGGGGACAAGTCGGTGATCCCAGGACGGCCTTAATTCGCCGTGGATACGGGGCCGTGTATCGTCGCGGTTTTATCACGCGGTCAGGTTTTAATCACGGCAAGGTTCGCGGGCGGCTCCGGCGAAGTCTGACGTATTAAAGCGTCTAGGACACGTGACGTTAATATGTCGGACGTTCCTTGGCGCGACGACGGACGACATAAGGGGGCGATGGCAGGGGGCGAGGGAGGATAGAGAAAAGAGAGCGAGCGCGAAGAGAGAAAGAGAGAAAGATGGAGATTCATATAGTCTCGGCCTACTTCGCGGGCTGGCTCGCATTCAAAAGGGAAAAGTAGCTGAAAACCCGGCCGGCGGCCATTAGACGGATATTTAGCCGGGGCCCAGAGTCACGATTACGTCCTACTAAAGCCGCCGCACCGCGCGCACGGCAAAGTAATCCCTTTGAAAGACGAACGAGGATACCGGCGCGATTCACGCTGAGTGGCCGCCGATAAAAGCGACTCCGTGTAATTTTGTGTCACTGCAGGACTCCGTGTTCAATTTACTGTCGGGAAAAACTTTGTTCCGACCTGGCTACATTGCTTCTTCCATACCCGCCCGCAATCCGACCGACAACCCCTACGCTTCCAGCCTTCCTCTCCCTCAATCTCTCTCTCTCTCTCTCTCTCTCTCTCT
>CM052192.1:1770658-1919033 GCA_028455805.1 Lasioglossum figueresi | reverse complement strand
TCTCTCTCTCTCTCTCTCTCTCTCTCTCTCTCTCTCTCTCTCTCTCTCTCTCTCTGTCTCTCTCCTTTTCGAGCAATAAGTACTCGGCCACGGCGCGAAACTGTTCGGCCAGCGGCGGATTAATTCAACCTGCTTTATTACAACATCCCCGCGTTTATACTCGCGGAAAGTTCCCCTAACCTCCCCGTTAAAGGGGCACCGAACGACCGTACGACCGTCGCAAATTTCCACCGCGAAAATGTTTTCCCCGAGGAACTTTTTCCGCGCGGCGGAAAAACACTCGAGAATCGCGAGTTTCAGGAACCATGCTCGATCGGTGAACTACCGTGTTCCATAGTTCGACGGTTCGTACTCACTCCACGGTCGCTGAAGGCCGCAAATTAGGCCGAATTAATTGCCGAGCTGTGTCTGTGAGTCAGAGTTTCGGGGCTTCGAGTCCTTCGACGTGCGAGAACTTTTCAGGCCGAAAATTGAAAGATTGCTTGGCGATTGGCGGATGTCGCGTCGACGGAGCGCGGATCTTCGTGGAAACAGATTTTATAGAACATGTAAATGTAGAGTCTTATTTATATTATAAAATAGAGTTTGAATTTTTACATGTCACGAACTGGTTTGGAAGTTGCAATCATTTAAAGTCAGCGATGTTCAATATTTGAACACGTACAAATTACACGTACAAATTATTGAAATCCGCCATTCCTCGGAGACTATGGAACGACGCATTAATATTTCATCAGGTTATCCTGATTTTAACCATTTTCTATCATTCTCTTCAAATGCAACGAATACGTAAATTTTTGTAGACTACTTATCGCATTCGTGTTTTTAGTTGTTTCTTTTGTTAACGAATCTATTGTAGGAAATGTTCACGGAAAATTGAGGTACCAGTGGTTTCACATGGAAAATCACGCGAGGAACATAGAATAAAATTCTCTCATTTGCAGCCTCGCTTTCGAAAAAGTCATGCTCGAAAATTTGCAATCGAGAACGTACGATTGGCAAATTCCCGACTGAATTCGAGAGGTATAATCGCCAGGAAGTAATTCTGCGAGTGGAACTGCGTGAAAAATGCAGAGGGCAAAGTTTTATCGTTAAATCCTTGATTCCGGGAGCTTCTGATCTGAAAATGTGTTGAATTGTTCAAAATTCATATAATTGTTTCGGAGCGGCCAATCGGACCCGATTTTTCCTGCGGACCGAGACTTTGATGCGAATTTAATGTCTTCGAAGATTTTCATAATAACAATCTGAAAACGACAAAAAGTAATTATACATGATTTCTGGCAAGATATTCAATTTGATTACTGGTGAGTTGTATTCGCTAAAACTATTGTAACTATTTTCAGACAATTGCAATAAAGAAACTGCCCACATACTTTCAAGCGTCATAGAATGAAACTTTCTCGTCCCAGAAATCCTTTCTTCCGCCTCAAAATTTCGCCATCTCGCGACACCCAAAATTCGCTATTTCCTATTTACCATTTAAACTTATCCACCCGGGAAGAGGGTAAATATCAGCGGGACTCTGTTTCTCAGGCAAAGAGTAAGGAAAAGAGCGAACGAGAGAGGAGAAGAGAGGAAGAGAGAGACAGACGAGCCGGAGGCACCGAGAGCATCCAGTCCCTGGTGCACACCCCTTTTTCCAATCTTACACGAAGCTACACCTACTTCGAGGCTGCCGTGACGCTTCGTATTTCGTTCGAAAGAGCTCGGGCTCTCTCTCTCTCTCTCTCTCTCTCTCTCGACCCTTTCTCTCTCTTACTCAGCCTAGGTGTGCGAGAGCCCCACGGCATTACGGGCGAACCACTTTTACCGAGCTACGAGGCCAGAACTCCGATGGAAATGCTCAGGGAAATCGTCAGAAGGAAAATCTCCGGAGAGAAAGGAGGTCTGAAGAGCAGAGAAAGAGAGAAAGAGAAAACAGATAAGAGGAAAGGGGGATTTCGAAAGGGGTCTGCGCGGAAGTCAAGGGCAACGGGGGACGGAATTTGAATAATTCAATCGGGCCGGAGTCGGACGCGGGTTAAATAAAATAACGTTGCAAAATGTTGGAATAAAGTCGACACGCTGTCTGGGAAACGCTTGGGGAAGCCTACGGCCGCGAGGGCCACAGCAGGGATCCAATTTTCTCATCCTGGCCAACACCCTTTCTTCTTCCACCCCCGAACTACCCCGGGTCGCTAAACGATGGCTTTAGGCACTCGGAGACTGCGTGTGAAAGTATTATCTCTCGCGGCGAGTGGACCTTTTTCATTTGTTGTGCTGTGAGTTCACCTCGAAATGGTCGGTGGGTAAGCCACCTACGATTCTTTGCTGAAAGTGCGCTTGCTTTTTGTTCCGGAATAGATCCTTTGATTTTTCTGTGGTCGAAGCGCTCCTTTGAAATGTGAAGTTGTACGTGGAACATGTTTGGTCGAATTAAATCATTTTCACGGTTGTACAGGTAATTAGGAATTTATACGGGTTCGACCGTGTTAGAAAGAATTAGTGTGTCCCGATAAGATTGTAAAATTGCTTGCTACTCGATGTAACATATGCGAATTATGCGGTATAGCGTTTCGACGACTGCGTACGCAACGAATGGCGCGGACAGACGTGTTAATTCGTCGAGTTCGTTGTTTCGACAAGTGCTGCGAGCATTTCTGAGAAATTCGCGGACGGCACGGGTACCGTATGCGACACGTCTCGCCTATAATTTCAAATTTCCCCGGGCTGCGGGCATACGGTGGAGTTCTTTACGGCGTCGTCATTCGGCGCACGCGGCACGTAAAATGTGGACTGCCGCGGGACGACGTGCGAATGTCTTACATATTTTCGGAAATATTGGAAAATACGGCCGGCGGCAACGGCGCGGTGGGCCGAGGTGAGCCTCGTCTCGTTTCAACTCGCCTCGCCTCTGCTCGCGAGAAATTCGCCTGGCGCTCGCGCGACATGTTCCCATCTCGTCGCATGAAAAATTCCGTTCGCCCTCCGGCCGGATCACCGCGAATTTATATTTCTCTGTCGGCCGGTCCTTTTACGCGGCGTTTTCGCGCGACTTGAGCCGTGTTTTATGGAGCCCGGCGAGGTATTATAGCTCGCGCCCCGTCAAACGCCTCTCACAATTTTGCGACCCGTGCGAACCTCGTTTCGATAGTTGTCTGCCCACCGGAAGCGGGAAACGTGGAACAACCGCGTTCGGTATACACCATTAGTTGTCTGACCATTGGTCCGCTCGGACTACTTGTCCATGTTCAAAAGACTGATTCCAGTCATTGGTCGACTCATACTACTTGGCCAGTATCATGCCACTGTTTGACAAACGCAGGACGTATACTACTTGCCGGCCACTATCCAAAAATCATAGAATTCTTCAATGTAAATGTACCGTTAGAGAAGATTTACAGTAATATTTCCAAAAACGCTTCGGCGATCGAGATACATCGAACTCGCCAATAATCGTTCGCCAACTGGAATTCCTCGTAAACGAGGACGGGCCACTCGCGTGCCCCCTAGCCGTAACTCAGACTCCAATCCCTTCCCCCGCCGCCCTGTCTAAAATTTTCGTTGGTCGCAATGGAGGTGGCAGAGCCATTCCGCCGAGGTAACCGGCCGCATTGTTACGGCACTGTCATCCGCAAGCGCTAATGCGACTGGAAAATGTTAAAGGGCGAGCGTAGCCGGCGAGATAAAACCGCGGGGGTCGTTATTTATTCACGGACGGGACTCGCTTGTCCCTCGCACGAACCGTTCTCCTCGGTGCCCTCTCTGTTCCAACGTCCCCTCTTTTCAACCTCTTCCCCTCCCCTCACCGCTTTTAAATGTTTCACGCGCGCATAGCAGCCTCGGAAATTGGCTGGAAAGCTAATAACGTGCCGGGGTTCTCGGCGATATTGCGCGTCTTCCGCCCCCGCGATCGCAGGAAACACGGCCGAATGAGATTTGTTTGGCATTTCGCAGTCGGAACTGAGGTTTCAACCCCCCTCCCTTCTCTACACCCCTACAATCCCCCACCAACCCTTTCGCTGAAACGTTTCGCTGACTTATGGAGCTCGTTTTTAGCGACCGGCGCGCAACAATGCGGAACCGTAAAGGGTTTCAATTAATTTTAATTAACTTCACGCTCAAATTCCGCCGAACAGTTTGTACATTTTGCTGGGAACATCTGTAACTGCGAACTTTTGTTGTTGTTATTAGCTGATGGATGCTGTACCGTTGTTCCCGCCGGCGCGCTTTATTGGCATCGCTGTTCCGTTTGATTTTATGGAAATTTGAGATTGCGGTGTTCGAAGTAGGATGAAAGTTAACGTTTACATTGCATCAATACTTAAAAATTCTCCATTACCCTTTGATAGAAAATGTAATAAAAAAATAAAATCTTGAAAACCCTTTCTGAAAAATGCTGGAACATTAAAATTTACAACGACGCAGAATAATTGAATATAAAGATCGGTTTCCCAGAGAAGCGTTTTTAAAACATCGATTCCGAGGGAAAGTAATTTCCGGAACCGGCGGAAATGTTCAAGAAAACCATGAGCGGCGATTGCAGCGGACAACCGAGCGGCGAAATTAGGCGTGCTAGGGAGGAATCTGCGGACGATGAGGGCAATTGGTCAGGCGAGTCGCGCGACTCTCGCGATGTCTACTAAAAGGGACACTTTGGGACCGCGACAATAATTACGGTCCGGGCAATTAGAATAAATCTCGGGGGCGGCTAATTGCCCTATTTATTCGCGGTCGTTGGAACGCGGGGTCGGTTACCGCAGCTGTGACCGCGGTCCGCACCAAGGAATCATTCTTGTCGTCGTCGTCGTCGTCGTCTTTCCGTTATAACGGTGGCGGTTTCGTCCCGGAAAACCAAGAGAGAATGGAGAGATAGAGCGCGACAAACCGTGAGAGAGAGAGAGAGAGAGAGAGAGAAAGAGCTGTTTTCCGGGCCAGTTTGATTATTTCGTTCGTGTTGTTTGTTCGGCTGTTTGCCTGTTTGCCGGACAAATCCGAGGGAGCGGCTTATGGGGGCGGCGGCACGTTTAAACGTCGCGTCGTTGGAAATGGGCCGGGTGCGCATGAACGCGACGGAACGAGCCATCGTTACGGATGTAATGCCTCCGAGTGCAATTGTTCGCATTACCCGGCCGATGCTGATGGCGCTTTGAACGGTGGCCCACGGATGTAAAGATGTCCTAGACCCAACGTTTCCGCCGCAGGGTTACGGCCCGCTCGATGGACTCGCGAGAGAGTTACGCCCAGAGTTACGCCAGACCGACCACCAGTTCTGCGGTTGGTTTATGGCTTTAAAGAAAATTAACGCCGCGCCCGGTAATCGCCAAACCCTGCTCTCTCTCTGCATCATTCGGAGCCGAGCTAATTTTCGGGGCCGCTGGAATTACTATGCCGCGACCGCTCACGTCCGTAAAAGTAATCGACGCGACGTCGACGTTCGACTTCGCGCTTTTAATGCTTGGCCAGGTTTCGAACGATTTTTTTATGGTTTCCACCGTGTTTTAAGTGCTAATAGTTGATTTAGTGGCAGGGGTGCTTTTATGAAAGTCAGAGATTGATTAGATGGAAGTTATCAGAGCAGTGCAGCTATCGATCGGGTTAAAATAATCCGCTGAGAATATCTTTCAAATATTAGATTAAATATAGATCAACATTTTCACGAAAGTGCTCTTGTAATTTTTATGAAGCGTCGCAAACTAGTCTGTGGATTTTTATGAGGCGTCGCGAACTACATTTTCATTCAGTATTTGCTGTTTGCGATGTTAGTGGAATATTTCACAGCTATTTTATCCGTAGACAAGTTGTTTAGATTAATGTAATTTAATGACTCGATCGTGGCGCTCTCGAGAACGTACGAAGCGCAACAAAACGGAATATGAGAAGCGCGGAATCGTTTTGAATTATTGTGCGTTTTCAGCGATCTGATATTTACGTTCAGACATTACGCCGGTTTTATACACTCCACTGGAACGCAGGTATTATCAGTTATTGTAGACGGCGTCATAAAGCGAGACGATCGCATACACGCTTCATACTTAAACAAAATTACTGCGTACCGGTCTCAGCTTTAAAAAGTCATTGTGCTACTTTCTGCTCGTAAAAGCGTGAGGATAAAAATCGCCAGCTACCTTTTATTAAGTTCGTAACTATTGTTTATCAACCTCTTATTTTATGATTTACTTCCTGGGCAGCTTCGCAAGGAGTTACCTTTCACAGTTCACAATCTCCGGGGCAGAAGAAGAAATTTTATTGTCGTCGCAGTCTTCCACCCTATTTTTCTAATACATAAAACGAAATTGATACAGTTCCGTACCAGTCAAGCATTCTCGATTGATTTGATTTTTATTAATTCCACTTGTTCTTAATCTCGACTCACGACTGCTTACCAACCTGAATTATTTATTAAAACGGCACTATTGGCGGCTCGTTTAGGGGTTGAATTATTATCCGAAATTCTCCTCACCGAAGCAAAGACCAGAAACGTACGGATCAGGGCGTTCCATTATTCACTTTCGACGAAATTCGCTGGGTATACCCAGTGGCCCAATTTTTCTCTTTCGCCCGTTAAAAAACGAGGTTTCCCGGAAGCGATGTAATGCGAACAATGAAGCCGCACGCCATATCAGGTCTGAAAATTTTTCAGCGAGCCAGCATCGGGTACGCTTACGGATCATCGAGTAAGCGGCGGATTATGGGGTGCATTTTACGCCGGGCTTGTCGTGCTCGCTCGCTTATCTGCGGGATATAAATGTTTCTATGCCGGCGTGCTATACGCGTGAAAAAATTTGCCATCATACGGGCCAGAGATACGCATTCGATGTCAGTTGCATTCGTCGCTGATTTTCCCCCATTTTTTTTCTCTTCGTCTCCACCCCACGCCCCCTCTTTCCGTTTCTCTTTACTCTTCTTTCTCCCCATGCGACGATTTCCTCTTTTCGATTCGCGTCCCGCGAATAGACCGAGAGTGCACCGGAATTCTTCGTATCTCCACTTCTATTTCAATTTTTCTTGCGGGCCCATTGTTTATCGGACAAACCTGCACCGCGACCATCGATCGCATAACCCGCTTCGCGACGAAACGCTGTACCGCCTTGATAGTTGCACTAAATCACCATGAAAAACGACTCTTTAATCTAGCTCCTCTTTTCTTATTTGATTCGTGGATAATTTTACTTCGCGAACTGTGTCGCGATTGTCCAATATTTTTGAGCTACGATGTTCGTAGGATTTTTACTGTTTTATCGTTACATATATTTGCCACGAAAGCATCTTCATAATTTCAATAATTGCAAAATAAAAAATCTGGAACCGGTCATTTGACCTTTCAAAATTAGTTCTTTCTACCCATTCTCTCGAATCGTCGCTGTTCATCGTCCCAAATGGTTTCGAACTCGTTCGAAAGTACACGTTTACGCGACGCAAACTTCCGCGCAGCATCTGTGACTTCTCAAAGGCCCCTCTCGGCGGCCATGAATCATTCCCTTTCGCCATTCCACCGATAATTAACGTTTACCGGCAGCCGTGCAGCACGCGTCGTCTTGTTCACTCGTTCGAATAATGGCGGGATTGGTTGCCACACGCGTTTTTCCTGCGATCGTACACAACGGCGTGCATTCGTTTGCCGGCGTTCGATATGTACACAACGACTCCGATCGATGGAGGAGATTGTTCGGCTGGGCTTCTTTGTGAATTCGGCGACGGAACAGTGGGCTTCGCAATGGCGGTATTGCGGCGGATAGTTCAATTTTCAAAATTCACAATGATCGAAGTATGATCTGACAACTGCAGACTAGCCAATAAAAAGGTATAACCCTTTACAAATACACGTTCGTAAATATTTAGACGAAACCATGCATCCTTTGTAGAAAGAAGCATCGCGAAAATGGAAAGCAAGTTTAAATTAAAAGAAAATATGGATTGAAAATAATACGGTAGGTACTAACAATATTTCCTCGTTTCTCTGACGATTTTATTATCTTGCATTTCACCTATTCGTTTTTGTCGTAAATGCATGAATTCCACAGTCTATCGATGATCAAAACAATATAGTAGCAGTGGTGAATAAAATTGCGCAACAAAATGGAACGTTGCCAATACATGTTTATTCTAAAATAAAAGGTATAACGCTAACTTGAAACATTTCTGTCGTTCTTGAATTTGTATAAAAAATGCAAAACAGCATAAAACTTCTTTAAATATTCCAACAGATCGAAAACGGGGTGTCTACAATAAATTGCTACGTCGTGGTAGAACTTTCTTACGATCCTCAAAATTGCGAGAAAGATGAAAATTGCTCGGACACAGCCAATAACAGTTCCGGGCGAGTCGGATGAACAGCCTCGACGTTTCGGCCCCGACTTCGGATTAATAAAAAAGGGAGAAACAGCAATTTAGCGACAAAGGGAGTTCCGGGAACAATTATTGGCCGGCAAGGACCTGTTTCACGCAGCGAAAAGTTTCGCGGGAACTTCACTTCCGGGTGAAGTTAAGTCGTTTTTCGTTTATACGGGTCGCGTAAAGTCCGAAAGGCCGGCCTGGTAAAATACACGAACGACCGTCGGAGACGTAACACGCAGCTACCCGGCAGAAATAACGCAACTGACATAACCGTAACGCGGTTTAATTGTACTGCCACCTGTTAGGGCCGACTGGAAATGTTGCGCATGCAGGCCGGCCATTAACTGACCTGTCCCTCCTAAACCATTTCGCCGGGTTACAACTGGCCGGTCGTTCCCGCGACCGCGGAAAGTAAAAGACGTGACCCACGGCTGCGATATTGCTAAACCACGGCTCCAAATATGCTCGTGAAAACGATTTCGACAGACCCATCCCTTGCAGAAACCCTACCGAGTATGCTGCCACCACTTTGTCCGAAAAACGTTCATCGAAGCGTCTTTATTCCAGTAATTACACATTAGCGACTGAATTTGACACATTCTTTTTCGTGCGATATTCTATTGTTTTTACAAAACACATTTCAGTTGAAAATTGCTAAACATATTGTAAAACGTTGTCGATTCGAATAAATATTTATGAAATCGTTTTGTAAGTATTCTTGGTGAATGTGTACGCTACCGAAGACGACTTTGTAAGCCGTGTCCGACCAATCTTGGCTTATTCTACTTGCTCTGCACGTTCCACACAGAAAAAACGATGTTACTCATTTTCTTTTGATATATAGTCCAGCTACTATTCATGCTGATTTATTTAATCTTTCAAAAGATCATTTTTCAAATAAGAAAAGCAGTAGCAAATTTATTAACGAACGAATGCAGCAGAAAAGCAATGAATATAAAGGAAAACAAATTCTGAGCAGGGGCAACATTGACCCCGAGATTCCAGTACAAGGACGGCATTTTGTTTTTTAATCGAACATCGTCTACCTATTAAACCGAATCGATTTCATTGTACAGCGTTCGCAGGGAGCGGAGAATGCGAGTTCGTGACAAGGCAATAAGTAACAAGAGAATGCTACAATTAGCTAGCAACAAAACAGCCCGTAACCAACTCTCGACCGTAACTTTCCGCGAAAGGAAGGAACTTTGTGAGCGAACCTCGTGCCTCGCACTTTTCCGACTGCCCGACTCGGTAAATCTTCAAAGGGGTTAAATATTCCGCGAGAGTAGAAGCTAAGCAATCCAATTTGCTCCGGTTCGTAGGGAAATTTATGCGCTCGGCGCGTCTTGCGCTATTTAAAGTCGAAACGAGTTAATCCCGATTTCGGTCGACGCTGGTCGAAATCCGAGAAACTCAGACGAAGAGGAAGCGAGAGAGAGCTCTACTGTGGTCACGGTGGAACTTCGATAGTTGTACCTCGATGCTCGTCCCTTGCATTCTGCCGATGCAATTTCCATTGAAATTTTGATCGCTTCGGACGAATTAGAACAAGTGTAAAATGTGATTTAAGTCAAAAGAAAAGAGAAATATCACCGATTGCTTGTTCTATTCAAAAATAATCTCTGTGCAAATGCAAGTTTTTATGGGGATATTTATTGCGAGCGGAAAGAGGCGTAGCCAATTTATGAAAAACCTGCGGACGAATCTGATAAGCGAGACACGCTGTATATGATTTCACGCGCTCCAGTAATTCCTAGTCGCGTTTCCCGAATCCGGATTTTAATTGCGGAAGTTAACTAACTCGACCGCTTAAATTCGGTCCCGTTTTCAAAAGACCGGCTCGGGAACAGTGTTCCTGGGCTCTTTCCGCGTGGCGGAATGAAAGGAGGAGGCGTGAAAAGATAGAAGGCCGAAGCGGCATGCCAGACAAACGTTCACGGTCCCTCGCGCTTCGAAGAATTAAGAGCAGCAAATAATTAGAAACGGCGGTTTCCTTCTTGCAGGGACTGCGAATTGTTACACCGGTTTCCTGTCCGTATAACACAAAACCATGAACGATCTACGTGCTGGACATGTTTCTTCCGGAACTATAGTGTGTGGAGATTGTTAAAAAAAATTCGTAGTTTGTTGCAACAGTTCTATTCCGGTAAATGGTTACCTGGGGACAATCGGACAAAGCTTTTTCAATTTTACCGTGGCGAGTTGGAAATGGTGGCTTTTTTGCGAGTTATTCAAGATAGATCATTATGTTGGCGCACGTGGGAATAAATTTTCCATTCTCTCGAAATTGATTCGTTTCCTTCGATTAAATATTCTCTTGGCAAGTGATTTTTTGGGGTTTCCGTTTGCAAATTATGAATTCGTTCGTTCCCCGAGAACTTCGTTTTTTTCGGATATTAGAGGATTCAACCGCTATCCACGAATATTTGCAAACTCTCGCGGCCGGGAAACAAGCGGGACGCCTTGCGCGTTCGACGATAAAGCGTTCGTTTTCGCAGAAATTAAACTCCCGGACGGCGGTTTTTGAATATCGAAACGAATCAGAACGCCCCGGGGCTGGCCGGACCAGGCCAGCTTCTATTTAAAAATCAACGATACCGACGGTTTTATTGGCGTCACGCGTACCAGCGCAACGCAAGAGAACGGAATTTATTTGGTCAAGCAAATATTTGCCATACTAAATATTTAAAGCGCGCATCGTGTACTGTTCCGATGGAGCCGAGAATTCGGCACCAGTCGAGCGGCGCATTGTATATCGAGCCTGTTTATTCACGGTTCGATAGAACAGAAACAGACCGAGTATGAACAAACAGGTATAATTATTCTTGCGTCGGACGTATCAGTTCCATCTTCCGATCCGATTCGCGGTCACTCGAGGACCGTTCAAAAATTCGCCATTTTTTAAAGAAACGAGCAATTCTTCGAACCGAAATAACGAGAGCCGATCCTCCGCGGAATATTCTTTTTTACCTTCATTTTCTGAGATCTATAAAAATTCGATTACAATTCTTCGAAACAAAGTGTTGACCTTGAATGTCAAGGTACCTGCGACACTTCGCCACAAATTAATTCGTAGATTAGACGTTGATTAAATCGTTGACAAGCCTTAGAAAATTCTGTCTGGGTTTTGCCCTCGAAGCAAACGAAAATTAACGAAACCCATTCAACTAGAAATGAAAAGCCGACGGATGCAGCAGCATCGCAGACGGAACCAAAACTACTAGAAAACACTCCAGGGAAGTTCCGCGTTTATCAAAAACCTTGGAACAAGCTTTCCCGGACAGTTCCAGAAATTAGTCTTGAAGACAGTCATTATGGAGCGTCCCGATACAACAGACCGGTTCTCCGAAAGAATGCGAGAGGGACGAGAGCAGAAGGAGGAGGGGAAGCAGGACGAGGGGAGCAGTCCTCTCGAGCGCGGTCCTCGGAGCGCTGCGGGGACGTTCCAATTAAATTGCAAATTAAAACGCATATTTTATTCGAACGTCGCCGGTACCGCGGGGACGACCGCGGCCGCAAGGAGAACCGGGCGAGATAGACGGTGTCGGTGCAGTAGGAATTAAGTTAGCTATTTCTGCGGGGTAACATCCTCTTCTCTCCCTTTTTTTTCCTCTGTTCGACTCGTTTCAACCCCCGTCGGTCGTCCCTCGGCTTCGACTCGGGACTCGGCGAACGTAATCTCGTCAATGATTTCGCCAAACTTCGGCGAGCCAAGGCCAAATCAAATCCCCCCCACCCCCCACCCTCAGTCGACCACGATATACCACGTCGATTCCCAACCCTCCTCGCATCCGACGGAACTCCCCTCGGAACCAACCCCTTCCTCCTCTGACCCTTCCACGGAACTCGACAAACGCTCGAGTCTCCTCGAAGCCGGAGGCTTTTCTTCTTACGCTTCGGTTTGTCCTCTTACCTTCCTGTCTCTCTTTCTCTCTCTCACTCTCATCCTCTTCTCTCATCGATCAGCCGGGACCAAACCGTCCTTTCTCACCCCTTTTGTCTACCCTTCGTCCCACTCATTATCCCGCGCGAATACCATTTCCCCCCGGAGCCTTGTTCGCGAATGAAATAGCTCGGAAGACGACCATCACGACGTTTTCGTGGTCCTTCCGCTCCCTTTCCCGCAGTTCGAAGACAATTTACCGTGCTTCCATGCCCGGTGCCTGGTCGGAATCCAGATTCCGGGAATGGCGGACTTTACTTTTGCAAATAGGTTCCATTAAATTTTTATCGCAGCATTTACTGCGCTGTCGGTGGTGTCCGAAGTGGATCGAGTGTGGTTTCTATATACAATGTTGGACTTTTATTTCACTTGATTGGTCAGAATCAAATTTGTTCCGCTTGCCTGACCAAGTACCGATTTGTTCTACTTGCCTCACAATTCTTATGATTATATTCTTCTGGCTATAGTTTATCGTCCGGCTATCGATTTTTTATCCTACAGACAGATGTAGGGTGACTCACTCTTTATATAAAATTTCTAAATAATGATTTTAGTCTTCCTGTGTCCCCATAAAACCATAGAGAGTTCAAGGCGGGCGTTTACCCCGTACAATGTAGACACGCCAGGGGAAAACGGATGTCGCGTTCCGAGTATTTTCGTGAAACGCGTAAAACGACCCGTTTGTTATAACGAACCGAGCCCGCGGGACGCTAGAGGCAGTGTGCAGGTTGCAATCCGCTTTAACACGCGTGTGCGAGCGCGTATTAACGCGGCCCAATGGCGGATTCGACGCGTCCACTGTTCTCCAGCTCGAGCTTCGCCGGCCAACCTCTCGCTGGCACAGTGTACATCGTCAGAAGCGGATCTATTCAACCCAGATTTCCTATTGCTGCTGGGATCTGCACTGGTTCTTCGACTCTTTTACCGGGAGATTAAAATTCCCGTCCCGATTAATCAGCTTTCAAAATGTTCGAATTTCCCGCTTGTTTGGGAGAAACGTTTTTGGAGTGACGAACTTTTCATGTACGGAAGAGCGACGCTATAGATTTCTGTATATCGATAACCGAAATTTTCTGCAGTTTTCGATAAGTCCGACATTTTTTTCGATAAAGTCCTTGGAGTGTATTTTTATTCTGGGAATATGAATTTGCACGGTCGAAAGCCTCTGATATTAAAAATTTTAACAAATCGGATGTTCCAGCACTTAACACTAAACCTACCATCGTCGGTCAAAACGACCGGTTCTAGATCTTTTATTTTACGATTATTCATATAATAAAAATAATATCAAAAAAAATTATTGTATATACCAGATATCTTTAGTGGAGCATATATTAAAATAGGAGCAGCGCAAAGTCTAAATAAAATCAATCTTGTCAATTTTTATAAGGGAACATGTACCAGTTACTTTCAAGGCCCGGTAGGTTTAGCGTTAAAACCGGGATCGAGCGTTTCATTGTCACGACGAACAACACAGGTTCGCCATGAACCGATGAAACAGTGATCGGCCGCAATCACAGTCAAAAGCAGTCTACTTCTGTCGGCCCGGATGAACAGAAAGGCAGCAGCCGAACAAATCCGAGCAGACTTCGCAAATTGTCGCGCGAGCGAGCGAGCGAGCAACGGAGCCATAGCTCATACTCTTTACAATGAAACATACAGCGGGACCTTTCCAATAAAAATGCCGGGCTGTCGGCGCAAAAATGTATTACTCGCAGGAGGCAAATATTTACGGGCTGTTCGGGGATGAGCGCGCGCTCGCTCGCGGAAAAAGACAGCCGGCTGTGCTCGCGTGTTCGCGCGCAGCTGGCATTATTTTCGCAACGATTTGTCCGGCGATCGGGCAGGTTGAACGCGCGGCGGTGGCCCTGGTATTATCATGAAAATTAGGGAAGGCCGAGCGGCGACGCGGGGTTCGGGTACATTAATTTTTCACAACTCATCCGGTTTTAATCGGCGCACACCGATTTTCCGGTGCGACGGACGCTGATGAAAAAAAAGGAGGAGCAGAGAGAGAGAGAGAGAGAGAGAGAGAGAGAAAAGGGGTGGCGGGGGAATAGGTTGCGTTGGTCAAAATTGAAATTTCGCTCGGAAACGTCGCCGACGATCGATCGGCGGTTTAATTGCGAGCCCCTCCCCCCTCCGATCAGTTTCGACGCGTGTACCGGGGCCCGCGTCCTGATTAATCCCCCCCCCCCCCCTCACCCTAAATATCATTTCCCACTTACGTTCCATTTTTTCCGGCGCTTTTCCGCCCGCCAACGGTTCAATGGTTTCGCGCGTCGCGTCGGAATTAACGCTGGAGGCTGCGCTGGAATTTCAAGTGATTTCAGGGGCGGCGCCGCGGCCGAAAATCCGCGGAACAAAGGATGCGCGTAAATTACAAGTGAATTCCTTTGACATAACTTTGCCGGCCAGAGTAATTGCGGCGGGGACCAGGACCCGCTACCATAGTCCCGCGAAGTTCAATGCCAGATTCACTGGGAAAACTATGATGGGCTAAGGGGGGAGGGGGATAGGACGACCGACTCTTACGCGAGCGGACCAACACTCGCGGCTTGAATATTTCTGTTCGCCGCTAAAGCGCCGGATCGCTTCATGAATAATTAAATACACTCCGACGCGAAACTCCCGCGGAACGGCCGGCCTCTTTTAAAATGGTATTTGCACAGTTATTGAGATTAATTTGAATCCGTAATGCCGCCGAGGAACACCGTGCGCTTCTAATTGTATAATTCGGAGATTGCCGTTCGAGATTTTACTTTTTAAAGATTATCGGCGGGAATGGTCGTGGCGGAATACTCTCCTATTGTTTTATACAGGGTGGGAGGTTATAAACGGATCATCTGAAAACTCTCTTGCTTTTTAAGATAGAAGAAAATGTATCGGGACGCTCGTAATCTGTGTTACTAATTTTTTTTATAGGCTGATACGTCAAGGAGATACGAAGGTCGACTCTGTTTTTTTAAACGGGACGTTTTACATAACGCTCCACCCTGTACATTGAATTGGCGAAATGGTCGTCGTCGAAGACCATTGGCTCAGGAAAATTTCAAACGACGATATAATAAAAACTTAATTTAATTCTAAAACCCTCGAGAAACACACGTTTTATTTCTAAAATCGACTAATTCTACAAATCGGTATCAGCTATAAATTCACAGAGGTCCACAATTTACACCGAAATCAAAGGCTCGTATTTCCGAATCCAAACAGCAATCGTACCGATAAACCAACACTTATTTGCTCGGATCGAAAATTGGACTGAATCGATATACCCATACAGGTCTAGCATGTACTCTGTTGCATCCCGCAAGATCCGTTTTAATTCGCATCAAAGTCAGCGCTGCACTGCGGCCAGGAATCCGCATTCTCGCGTGGTCGGCCGCGTATCCGTTCAGCGGCGTGGGCAACAATGACTGCGTAGAATTTGCGATTCAAATGCGGGGTCGGGTTAGGTGGAGGAAGAGCCGGAGCAAAACTTGTGTCACTCGTGCCGGGGGCCGCTGACGGCTGCACAACGCTGCACAACGCTGCACAACGCTGGGCCGCCCCCGATTTCGTTTTCTCGGTGCATTGTGCATCGGAGCGACGACACGGACCCCCGTCGGAGAACGGAGAACGGTTTTCGGACGTTCCGGGCGACGCGCATCAGCAAAGCAGACGTCAGCGGGTAGCGTTTACAGGCCACGTGGTACGAAATTTGTACGATTTGCTTGGACCACGCGATGGCACTCCATTTGGTTAAACTGTACCGTGGGTAACAATAAATTTGTACCGTTTTCTTATGCAATTTTGCAGACGTTGATGAGAAAAGTCCAAAAATCAAGGTTCAATTCTAGGAGATCAGTGGTTCAAAAGTTACTAGCGTTTACTCTTGAGCGATTTTCAGTGTTTTTGACAAGTAAGGGCGGCGCTATGTTGGTATTTAGTGACTGGAGAGAGTCTTCGACAGGAAGAAAGGTACGACAATCGATTGTACCATATTTATTTCCCAAACATTTGAGCACGGCAATGAGAAGTATCAGAAAGTATAAATCACTGACAGATCACGCAGCGCCCCTGGCATCGCACAAAAAGACAGCGACGATCGACCGTCGTCCTCGGAGGGATAGAATGATGCGGATTTATTCGAAACAATTTTCCGGAAGATTGAAAACGACGAAGATAATAATTATTGGCGCGTCAATTTTCCTTACTCGTTCCACCGTGAGATCCCGGTGCCCCGTCGGAGAACGGTTGGTTCTCTAGTCGGGTTTTCGGACGTTCCGGGCCACCCACGTCAGCAAAGCAGACGTCAGCGGGTCGCGTTTACCGGCCAAGTGTTACGGTGGCGAGTAAGCGTCAGCGTCGCCGGCACCCGCTGCGGTCGGCGCTGACGCGGTCTGCGGACCTACCAGGCTTTGATAGCGGCCTCGGGACACAATGTTGCCACCGCGCCACGCCGCGTGGAAATGCACGAAACTCCTGACACCCCTCTATCACGGGCCTGATGGTGTGAACCCCACTGTGTACACGCCTCTGTTCCCGCGCGAGGCATGCACCCTCTCTATGCTACCGAGACCGGCGGCTTGTTACAATTTGTTGGCGGCTGGTTAGTTAACGGCTGAGCGATCGCCCTGTAGAAACCGGAAGGTGAACAGAACAGGCTGGTCTGGAAGCTCGTAGCCACCCTGTGCCGGAGCGTTGCTATATTTTGGGCTGTGTTCGCGTGTCAGGGTTGATCTTGTAATTTTTATTTTTCCGAATTTTACACTTTTGACCTTCGTTCTTTCGATTCTTGATGTTTGTTTTACCGTTTCGTGCCTTTCTGATCTTTATCTCTCCGATTTTTACTCCTCTGATTTTTAGGAAGATTTTCAGTGAAACAACTCGGTATTTAGTCAGACTACTGCCCGTCCACTAAGAACCGCGATCAGAGCTCGCCACGGAACTGACCAACATGGTCCATCGATCACGATTTCTTCCGCGGATCGATAACAGGCTACACGAGTTTTGCGACCAATAAATCGTCGATTATCTGGCGGGAACGGTCGAAAAGCCGAGGAACGAGGACCGGGCATCGAAACGCAAAGTCATTAAATCCGGTGGAAGCGAAAATTAATTTCGCGTTATTCTCGCGAGCCAGACAGAAAGTGGGGTGGTTCCAGCAGCTGGAGGGCTGCTAGATGTAGACAGGGGGGTGGAAGAGGGACGGTGAAACGAGTCAGGGGAGGGCGGCGAATTACGTGACAGAATCGAAACTAGTTTCCGAAGCTGGTCCCGGTCCCGATGCACACGCCGTTATCGTGGAATTCGAGATTTCCCATTTAACTTTCGTTTAATTATTATCATGGACTCGGTACGCGCTGCTCGCTCTGTTATCACGGAAACCCCGACCCCTCCTCTCCTCTCTCCCTCAACCCTTCTACTTCCGGCAGCGCCGGTTCGGTCGAAACGGCTTTTTCATAACGGGCAAAAACTAGCGAAATTATGAGGCACTTCCGGCGTGTATCGGCCACGGTGCAACCCGCAAATTTATGCGTATGGTTTTCGTTCGTTTTAAACGGCGTCGGGCGCTGTTTTTAACTATTCATTTCGCGCGGATTACGATGCGGTCGCGAATAAGGAATGTATGCGCAGTGCCGTGCGAAATTTTCGCCGCGCCTCGGACTTTCGAGCAAAAGCTTGATTCGGAAGAGAATTGTTCTCTTTGCTCGTCTCCGGACAGGAACAGATGATGTTGATCCTCTGGCGGGCGAGCAAAAGAGTACAAGCAGAATAGTACAGTCGACACTCGCACTCGCACTCGTGTTTACGTAAAACTGGTTATTTAATTACTTTATTTCGTAACAAATACTCGAGTACTTGTAAGCAGCTTATGTCAAAAACATTTATAAAATACAGAGTTTTCTGTGAATAAAGAAATTGTAATTTCGTGCGAGCGTTAAAGTGCAACGTAAGATTTTCCACACGAAGATTACCGTACAGAATAAACATTTCGACTAAAAAATTTCCCTGTTCTTCCCAGAATAATCCATATTATTTCGACACAAAATTCGTCGAAATTAATTATCGATCGAATAAGGCGGAACGAGTTGGCTCGCGATAACAAGTCTAAAGCGGCGTTCTAGTTCGTTCGACGGCGAATTTGCTCTTTGTCGGGCGAAATCCTGTCGCGCATTAATAATTCGAAACCGACGGAAGTTCGCGGTTCCGATCTCAGCAGACAGTATTTCCGCACACGTCGCCCGCATATCACGCTTCTCATTTTGCCGCGAATCAAACTTCCCCTCGGCATTTACATACATCCGAGCGAAGCTGTAACGTTCCGAATGTGTGCACGTCGCGAAGGAACGTCGCCGTCGTCGGCGTCGTCGTCTCAGAGGGTCTGAGGTCGATCGATCCGGATGTAAGTTGGCGCGGTTGTTACGACGATACATTTAGTATTTTACCTGTTGCCCGGATGTAATACGAGACCCAGCTGGCGTCAGTTCAATTCCCGACCGCGGATTATAACTTCGCGAAAGTATATAATGATCTGGTGTTTGACGTAACGTTGTCCGCGCGATTGCGTTGCAAAAGACAGAAGGGATGTCTCCGCCGGATGAACGCCCTCCGGCGGTCCCTTGGAAACGCTTCTCTTCCTTCTCCCTTATTTCCCTTATTTTTTTTCTTATTCTCTCTTCGGGCGCTAATTAAAGATACGGAAAGGAAAATAATGAGACACCGCGGGGCCATTTTGCGTTATTAATGGCCACTTCGTTTACGTCGGTTACGTCTAGACCGGCTCGCCGGGCGTACTTGCGACGAGAATTTCATTAAATCGACCGACTAACTACCGCGTGGCCAAGTTTTTAAATTTAGCCGGCCGCGTCGCGACGCTCGACGTCGTCATGGATTACGATTCGCGTGACTAACGAACCGGGATAATTACGTCGCGAGCCTCATAATTCCCGATGTGCCTCTTCTCGTTCCAGTCGCCGGGATCGTTATTATACACTCTGCCGGAGCGGTTCTCCTCTCGCTCGACACGCTCCTATTTTTGTAAGCGATTCTCTACCGCCCGACGCTTGCCGGGATTTTCTACTTACGAAGCACCGGATCTATTATTTGTGTTCTGGACTCCCCCAGCTTTATGTCTGGTATTTCGAGAATTACGTTAACGTTACGCCGCTGCTTCGCCGACCGTAAGCACTTGTTGTTATTTCACTGCTAAAAGCTTTTCTAGCAGTGTCTGACACTTGCCGGGATTTTCTACTTGCCGAGAATCGGATTTATTATTTCGGTTTTGTACCGTCTAGCATTACGTTGATCTCCTGGTGACTCGCCAATTGTTCGGGAATTGTTCCGAGATGCCTCACCGACACCGCGCAGTTCTACTTAATTCTGCAACAAATCGTTGGGAACACGATCGCTGCAACCGAATAAACAAAATTTCTCCGTGGAATCCGAACTAAAAAATCGCGAAATACGGCATTTCTATACAAAAAAAGCTGCATGTACAGTTATTTAGAAGTTCCAAGAAAGTTCTTCAAAGGGAAATAGCCCGAAGGACGTTCCGCGTATCTCGAATTTAAGAAGCTTATTCATTCGCGGTAGCATAGAGGCATGCGGCGAAGCGTGGAACTGCGCGGGTAGCGAACATCTGCGACGGAAACGGAATGAAATACGTTTTCCCCGAAAAATCCCGGCGGCAGTTCGGGCGGCGGGACGAATTCCAGTTTCCACGTTCAAAAAGAAAATTAAACCGGCGATGGAAACCGAGGGGAAACTCGTTTAAATATGTGGGTCGTGCGCGGGACCTTTTCCTCCGTTAGAATTCACAGTTATTTGTCGTTAGCGAGCGTTTGTTCGCGGCCGGCTGAAACGTTTGTTGCCACCATAGGATCTCTTGTCACGGAAAAAAGAATCGTCGTCACGTACACGGCCGCGGAATTTCGCCTCGCGGAAACGGTCACGCGCGTTTTCGCGAGCGCTCCCGACCAGCGCGAAACTCGCGGCCAACAACACCGTAGAGTTTGGAAAGTAAACGAAACCGCTCTCCGTCCCGATTATTTATTCATCCGTGATCCGATCATCGGAACTGTAACGACGCAATTTCGAAACGATCCGTTTCTCATATTCTCTCCAATTAGCCCCGCTTTTCAACCCTACTATCTGCCTGCGAAATTGTTTTTCATTAGCTCTGTCGACGTTTCTACGCCGGCACGTCGCGATCGGAATTATTTAAACGGCATCCCGGTGTTTGTGCAATTTCGCGATACACACCTTTCACCGAGAAAACCCGCGCGACGAATGGATCCCGATTATCGAATGACGAGAGAGCCCCGAGCTTTGTGTTATCGTTAGACTGTCGGTTTAATGCGACGAATCTCCGATTGAATTTAATGGCGTTTTATGCTGTTATTAGTCCGATAGCCGCGCGGACAAAGAACGCACAATCGCGCCGCGTTTTTGAATGTGCAGCATGCTGACTGGACATTGTGTTTCGTACTTTGACCGACTACAAGTGCTTCTGTCACGCGTAAATATCTTTCCTATTTTATTAAATGCTGCTTTGACGGACGATAACGCGGGAGGGATGGAAACGACTCGTAAATTCTTGGAATTTATTTCATGGGGGGAACGATCAAAACATTTTTGTCGGTCGCAATTTCACTGTTTTATGCCTATTCATACTACGCACTCGTATTTAAAAGTAAAAGATAAAGTCCAAAATAAGTCCCTATTGTGCAGTTTTTAGTAAAGAATCTCTTCGTAAAAATTACCCCACTGCGAAGTACGCATCCAGCTATCAGAATCGAATCTCTCTTAAATTTTACATCGGTGATAATCCCGAAACGGTAATGCAACAGTGGTGATATCAACTTTTCCAGAGCCGAGGAAAAATCGGCTTCCGCGGCCGGGTTAGTTTCAGCAAATGAAATTTGGGAATGAAACTGGCGTATCCGGGAGTGGTTGGCCATTTTTCCGCAACAACAGGAACTATCGAAAGCTGTGGAAGGGTAAACGGCCGGGTGCGGGGACGGCGGAGCGTGACAGAGAGTAACGATTATCGCGTACTTTCGGGCAATCAGCGGCGAGAACGCGGCGCCGTTCGAAATTTCGTCATGGAAATTGGCCGGGAGGAACGGGGTTCGTACGGTCACGAACCTGAATGACATTATTATTCCGAAGCGCGTAATCCGCGCGCGTGGACCGCCGGCTGACGAATATTTGACGCAGCCGGCACTCGATTCGATTGCATTTAAAATGCCTAATTCAATCGGCGAAGAAGGATCGAGCCAGAGGAATGGCCGGGAACGACGTTTCGGGGATTGTTTATGCATATCGCTGATCCGAGCGGCTTGTTCGCGCGATAAAAATAAATTGGAACACGGCACCCGGCGAGATAAAATTCTGTTTGGAAAAAAAACACACCTCGGTGCGCGCGCGCGCGTGCACGGGGTTAAATAAAAGCATCACGAGCGTGGACTCTTCATAAATTTCGCTCGCTTCGACCCGCTGGGACAAGCTTTCTCTCTCCGAATGGTCTCCAAATTTAAAATCAATGTCGATCCAATGCCAGAGCGATTAATTAAGGAGAAATCAATGGCTACAGAGTGCGCTCCAATCGATGACCGATACAGAAAAGAAACACGCTTCTCGTTGCAACGGTCAAATTTGCCAACAGATTGCCGTGCGATTTTTCGTTCCGAAAATAATGTTCGAATCCGTGCGATTTTGTGATGCATTTTGCCGCCGCGCCCGTGGGAAAATGTTGAAAAATAATCCTTTCTGACGCGTCGAATACAGAAACAGAATATTGTAAATTCGTGCGAAATTGAAGTAATTTGTTTGATGAAAATAAAGCTCGGTACGTTGACATTTATACCGGGGAAAATTAATTTTGTATTCTGGCCGAATAATAGAATATTGCATAATAGAAGGTACACATAATGGAATCGTCCGAGTGTCGTGTAAAACACGCTCGCAGAATTTAATTATTCGAGCCCCATTATGCTTGTATACGGAATATCATGCCTGATACGGTACATCTTAATTCTATTATTCTCAATAAATTCTGCGCCGCTCTTGCGGAAACTGACAAGTTCCCGAGACTTTGACTCGCAAATTTATTAAATCGCGGATCCAGGAAGCATTCTAATGAAAGCAGAATCTGCTAATGCAGTATAAATTGCAGACATAAAGTTAGGGTCGTTGAAAGCACGCGTCTCGTGTTCCATAACATAATAAATTTATAAAATTATACACGCGCAGCCGTAAATAAAGATAAAGTATTCACAAGGGAAAAGTGAATCAAGAAAAATCATTTTCTGAAAATTCATTCGAGTTCGCACTTGTTGTTTCAATGTTAAAATGCTTTTCAGCAATGCGTGATGTCTTGCTCGTTGATTTGTGCTTGGAGAATTAACGATAATTACGTAAATGTTAGGTTGCTTTAAAAGTTGTCTGCACTTTTTATTCCGTTGTCGCGAGCATTTTCGGTACCGTCTGACACTTGAACAAGTTCTATTTGGGTCGTCGGATTTGTTACTTGTGTTTCAGTCTGCAGTGTGTACTTTGAATTACAAAATTACATTCATATTCTGTGGATTTAAAAATAACAAGCACTTGTTGTTTCATTGCTGGACCGTTTGCCACCAGTGGCTGACACTTTCTGCTATGTTCTACTCACACAGTAGGATATTTATTATCTAGGTTATAACTGGCAAAGACGATTAATGTAACTTATTTATGAAGAATCCAATTCCGTAACTTCAAGAATGTCAAATACTAACACAAATTGGAAAATAATTCTACATAATTGTTTACGTTGTCAGACTTATATCAGACTATTCTACTTGTTCGGATTAAAACGGATAAAAAACAAATTAAAGCGGTTTACTTCTTGTTTAATAACCTTGCGAAATGATTTGATCTCGTGGTAAAACGTGCAGCGCTTAGTTCCGATGGCTTGCAGCGACACGATCGATTTAAAACGACCAAGAGGAATCGAGAGATACAATCCACGGTGAATCGTAAAGCAGACAGAGCGGGGTATGGTGGGAAAACCGCGGAACGGAGGAAGGATAAAAATCCTCCGAGCAGCCGGGAAACAAAATAAGCTCCGGCGGAACGGTTCCTCCCTTTTTCGGTCTGTGGGCATCGCGCCATAATTACCGAGCAATTAACCAGGGCGACAATGGGAACTGGTTTCGCCAGAGCGAATTTGGCGAGTCTTCGGTTCGTGGGGCCGGGGCTAAGGCAAGAAAATGAAGCTGCGAATGAGTGAGACAGAGGGGTGGGGGGGGGGAAGGCCCGGGTGCTCTCGTCCCGTTTGAATTTCAATTCTCGCGAAAATTAACCGGGATTTGCGATCGGCCGACACGTCCCTTTAAAATTCCCTTTAAGTTCCCTCGGTAACGAGCCGCGAACGGCGCAGGAAATTCTTTTTTCGCCCGTCGGCCGCGTTACCCCGACGTCACGCGAACAAAGCTTTTTTTAATTAAGAAGAATCGCGCGCGTCTCGCCGGACAGAAACGTTTTGTCGCAATGGTAATCCACGTTTGCCGTGAATTCGTCCGTTATTGGCCCCCGGGAATCGGGAATAAACCGAAATTCTCCCTCTGGATCGGCGAAATTCGACGGGCGACATGATTAAAACATTTTTCGATTAATTAAAACAGATAATGGGAAACGTATATTCGTGAAATTGCATGCTCGTCATTTGCAGATGAAAATTGATACTGTCTTTGTCAAAGAGCCAATTACAAGATCGCTTTGAAATCGAATACATTTTAGAGAATATTTTTTTAATGAAACTGCAAATTCGTTGTAGGAAGGTGACGAATTCATTTCTACGTATAAGTAATATTGTACAAGTAGTATTACTTAGTTAGCAGTGTAGCGTAGTGTAATTTAATTAAAAGTAAATTTAGAGAAGTAGAAACATTGTCCAATTTATTAAAAAATATTTTAACTATTTATAATACTGATTATACCGTCTATTTATTATATCTATTTTCTAAATAACCGGGGGGTCATTGTAGCCAAGGTAATGTTTATAATAAAACTTAAGTACACTTTATATTACTTGTAGCGGCCAGCGCTCAGGTTGCGTTACGATGGCGATTGCGTTTCGGGACCTGTAACGGGGTCTGTCATCTGGCTACGGTTTAGGCCTGTCACCGTAATTCTGTAAACGGTTACAGCCGTACGCAGGTCATAGGGACGACATTGTCTACATTTTTAGCATTTTTACTGCTTCGCCATCAACCTCCTGTCCTTTACCTCGCCTCGGTTGCGCGGATTTGCCCTTGGCGTTTTATAGCTGCCATATGTGGGGTTTTTCCGGCCTTGGTTAACGGTTTTGGGACACGTGAGCCGCTACGCGGACGTCTGCTTTCTTCGCCCCCATCTTGCACTTGCGTTGCATTTCATAACTACCCTGCGAATCCTGAGCCAGTCCGAGTCTTTGTTCTCGGCTTCCTCCGCCCACAATTTCCCAAGGAAAGGGAAATTGGGCATGCAAGGGAAGGGAGAACCGAACCTTCGGCGAGGTTAACTCGGACTTCTTGGATTTAGAACTAGCTGGACAGCGCTACCTCTAGCATCGCGATCACCTGAAGTAGACAGTTGTCAGGTGGCCAGCTAGCATTCTCATCAGCAGAAATAAAGTCAAGTTTTACCTATCTTGTCATCGATTAGTCCTTCCCAGTCTGGAAGGTGGTCCTTCGACAAAACCAAGCGGGCACCTCGCAGTGCAAATACATTCAAGGTCCCAACGATCAAACAAGATCAACCACGGACATTAACATTACCCCTGAAATGAGACACATAAAACTTTATTAAAGCGCCGACGTGTTTTTGAGTCACGCAACGAGACAGTTTAATCAGAATATTTTTCAACAAATCATTCATTTCGAGCGGCCCATTCGTGCCACGAATTCAAACTTTAAGAACCGAGTTTATGGTCTTTCAAATTTCCATCACTTATCTTTGAAACCCACGTTACATAGTCGCCTACTCGTTAGCCGCATTCGAGCATTCAAACGAACTCGGCATTCCGCGAATCTGAAAAGTTTCGCAAGCCTATTTCGCCGTGGGGATAACACGGGACTGCTCACGCAATCGTAATGAATGTCAAGACGCGTATCGAAACCAACGAAGAAAGTACGAAGTAGAAAGGTCTGATCACTGTGGGACACGAAGCGAACTCGTGTTCCGATGAAGTGGAACAGAAGTGACGTAATTAGGTGGTTCGACCCCGCGAATGCGATAGGAGGTGGACCGTGAAAGAGGAACCCCGGAAACCGCAGAGAAAACTGAACGGACCGTATTAGACTGGGCCACTCGTCGCTCTTAATTAACAGTTCAAATCGCCCGAGCCGCGCTTCTTACGGAATAATTGTTTGAACTCACGAGTCGCCTTCTGATCCTCGTCCCGGAGCAATTTTCTATTTCCACGATCAATTGAGCAGCAGTCCGGTGAATGGTTCTGAATCGATTTCGTCGAATCGATCGCACCGAATGAGTTGCTCGGAGAAATTCGTGGGACATACGGAAATATTTGCTGGTGATTTACGATCGGGATAACTGGATATAAACTGCAGGTTTTTATGCAATTCCTCGTTGTTATTCGGTAATATTGGAGAAATGAAACTAAATGACAAATTTGCTCTTTACATTCAAAATATCTTTCTCGTGATTAATTTCACAGAAACCAGAATAAGGGAAAACTTTAATTTCACACTCGGAATAATTATTCTTGAATTTAGAACAGGTTTATATAAATTAATGTGGTACAATTATAAACATTTACATATCGCTCAAACTCGGAAACATTGTGTATAAACTGTAGATTCGTGTAAACTTTCACATTTCTCATGAACAATTTTACATAAATTAGAGTAAGCTGAAAACACAAAGTACATACTGGAAATAGTACATGCGCAGCTCCAAACAAATTCTCATTAGTATCTATAACAATTTTCCTGCTGCACGAGGAAACGCGTTCAAGCATTTTGCATTGCTACAAATTGAAATAACACCCTCAGGTGCATTGCTTTGCTAAAACAGATGCGAGCACGGGGGATTAAGTACTTGAGCCGTCGTTGGCACGTGTCCAGCACCGAGTGCGCAAAGTGTGTTGGTTTACAGATTGGTTTGCTTTAATAAAAAGTACAGAGTACCAATTTTGTTTCTTTTTTTCAATCGCGCTGAGAACGGGGATAAGATCGTTGATAATTAACCTGTGAAACGGGGGGAGTGTTAAAGTCTGTAATACTCGTGAGAAATAGTCGCAGTTGGTTGTGTCGCATCGTGTGCACCGTTTGTCCAGGTTTTGCTGGACCACGGATACGCCATGATAGATCTGTCGTCCATATTGAGCCACGAATAAACACGGCCGGTGATTAACACGAAAGACAAACAGCAATAATAAACTGTACGTAGCGCAGCAGGTGCGCGCGCGCGCGCTGGTTTGCTGGCTGGATGACGTAACGCTGACTCTTACCACTGCCGGCGTCGATTCCCAATGATATTGCATCGATCCGGCCAGCTATAATTTAACGGTCCGTAACAAATATCGCATCGACAAGGACCACTAATTAGCTTCCGAATAGATTTGTCGTCAAGTTGAATACCAATTATTAATTAACCCACACTTTCCGCAAACATTTGTCCGCGCGAGTGCTGTTTAATCGATGCTTAATTATTGGCTTGGATGGCTTGTTTAAGGAACTCGACCGTGGTCCATTGTTACCGAACGGCACTAATCACTCGGGGTTATTAATTAACACCTTAATGGGCCTTCTTTGTGCCTAATTGATTAAACACGGTCCGACGGCAATGTATTATTAAATACTGTCGTTACACCGTTTAGGGCGATCTGCGAAACCTTCTGCGTTATCAACATTGCGCTGCTGTGGATATACTTCAAAGCCGAATATTACAATATTTTAAATTTTGTAAAGTACAATATTATTACAACATCGGCCCAAGAAACTTTGAAAAATAAATAAGATATTCGGAAGCGTGCAGTAAGTTTGACTATCGATAAAATTTTATCCCGATCGACACTCACTTATGAAAATGCAGAAGAAGGTTTGAAACACCTGAATGGCTAAATTACAACAAAAATTCTAAAGTCCTCGGTCCGATTCGCCAGCAAGAACAACCAATCAAACTTTAAACTTGTAACTAGAAGACAGCCAACGTACAATACCCATTCGACTGGGTGGTTTTCAAAGAACTCGTTAAAATACAATTCAGCCCGCACTTGGTCCCTTTCAATTCAAATGAATTCCCCGGCGCCGACGATGTCCAATAGCGGGCAAGATCGAGTTCCTCCTCGTCCCGCGGACGTTCCTCGCGAATTCAAAGAGTTTATTAAAACAGTGGTCCACTCTGCATTTCATTCGGATTCCGTTCGATTCAACCGTAGCGGCCAATAAAACGCCGCCGCCGCCGCGACCAATAAAACGGCACCGGAAATGCGCCGTGTGTTTCCACTTGCTGCCAAAAAGAATGCCAAATTAGGGGCCAATTCTGAACTGGAAACTCCCAAAAATCGACTTTTGATCGCACGTATCAGCCGCGTCGTGTGTCGAGAATACAATCCAGAAGCAGAGCTGGGCAACATCCGGCGAAATAAATATTTCAACCATTTAATATTTCAGATTTAATCGTATCGAATACGAACAATTATTTTCAGCAAATTATTTAAAGTGAAAATAATAAAATATTTCGAGGAGAAATCCAAATATTTTCAATATTCTTCGAACGAAGTACCACTTGAAAAGCTTATTGTATCAAATAAAATATTTTAATTTCAAAGCTGTACGCATACTTTAAAATTAATAGGATTATTTAAAATTTGAATTACTATTTTACCTAGCTCTGGTTAAGACTCGCGAGATTCGCGCGGCTTTGAAGTTCAATCTCTATCGCAGGTTTGCGACCGTCTTTCGACCGTGTCGATTTCCTTAAATCTCCTTGATTTTACGGGCCGCTTCGCGGTTCGTGAACGAAAGCGTTAAAGAGTTGTTCGAACGTGATCGAAAGCTTCATGGCGCGTGCAAGAGGGATGAAAATTAGTTGGGAGGCCGGGAGCGATTCTTCCGGGATAACGATACGAATTAATTGACTCGTTCAACGTCGCCGACGAACGAACAATTAATCTCGGCGCGGAGACGCCGAAGGCAAGCGTCTGCTAAATCTCGGGACGGGTTTATTTGGGTTCCGAGGTTGCGGGTACAAGCGGGCTCGCATTAAACACGTAACAACTCCCGGGGAACCACCGCTCCTCTCCTCTCCGCTTCGTTCTGCTCTACGCCGCGATGTCGAGCGGCAAACGAGACTCCGAGAGCCGGAACCGAGCATCAAAACTCCTGCGAAATCTCTCGCAGAGGCTGCTCGCACTACCGTGCACGCGTTTCCCCGTTAACCCCGGAACAAATAAGGGTGCGGTTTACACTGCACGCGATTTTCGATCGTGCGCGATGCATACTGACCGTCCAACTTGTTCCGATGCGGTTTCGACTGCGGCCAAACCGTCTCGAGGTCGAGTTTTATGGTTGTGTTGGGTCGTGACATAAATTCGCTCGGTTACCATCAACAGATTCTTTTTATTTATTAACCCTTAGCACTCGGAGCTATTTCAGCTCGAAAACCAAACATTTCTCCCAACCTAGGATATTTCCATTCTTCAGGGTGTCCTGTATTGATGGTGCAACCGTGAAAGATTTTACATCAGAAAATCAGTCGAAAATATGGAGTGCATTTTTTTCACACGCCGGCTATTGAATGGAGGTCTTTAAAATTTTCTATCAGAATTGCGATAAGCTGGAGTGAAATAAAAATTGATATTCTGTCTCAATATGTTGAAAATAATTGAACAGTAACAGTTTAAGTTACGTCTACTCATTTCTACGGGAAATTACGAAGTAAGATTTTCACTCTGACGAATATTACAGTCAGAATCGCGTGGAATTAAATAAATACACTTTTCGTTACTTTTTCAGGATAGTATAAACTAGCAACTTTTGCAGTCCGATTCTCCCGGGTATTAGAGATTGAACTCGCATTAAGCGGCCATTAAAAATCGGCCGATCGCGATTACAGGAGCTAGAGGTAGGGAGGGGGGGGGGCGGGCCGAAAATCCGTCGGATAGATGGATCCGCACATTCCGTAGAAAATTTTAATCACTCTTCCCGGCTCCGAATAATAAAAAAGATTCGCGGATGGTGGAGATGGTACGGCTTCGGGATCCATTGAGTAATTGATCGACGCGGACGATCGGCACCCATTAAAAGGGCGTTTCAATCAGGATCGAACAGGCGACCAATTCATGCCGTTGAATAATAAGAGGCTTAATAGGTTCGGATGCGGAAGAAGCATTCAACGTCATCGATGATCTAAATCCCGCGCGTCGAAACGCGTAAACCGAGCACCCTCCCTCCTCGGTCCTCGGTCCTCGCCCGTCGCCGACGGACGTTGACGTACAAAACGAGAGGCGGCCCGGGCCTAATTTAATTGGCCAATTACGATACTCCCTGCGAGAGAGAGCTGCCAGCAGGTTACGCGACGACGAGATCGGACGGGATGGAACGCGACGCGGCGCGTCCATCGTGATATTCGCGTCCCAGTTGATGACACTATACCAGCGAGACCCGAGCTGGTCTCGTTGTGTACTCGGTTTGACGGCCCGGCACCCGGCCCACGATTTATCCACGGTCGACGGTAAATTGCGAAACGAGGGGTGAACGGCGGTCAACGGAAACCCGATCATCCGTATTAGACAACAATACCGCGAGACCCAATCACCGGACCTCCAGTAAAATACACAAATCCTCCCTTCCTTCCTCCCACCCCTTCCCTCGAACGAAATCGCGAGGCTTAACTCGACCTGACTGGAAATTGCGACCCCCTCCGACTGTCCTCGTTAATATTCCATTGACATTCGTGATTATCTAATGGTGCTTCATTTATTTATTTTATCATCGATTTCTGAATCGTTTTCACCACGATTTATTTTAGAATTGCAGCGATTGGAACGTCTTCGTCGTTCATAATTTCTTAGAATGTGTGCCTATGTCGTCTTCGAGAACAACAACAAAGTAGAATTTTATTTGGGCTTAGAGTTCTTGTTTCCGCAAAAATATTTGTTGGGGAATCGAAAGGATTGATAGGTTACAACGGATTGTGATAGTCGTTCGTCAAATTGGATAGGTGTCGGTGAGGTCGTCGACGAGCCATTTCCCGACCGGAAGAGAGCAGTAATGACGCGACAATAAATTAAAAAGGAATCGTTACGAGTCGGACGCGCGGGGAGGGGGGGGGGGGGGTTGATGTTATTGTTTGGCAAACGCGATCGACTGGGGGCGAATCGTCCGAACGGATTAACATACTCCGTCGCGTTTGTTGTGTGTAATTACAATCTACTATATTTTCTCGCGTAAATATGCCCGCGATGCCTCTGTATAATTACCGTTATACAGCAGCGCGGCTGCGATGGCGGCATCGGAGGCGGGAAATCGATAACGTTAATTACAGGTAAATTACGCCCGATGGATCTCTGTTTCTACTTGAAATCACGCGTGTTTCTCTTCTCTCTCTCTCTCTCTCTCTCTCTCTCTCGCTCTCTCACTCTTTCTCTTGCTCGGTTACTCGCTCTATCTTTCTCTCTTCCGTCGTCCGTTCCGGTTAATTTCGAGCTGCGCGCAAAACGTCACGTTCCCCGCGGCGATTTAATTAAACCGCGACAAGGATACGATATAATTTCACTCGTAACGATTGCCAATGAAAGCTACAGACGGAAAAATAAACAGCCGCGAAATTCTGCCGTCCCTTTCCACAGCGAGCGCGCAAGAACCTCCGAAGAATGCTGCCGAGTTCATTCACCGATCCTTAAAAACGTGCTTCTCTAATGGTTGAATTAATTACAAGTCTGGTAACCGAGGTGTACATTTGATGAAATTTTCATTTATGCATTTATTATTACGTTTAATTATGCACTCGTTAAACGTGTAAGTCGGTCAAATTTCAAACAATAAAGAGATTAAAACAATTTGAGAGCATCGGCACCAACATTCCAATTTAACAATTATACCTACAAGAGAAATTACCTCCTATTTGGTTTTGCCGTCTAGTCATTATCGTGTATTCCGCCAGAGAAATGAGTCGTCACCATCTTCGCGAACAGCTGTCTGACTCGGACAAACACCTGTGAACATCTCCTTAAAGGTTTTTCATTCTTCGGAACGAAGAATCATTAATTTGTGAGATCGATTATGGATCTGTCACTCTGTCTCGAGTTTCTTTGTAATGGTATCGTAGAATTGACGGTCTTTGGTCTTCTAAAGACATCGATTATTCGCTGGAGATCCCCTATGCGATAGCAAATTATGTTTAATTACATCGAATAAATTGCGTGGGAATTATTAAGGATCTCGAATGGAAATATTCTTCTGTTGTGGTTATAATTACACCCGCAATGTAATTACGCGAGGACTGCGGTGCACAACAATGAATTCTCGTTTTATAGCTTGGTTCCCGAGACATTACGTTACGTACGTTATTAAGTAAATTAAATCGATATTATACCAGAAGTTTAAGTATGGAAAATTTTTAAAAGATTGCAGATTCGGTGTCGAAACGCTTCGAGCTCGCATTTTAGTCGATTAACCCAGCCCAGAGACGCGAGTGATCAAAACAAAAAACACGAGGGTAGATTACGGTTCTCTCGGAGGTTATGGGAGCGTAATGGCCCGAACAAGAGGGCAAAATGATTTTTTCCGTGCTCGCCCTGCTGCCGATAACTTCCGGCGGAAACGCAACCGGGAAATAATTTCACGGGGCGCGTTCGCGCGTTTTATCGTGTGCTGGGACACGCGTCGTCGCAAGGAGGAAACCGAGCGTAGCAGACGGGCCACGCGGGACTCGAATAGATAAAAAGAGAGAGACGGAGAGAAAAAGAGAGAGTATGGTGGAAAAAGAAGAGGGCACGGAATTTTCCGTAGGTCGCGTGAAACGTATCACGGGGCAGTAAATTCAGCGGCGACGACGACCTTTCCCGGGGAAATTATAATTTTCCCTCTCGTAAAGACCGGCTCTCCCCCGTGACGCTAATGCGAGCGAGCATTAGGCGAGAAAAATAGCCGGGGCCGCGGAGACGAGGAAATTTGTATGAAGGCAAGACCGCCGGCGGGTTAATCGCCGAGAAAATGGCGACAATGGCATCCCGTCGCGAATTAAGAATCGACGACGCGGGACCAAAGGGAATTCAGGCCAGGTGAGCCGAGTTCGTTTGATAGGCACGCCTGGAAACCTACCCCCTCCTTCTTCCTTACTACGGTTTTCTCGTTGGGCAAAGTTTATCCCTACGATGATTAAATGATTGGGGCAAGGTTAATGCCGGATCGACGTCACAGACAACGCAGTAGTCTGTGAAACGATTGTCTAATCATTTTAAAAGATCGAGAGGAATGATGTTGAGATATTCGCAAGTTCTTTTAATTGTTGTCTCGTTTAAAATGGTTGTCATAAATGCATAATACCCGCAATCCAGGTATCAAACAGAATGATTCGTCGTTACAGATGGTTCAGCCGGAATTTTAACCATAAAGATTTAGGAGGAAACTTTGCTTGCTGGAAAATTTATGTAATTTCGAGGGATCACCGATAGCGAATTCGTAAATATTTAAATACGGTATCAGCCTGCTCGACTAAAATTAATGAAATTTGGTGCCGCTTCTGTGGACGCTAGTTCGACGATTTTGTAACACGCTACACATGTATTTGTTTTAAAGTCGCTTTTGCTAAAGTGTTAGTAAATTAATTTAGCACACCATATTTTAGTGTCCTCTAACGCACATTATACGTTTCAACCATTCTATTTATTCGATCAGAACTGGGAGGTACGAAGTCAAATATAAATTCCATACTTTTATAAGGAACTCAAATGAAGTCGAATAAAAAAGAAAATATACGCGAATAATATTTTGTAGACCATCTCGACACAACGCGGAAATGCAGAATAAAAAATATCTGAATGCAACCGCCGCTGAATGTAGACTAACTGCGGCAAGAAGAAACGGCGCGCACCGATCAGACACGGCACCTCGAGAAGTTCCGCGAAATAAGATATCGATCAATCTCAAATTTAAACACACGGACATGCAGCGAACTCTGCCGAGGTTTGCTATTTCTAATCGACATTATAATTACTGGCTTGACAATGCAGTTTTCCCAACACTCGCAGGGGAGTCCGAACCGCGCGACCCATCGATTTTCATGAAATTTACATTAGAGACAGTTCACGGAAAAATATCTCGCTCGTATTTTTTATCGACCATCGTCCATATCGGTAGAATGAAAACGGTCCTCATAGTTACGAGCTAAAAATATTTTTGAAATATCTCGGGCACCGGTGAACGCGAGGAAAAAATACATTTTCTTCTCTTTTTTTTTAAATCGTGCGGTTTTGTCAATAGGCTGGTCACTTCTATGTCCAAATGTCAATAAAGAATAGAATTCGCAGCGTTGATTTGATTCCCCGTTACGGATAGGTTACCACCAGTGCACTGCGGGATTTTTATGGAAAATTCAATTTTTGCGAACGAGGATCGCCATCGAAACTGCAGGCAAATCTAATTTTCTTTTCTGTGTCGATGATTTTGACAAGTCGAAAATTTTCGAACTCTCGGGTTAGCCATTAATCATTAATAGCCCTTTGATCATTTTATTTTTCAAATTATTGCCTTTTTTTAATTTTCCTTTAAATGTGTTCGGCTTCCAAAAAGAGATACTTTTTAAGCCGGGGATTTCGAAAGAAGATAATCTCTGCAAGCCGATATTCTCGATCGTTCCGAGGCAGCCCGCGACACGCTATTATCGAGAGGGTTGCGCGATCCGGCAATCGATTAAGGCGCAGTTTACAGCCATCGTCTCCATCGTCATCCGTAGGACGTGACCCCGGGAAACCATGGTTTTTCACGGGGTGCGCAAGAAACGCGCGTAAGGGAGGCTGGGCTCGCGTATCCGCTATTCGATTAATGATCCTCACGTAGCCACGATAAACCATCTTTCTTCGGTCGTATCAAGCCTCGGGGCAGGGGGAAGTTGATCATCCTGGCAGACCGAGGAAAAGCCCGAGATATCATCGCGTCGCAGCGAGAGCAGAGAGCAAGAAAAAAGGTAGAGAAAGAGTAAGAGAGAGTGGGGGGCAGGGAGATAGAGAGATAGAGAGAAAGAGAGAGAAGGATTGAAGAGGGGTCGAGTGGGGGATGAAGCGGACGATTCAAAAAGTGAGTGGATCGCGTAGGTCGAGCACGTCCTCGTTTCCCTGTCAGCGTATCGACTCGCGAGGCCGCTTACCCGCGAAGTAATTGAAGTGGTTTATCGATCCCGATGCAATGAGCAAGCACGCGTCGCCCAACCTGCACCAGGCTCGAAACAGCTTAGCGGCAAGAACCACACATCGGGACTATCTTTCCGGCGATCCCATAAAAGAGACTTAAGGTTCGAGTGGATCATTTTCTGCGCATGAAGCACGTACTTGTTTGGGAGCCAAATTGGCTTAACTCTTCGCCAACGCTGACTTTCCACATGGGTTACACGGACGATGCCGATAACCCCCGAACTACCTCCTCTTGTGAAAGTACTTTCCATCCCGCTCCCCCCACCGAAAGCTGACTTCCGAATAAACAAAGGAACGGAGCTGTATCTTCGTGCGCGGTGCTGGTATTGTGCCCTGTTTTTCGACGGAAGAAACCTGAAGTTTAGCGACCGTCGTAGTTGCCTTCCCGACTCCCGTTTTGGAATATGCGACGGTGAAAAGGGGATGCAGAATTGTTTTGACTGTCTGTCAGGACTTTTCTTCCGAGAAAAAGAGGATTACGTCTTATATATTGGATTGGAAGAATTGAGATCTGTACGTTTCTATTGATACTTTTTCACTGGTTCGGTCGGACGAATTGCAAACCTCACCGTCGAAACACGACAAAGCACCCACAGAGCAGAGGCTATTAAAATCTCATTTACGCGTACATCTTTCCGAGGACAGGCTGACGTATATATTCGTCGAAAAATATAATTCCCGTGTCGCTGGTCCCCCGGTATACATCGAGTTCTTATCTCTTCCGTGCCGGCGGTCCCGATGCGAGAGGTTTCGAGTGTGCCCGCGCAAAAACTTCTATCCCGGGAGCACATCAGGAATCTATCAGCATCGACGAGGGTAGCAAGACTTTTTCCCCCGCTAATCCCGTGTACTCGATCTCTCCGTGGAATTTCTCGAGGATCATCGGTCCAACCGCTCCCTCTTGTGTATATCTGCTTTCCACCAGGGGAAACCCATGGTGTTCACCGTGATATCGTTAACTACCCTTGTCCGTGATTTAACGGGGACGTGTTTTTAGGCGCTCTCAAAACGATTGATCGATAAGTAATATTGCGAAATTGGTCTCGCTACATTTTTCATTTTTCTGCGTTCCACTCTGTGGAACTCCTAAATTTTCTTATAAGTTCAATTTTAACCAATCGAATCAGCAGAGACTTTACACTGAATTCAGCTGATGAATAATTAGTCGACGGTGGATTTTAATTCTCGATTGAAGAAAGGGAGAGAAAGTTGACAATTCTGCAAATAAATCTTTAATAAATCTAATTGTAAGAGTTTGTATCGGCGTAGATTCGTGATTTAATTGCGAATAATCAGAATGAAATCAGGCACCTATAAACCCAAAATTAAAAAGTGACGTGGAAAATCAATTGTCAATTAGTTTAACTAAACACATAACACAATTTCCTAGATTTCGGATCAACCTTTTTCCTCGTTACATCGCTAATAATGAATTCGGAATTACAACATATATAATCCTTAATGGGGCTTAAAATCGTATAAACGTCGAGCTTTTTCTTCCACCGTTAATTTATTCATCAGCCATTAGTTTCGTTAATCTTCTTTGGAAAATTTGCAGCGGAGGTGGTCGCATTATTCAATCGATTCGATAAAACGTGTATTATTTATAGTGAAATTATCGTATCATCCGCAATACGTTTTAAATAGCATACGAATTCAATTAGCCGTACGACAAATATATAATATTTCGTTTCAACGTTGCGTCGTATTTCAGTCGGAGAAACTAGATTCGCCTATCGATAAAACCATGATTCGTCTGGCCGGTTTGTTGAAAGTATTAAAATTCATTTCAATTTCAACTGCCTTTTCGCTTTGCACATGCGCGCGTGAGTCAATATATCCAGGATGCTCAGTCTCGAGCAAACAAACCCATATTTGTTCATCCCCATTGTCAAAACTGCGAATTGCCTTTTGAACAATGAGATTTATTTAATTTCTCCCGGCGCGAACGTTGACTAACGAGACAACAATACGAGTGGCTGATATTAATCCGCAATTTATGTCTTGAAAATATTTGTACGTTACATCAAATTACGAAAACCTGAATAAATTAGGTGTGTTGTCTTTTTAAAAAACATAAAGAATAAATTAGGCTAATTTAAATTATGCTAAAAAATAGAAGAAATTATCGGTCCAGTAATAATAAAAAGAATTGTGGTTGGTTTCGTTAGGTAGTTCACACTGTATCTTCGGCATCCTTGCAAATTGTGGCGAACTGGGACGACGGGGAAGGGATGGGGATAAAAACAATTTCTTTTCCAAGGAACAAGCAAAGATGGCGTCGACCGCGAGCGAATCTGAATCCTCGAGCAACTTCGAACATAATCCGAGCGGAATGCTGAGTGAGCCATGAATTCCGAAAGAAGTTGCCAGCGAGAGGAAAGTTTCGCGGCTGGAATGCCATTTAATCGTTTCGCCCTCCGACTTCCTTAACCCCTTTCCTCTTTCTCCCTCTCTCTTTCTCGATGCTGGAATCCACGTACACCAGGAGGAAAAGTTCCCGTGGATCGCGCGGCAAGTGTTCAATCGAACCGACGCCGAAAAGAGATCCGTGGTGCCCGCGAACTTTGCGCCAGCTGCGGAAATCGTCGCCTCGAAATGATGGATTTCCGCTCGATTTATCTCGTGTCTATAGCTCCACCGACTACGTGCTGCGAATTAAAAATAATCCCAGCTCGTTCGCAGCCGGTGTCACATTTTTATGACAATCGCAAATTCTGGCCTGTTCGGTCACCGTTCAACTTCCGTAACCTTTTATCTGTCTGTCCGAATATTCTTCGGATCGTGTAAATGTCTACTCCCAAAATGAAAAGTTTGGGCAAGGTGTCCCTAAATACTAAGACATCGGTTTTGAAATTGCATCGTTAAAAGGTAGGAACTTTCCCTCGCTATTAAAATATTCCCAACACTTCCAAGACACCGAGAGAAGCACCGCCACCCTCTCAAGACCGAGAACTTTGAAAGAAACTAATTCTTCAGCCGCCTGTGCAAACGATCGCGGATCCTCGAGCGGATTGCCAGCGGAATCGGCTGGAGTATAACCGGATACCAAGGGCAAATCACCTCGGGCTGGAAACTTTTCAGATTGGAGATTTAAGCCTCGCAAAGGCCGTGGAATCGATGCGAGAAAGAGGAAGACAGAGAATCCATGGCGACGGGGGTGTTTCTTTACCGCTGAAACAGCCGCCGCTGGAACGATGGATGGAATCGCGCGAACCCGGTGAAAGGTCGCGAGAGCACTTTCCGATAGTTCTCCGTCATAGGAGACGGGGCCCGACGTGCTCGTTTTCGAAGTAAAATATAAGGTTGATTCCGAGCGGGTAGTTAGAGCGCAAGTCAAACAGCGGAACACGAAGCGCCACGGTAGTTTCGAAGCTTTCGCGAGGATTTGCGAGCGAACGGCGCGGCGCTGGGAAAGAAAACTGAGGGCGAAAGGATCCAGACTGGGGATCTGCGCGGTCGTCCAGTAGATCGTGGAAACAAACTTTATTTCGTCCAACAAGATTCTTCTTTCATCGCAGCAACCCTGTTTCTGTGTCCTGGAACGATTTTTCTAAGGAGACATAAATACGCGAAGTTAAAGGTTGATTAAAATTTTTTAAAATTGTTTGAGGCAATATTTTGTGTATTGAATTGGGAATGAATATACTATTTTTGTACAGTAGATCGTGAGTTAATCGATTATGAATAGACTCGGTTTGGTATTACCGAATTTGTGACGAACAAAAAATGTTCCTGGATAATCGATTAAAGTCTCGTTTCAAAGAATCAGTGGCTTTTCTTGCGCCAGCCGAGCAGCGCACTCAGCAATATTTAAGGGGAGAATTATGGCGACACGAAATAACATTCGTAAATATCCGGGGACGCGTTGTACAAGGGCGATTTGAAAGACGGTGCCGGGCTCCCCATTGTTGCCAAGGGGATCGACTTTTTCCATTTTCCGCAGCGAGATTCGCTCGCGTGCGCCCACGACGCGACGTCGGCCATCAATTTTGTCCGTTGTCTACGTAATCGTATTTTTATTCCCCTTAAAAACTGCACGTCAACCGGAGGATATATAAACGGTCATTGTTTCCCGGTTTTCAATTTTTGCGGTCACGTTGCCGATCCCGACGGCATTATCCGAAATAAAAGGGATCGGCCGGAGTCTCCGGGACGATCGAAAATCGTCGAACCGACAAATCGTGAGGTCTCTCTCTTTCTTTCTCGCTCGCTCGGTATAAGAAGTAATTGTGCGTGTCTCTCGAGGAAGCTACGACTGCGTTCGGGGTTGGAATCTTGAACGAGCCAACACAGCTGGCAATTTATTGTCTCGAGGTGGCTATAAAATTTCTCGCGAAACAGCCTCTGTAATCGGTTTCCGATAAACCGTCGACCTAGCCGGTCGACTACGGGACGGTTTGCAAACGCACGGGTCGAGATAAGAACACTTGGTTGCTCGAAGGACGAGGGCCGCTTAAATTGCTTCGACACCGACCCTGTAATCCTTTTTCATCTCGTCGACGCGTTACGTTTGCTCCCCGAACGAGACTTTCGCTTCGGAAAATTTTAAACTTCGCGCGAAACACAGAACTTCAGTTTTATTTTTACTTAACCTATATACATGTTATCCGTCAACAAATGTATTCTTCTAAACCATGATGAATAAAATACTCGAAAACAAACATTTGCGCAAAGATGTAAAATTTAAAAATCACTGGGTCATTTGTAAAGATTAATCGATTTAACTACCACTACTTGTAAGTACAGTTTTCAATCTCTATCAGCAGCTTGGTTAACTTAAATTTTCCCTCATTCTGGTGCTTGTAAAATGCTCAACAATATGGAATTTAAAAATCACTGCCAGAGTCCCTCGGAAGGATTAACCGCTCCAACGGCCACCGCAAGCAAAGACAGTTTCCAATCCGCAGGATCAATCCGCGAAAACGAGGAAGAGCGTTTCGAATCGGTAAATGTACCCGCAGCGATGGAAACTGAAAAACCTGTAAATCGTCGGACTATTTCCACGTGGACCGTTACACGGATCCCTTTAAAAAAAAAAACAAAAAAAAATGGAGCAGCCAATGAAACTCTGCTGTGCGGCTGCAATCAAAACCTATTATCCATCTATTATTTCACTTTCGCCCGGAAAGTTTCCGCATTTTTGCGCCGGGCACGACGACCTCGCGCGAATATCCGGGCTCGTTATCGAGCGGGGTCGCCGGCACGATAGACCTAACTATACGCTTTTGCGCGATGAAAATCATAAAATTTCGATGGCCGGATTAAATCAACAAGTCAAATTGCATGGGACAGAGAGCGCTTCGTCGCTTTGGCGTCCGTCGTCCGCGGGATTTGCCGTTGCCGCGTCAAATTTCGTTAATGATATTTTCGGCGCGCGATCAAAGGCACGAAATACAGCCCCGTCGCTCCATGCAGTGATCGTCTGACCGTCGCTATTACGAATTGGCGACAGGCACCTGTTAAAATGGCCGATTTTACCGTATTTATAAACCCTTTTACTTCTCCTTAATGCAGACAGAAAAAGCTAGTATACTTGTCGCAACTTTGTCGCAAATTTTTTACGTAAAAAATACGATGATTTAGAAACAAAATCCTATGACGGTAGATAATTGTGTGAATTTTGCTCCGGGCATAAAGGCCCCTGGTAGCCCACAGATGGTTGAAACTTCAAAAGTGCTGAGCAAAATGACTTAGTCTGCATAGATCGTCGTCGATTCGCAACATGTATCAGCGTGGATCCATTTTAATCGGCTCCGAAGGACTGTAGCACGTAGGATTACATTTTATCGCGGCATGGAAGAAATACAGGGTCGTTTCATTGCGCGAAATAAAAGTCCCGGGTATGAACGGTACATTCATATTACAGGTGTGCGTGGGAGTAAACGCGGCGAACAAAAACCTGGTGTAGTGACAAAAAGGAGGAGAGAGAGAGCGAGAGAGGAGAAAATGTGTGGCGCGTGCTCGGCTACCACCATCGACGTTTATCGAGCGCGGGATTAAGCGTCGCAATGACACTTTCAAAAAAAAGCCCCGGCTATTCGCGGTCACGGGCTTTTACAATAAATATCCGAATTATCGATCGACCGGTTATAAATTAACCCGGCTCCGGCACGCTTACATATATACACACCCGGCTGCAACACAACAATAATCGTGCTGGGGAGAATTCACGCATTCGAGGAACAGGGTTTCGTATTCGCAGGTTTTTTAGCCTGCTTTGTGCGCGAGACAGGACCCTATCAGGGTCTAGCACCCTTATCCCTGCGCGCACACGAACGAATAGCGTTTCAGAGAGCCATAAGAATTTAGGGCTGCTCTCGAGGACAATGTCGCGCCCATCTCGATGACGTCATCCGTGATCAACGGGGATACGAGTCCTCGAAACAGTCTGCCTCGAAATTTCTTTGTGCCTCGCCCTAGGGCTGATCCTACCCTACGATCCGAATCAGCTTACCGGGTTTTAAGGATGGTCCGGCAAACAATTCAACACCTTGTCATTTGAACATCGGACGTTTGTGCGATTCGAACACTCGATGGGAGAGTCGAGAGTTGTCTGTTATCAGAAAATTTTTGGAAAAAGCTTTTCGAGAAAATTTTGTTGAAATTGTCTGCATCGAATTTTGAGAGTTACTTTTACGTGTGTTTAAAATGTTCATGACCAGACTGCAGTTTAAAAAAAAAATGAGGAAGCAATTTTTTTAATGGAAGAGAAAGAATTTTCAGGAAGATTTGGATAAAAATAATAGTGAACATGCGAAGAAGGATAACATCCTTATCATTGAGCTCCACGCTCGGACTAAAATGAAACCCGCCAGTATATTTGAATAGTTAACGACATCGACTTCGTACAGTTTTAATGGTTGTTGGTTTAACACCCCGACGAGTTACGCTTTCGTTCTTGGACGTTCACGATGTTTTCGTCTCTCACGATTTAAGGAGCTCTCGGAAGTAGAAGACAGTGACGTGGATTGAAATACTGCGAGTCAACAGGCATCGATAAATTCGGAATGAGATCCGAAGTTCACGAGCAAGGTCTGAAAATATTACGATAAGAAGAGTATTCAAGCTATTTTGAAGTAAATGTCAATATAAATTTTTACAATTTATCTGTTATAAATCCTGCAGTTTTAAAGATATCCAAATAAGTATTGCTCAAACTCCAACTTTGAGGACAGCGTTCATCGTCGGACAGGATCGAATATTTTTTCAAGGACTATTTTAACTAAATTTAGTTGTATAACTCGAGCCTGTTCATCAAATCGGTATCACCCAAGGAAATTTCTCAAAGTGACGAGCGTCCATTAGGGGCGTCATTTGCGCCGGTGCAAGCCAGGATAAGTATGTAACTTTCTAATTGATCGGCCACTTCAAAGCGCCTTTAACAATTACTTACACCGTTCGCCGATAATTTAGTAATATTGTAGACTGGCGAGGCATCGTCTCGGGGCGGAGGGTCGCGCGATCCACCGTGAACGACGTTAATAAAGGCGTTGTTCGATAAACGCTGAAGCAGAAAATAGAATTAAGGCGCAATCTTTATAGCCGTCGCTCTCCGCGGGGGGTTTCCAATCGAATTTCAGGGTTCCCTTCTCCCCCTCTCTCTTTCTCTTTCCCGAGTAACGACGTTACTCGATCACGGAATTGGTAGCAATCGGAGGACTTTAATGACGTTAACGAGGCTATTAGATAACCGGCTCTCCGCTGAAAAATCCCCTTTGTCCCGCGTCGACTAGCAAGCAGACAGACATTCGACTCGCGTAATCGACAGCCGACCGACCAGGAAAAACGTACCGTCGCGCCGCGTCGCTCGTCCGGAAAATGAAATCGAGTTCTATACCGTCGAAGACGCCGAGGTTCAAAGACGATGCGAGCGCCGGATTCCTCGAGTGTCGAGCTTCGATCGAACTCTGCTCGGCCGAGCGACACAGAAATATACATGCGATGCTTCTTCTTTGCGTCTTCCAGAAGCAAGCGGAAATATCTGGCCATACCTCGAAGAATATTCTTTGAAGTTGCTGCCGATGCGAGCGGTAATCGATCGCGATGTTTATCGCACGGGATCAGACCATCACGATCCTCTACACAGGTACAGATTTTTACAGATGAGAACGCTCGCTCCTGTAACCCATTACTCTTGCCAGATACCTCGAAATAATGTCTTGCAACAGGCGGACTCGTTCCACTGCGATACTCTCGAAATCATTTTTCTTCGGTCGAGAATACGGATGAAACCGCGGCGGTTTTGGTCCGAATTTAGTTCGCTATTTTCGCTTTGTTGCTGTGGAAGAATTCAGATAAATCATTTCATTGTTCGTTTCTGAAGGTATTGCGGACCTGTTAATCGATACTTGAAGAATATAATACTGGTTTCGTATTTTTTTCAGCTGACCGCTACTATAAAAAAACACAATAAATGTGTACATAACTTCTGTGTCCTGCAATCAAAGAAGACAACCTTTATTTAGATATTAAATACATTCATATAGGTAACGTTTTCATAAAAATGTATCCCGGTATTTCAAGAGCGATCAAATACTACGAAAACCTACGCGAGACATTGTTCCGCACGTGAGGACGAGATCACAAAAGCATAAAAATGCATATTGTTTCGCAGGTGGAGAATCTTTCACGTTAATTGACGCTCGAGCATTGAAAAAGCAAATATCGCTGAACAGGCAGGAGCAGCAGCCGGGGGGGGGGGGGGGGGGTTAACTAAGGAATTAATAACTTGGCAGCCGTTTGCTGGAATCGGCGAGAAAGGGTTGGCAGAAGGGTCGCAGCCTTTCCATTATAGTTTTTTTTTCTCGCTCCAGCCCTCCTCCCTTTCGCCCGTCTCTCTCTCTCTCTCTCTCTCTCCCCCCCCCTCTCTCCCCCGTCTCTCCCCTGGTGCTTCGCGAGAGCTCGTGATAAATGAATTGGATGTAATCCGAATGCCCATTGTTTCGCTTTAACGAGGGTCCCAGGGAACGCGTTATGCCGGAGAAAACACGTGGAAGCGTCGACGCCTTTAAACGAGATATCACGGCCCATTAGGAGCGTCTGTGCACCGACGACCGAATGAAATTCACGACAAAAACGTCTGAACGCTTCGCCGCTTTCTCTCTCTCTCTCTCTCTCTTACTCTCACCCTCTGAATCTGTCTCTATCTCTCTCTTGCTGGCATTCAGTGGATCCAGACGTGATCGAGATTCTCATCCTTGAGTGTCTTATCCACATCGAGTGCTGTAAACTGCATGCGATTAAAAACATGCTGCTGGTCTGACCAGTGACAGCCTTATTCTACTTTCCTGGAAAATTATCGGTGTATTATCAGCACCTGACCACAGTTTTCCTTCACTCTACTTGGCTGGAAAATGATTGTTTTCCATTTTGTTCACCTGTCCATTATTGTTCTTATTCTACTTATCCGACACACGGTTATGACATTTTACTTGTCCGATCAATGTCTCTTTGTTTTACCAGTCTCACCGACTTCATTTCTGTATCTATCAAAATGCATAATCAGTGCTAATCTTATTTTAGACCTTTCAACAGTGGCTATCTCATTGTACTTGCCTGATAAGTCTTGTTCTATGGACTAGTTCTACTTGTCTGAACAGTGACTGACTCGTTCTACTTGGATAGCTCGGAACTAACAATACAGTACAATAGATCTGAGGATACATGCCGGGAGCAGTATGATGGACAGTCTCCGATGAGCAGAACTTTGTAATCGTTCGCTACAAAATGGTAATTTTGTTAAAACACCGTCAAAGTTTCAATCGTGTAGCTGACATAAATTTCACGTTAGAACGTTCTATGCACGTTTAGCAATAAAATGAAATCGGTAGTTGTTCAATGAAATACAGCATGCGGATGTATGTCTATGAAACGCAGACTAAGAAATTACTTGGTAAATGTCATTTAGAAAATCCATAAGCGAAGCCAATTGAGTAGTGGGAAGCGTCACTTTTTTATGGATATAAACAGTTATCAAATCGAGTAATATTTATTCGAGACACACAGAGTACCAAGAGCTATCAAATAAAAAACTCCTACCGGAATTCCCAATTAATACTTCCACGTCGAAATTCATTTCCCTATAACAATATAGCAACAGTATTCCCCCGGAAGAATTAATCTCGTCCACCAACAGAGCCAAACAAACCATCAATTACCCGGCACAACAGAAAAATAAATACTCCAGTCAAACAATACCGTTTCCCCGATCATTAAGCACGGCTGAAAATCAGGAATCTATTGTCCTAACGGCGCGCAATCGCGAATAAACTATCAACCCGAACGAAATGATTCCACATAGCGAGGGAGGATGGATAGTAAAGTAATAACAGCGAGACGGGGGAAGGCTCGCCGACCGGAAATTCGCGCTTGTTCATCTTGAGGCTGGACGTTAAATCGTTCGGGTGTCGAAAGGCCGCGGTGGAAGCGCGAAACGGCGGAACGATGGCCGATAATAAATGAACGTTTGTTTCTGGGGGCTGCGTGTCTCGCGTCACCGGCACGCAATTTCGATGAGCACGCCAATTCGTACCGTGGAAAGTTGTTTACGAGGCCGCCGAAAAATAGCCGGTTCGGTGGCTCTTGCGATCGTCCGAAAATAAAATATTTTCGGGCTGGACGGGAGAGGCGTACGAGACCGTTCAGCCCGGCAGACCGCGCGCCCGCGATTTATTGGTTTTCCGCAAAATACATGCCGGTCTCGCGGTATTTTCTGCACACATCGGCCGCGCCTCGCGACAAGATCCACCGGGACGAATCGCTGCAAGCACTCTCGAGTTCGTCCGAATAAAATTATCAAACGAAATCGCTAACCCGTTTCGTGTTTGCATCGAGTACGCTTGTAATGGACAAACAGACAGTCGCTTTAGCGAGACGCAGAGTAAGACAAATTACAACGAAAGGTTGCACTCATCCATCCGATGCAATGTCCAACTATCAATAATTGAGAAAAATACGATTTGATTTCGATTCAAAAGAAATGATGGACTATGTTTGAGATCTTCGTCGTTAGTCTGAACGTTGATTACAAGGTACGGGGTGAATAGATTAAGGAGAGGGTAGAGACAATTGTGTGTCCGATAGATAAATCCGTTAGGCTGTGTTTTTTTCTCCTTTTCGGCGAAATTTGGCCCTGAACGTCGCGTGGCACTCGATTAACGAGCCGCTTCCTCGTCATGGACGTTTCCACGCAAGGAATTATGGGGCTCCGGTCTGGCCGTAATTCCCTGAACCCGACTGTTAGCCGCCGACGACTGTTAGGGGCGGGTTTTATGACGATCGACCGACCCCTCGTCCACCCTCTCATTACTAGCCGAACGCTGTCATCAGCGGGAATCTATAAACGAACGACAAAGATGCCTAGCGATTAGTTATTAACCGTACCTGGCACGCGGTTCGCTATGTTTGATCGATGCTGATTTTTTGGGAGAGAATGAACTCTCGTGACTCGCCTCGTGTCTTCTTTCATACTCGAAAGTGTAGAGTCCAAACAATTCATTATGAAAAGTGGAAATCCTTGATATCGTGGTCTGCATCATAAAAATTTCTATAACAAAAGTATCATATATAATTGTATGACTTTTATCGATGGCGCGCGATCGATCGTAACACCATAAGATCGAGAAAATGATGAATTACAGCATCGTTTTAGTATTATTCAACCCGGTCCGCTGTTGGTATCAATTTCCAATACTGTCTCTGCCTTTACGAGCAAGTTAACGATAATAACACGTAACGCGCCAGCGGCAGTAAATCGCTTTAATTGAAGGCAGCGTCGCTAAAGGATAGGCGGGATTTATTCATAGCTCCATTTAATAAAGTAATCGCCCCATTAGAATTGAATTAGAAGGCCAGGTGCATTGGCTCGCTCGAGCTCGCAACGGAAAGCTCGAAGCTTCTTTATCGCGCAACAATGATCTCCGGGGGCGGGCCGGCACAATGCACCGGGAAAACACGGTTACAATGCGGTGGTAATAAGCAGTCACCCCCCTCCTGGGCACTTCCATAAAGCGGATGTAAGAGGATATTCGTTTGCCGACGTGTCCATTAAAACGGACTCTCGAGTGGCCGGTACTTGTGAAGGACGTCGAGACCAGAGGCTGTCAGCTCCAATAGAAGCTGCCATTAAAACTGATAGAAAAGGGGTCGGTGGCTGTGTGTAACCTCGCCTTTATTTCTTAACTATTGCTTAGACGCCTCTGCACCCTCTGTGCCGCATCACCCGCAAGCCAAAATTAGACCTTTGTCTCAAGACTCGCGTAATCCTCGAAAATTTTAGCTGAATAAAAGATTCTGTTAGACGATCTGTTTCTTCAACATTTTGGATAAAGCCATCGACAAGTCGCAATTGGACTTTTTGAAAACCATGAAATTGTAACTAACGAACGTCTCCGATCATCCTCCACACCATAAAAATCAAACTCCACATCCCTGTATCCAAAATCCAAATCCAAATCCAAACTTCACTGAAGATTGACAAGTGCACAAAACCATCGCACACCAACATTCTGATCGCGGAATCAATTTCGGTGCGCCTCCAAAAATCAAGTATCGTCTTCCAGTACCGTGGATAGCTATCGGGAGACCCAGGTCCAAGTGCACCGGCAAAAGGAAGATGAAGAAGAAGAAGAAGAAGAAGAGCGTACACGAAGATGAAAGAACAGACTGTGGAAAGAGCTTCGAGGCTGAAGTGTCAAAGTACAAACAGAGGAATGAGACCGGGGTTTCCGTAAAAGGAATCGGCCAGAGAGAAAGGGGATAGAAAGGGATAGACCGATCGAAATTATCCTGCGAGCGGAGCCATAAATCGAAGGCTCTCTCGGCGTTGCATCGAGTCTCGCGGCAGAGGCGGGCCGGTTTCCGTGCACGCAGAATGCACCGGCAGCAGCGAGTTGCACGGTCGTGTGCTCCTGAAAGGGGGTCGGGATGGAGACGAACAGAAGATAGGGATATTAATCCGCGAGCATCCACGTTTCTCCCTTCCCTCCTCGTCGACTTGTACCGGGTGTCCCGGGTTCGAAGCGGATTCGAACCAGCGAACCCAGTTTGATTTACACCGCGCGAAGTTACGCCGACACCACGCGCACGGACAGAACACAACCTGCACTATGGATATCATCCTCTCTCTGTTGGCTAGAGAAGCGGCCCGGCTTTTTGGCACGTCCCCTGACTAATTGCTAAGCCCCGCCGCTAATTCGCCGCTTATCACGGCTGGCACGTTCACGGGAAGCCGCGCCCGCACTTTCGCCGTAACGCCTCCGCGGGCTCCTGTTATTAATAAGTGCCTACTCGAGACACGGAATATTCCAACCTCGGGCCCGAGTCGGGTCGGGTCGGGTCGGGCCGAAGAACACCTGCGCGACACAACGACGCGACGCCCCGCACCAGGATAATAGCTGACGCGCCGCGACCTACCGAACAGATTCCTGCAAACGAGACACGTCGCTGACTTTCGCAAGCTTTGGCACGGTTCGTCACGCTTCGTCACACTTCGTCACGCTTCGTCACGCTTCGTCACACTTCGGAGGCTTTGGACAGGCTACCGCCGATCACTGCAGTTTGATCGCGATACAGGAAAGGTTCCGAGGATAATAAGGTGGAAGCGATGTCTGGAGATCAAGCGGGGAACGTGTTTCAATGATTAATTTGGTTGCTCGGTTGTTGAAGTGCTTGCTATCTGGAGATGTTCAATATATAACTATTTGCAGTCGAGGATTCTTGAAAAATATTATACACATTTTTCTCAGAGGAACAAATCAGGCGAGATCCTTTCTTATGTAATATACAAAATCGTTATCGTTAGACATACACATATATATTGCTGGTTGCGAACGTGTTAGGAATCTTGCAATTGTAATATATTCTGTATAAGTAACACCCATCGAAATTTAAGGAGACCAGGCAAAAAATAGCAAATGAAGTTATCGGAACATTAATATAAGGTCCTCGATACCATAATCGACGGAATATTTTGATAAGAAATTCTGCAAGGGGACACACGACTACGGCGAATATATAAAAAGCGAGGGACGTTATGGTGCAACAGTTTGTCTCGCAGTAATATCAAAGAGAAAATTTATTACATCCGTAAGTTTGCCCGCATTTCTCGTCTGTCACATTCCCTAAGTAGATTTAGAATTGAGACGGAAATCGCAGCACCTGGGACAACGGTAGTCTGTACAGAAAAGTAGCATTCTACTTGCTGGAGCTGCATCCACGGCGATAGAGAAAGAGAGAGAGAGAGACAGAGAGACAAAAGGAGAAGCAAGTGTGTGTGTGTGTGTGAGAGAGAGAGAGAGAGAGAGAGAGAAAGAGAAAGAGTTTCCCGGACGATCGAGCGAAATTTTTTAATAAATTTCAGGTCGGTCGCGTCGCCGGGACATTTTATAGTTTCAGTTTCTTGGGGATCGCGGCAGGTATCCTGTAACTTGGACTTCGCTTCATAATACGTAACTTCAGCGCGAAAGGAAATTAGCAAGGAGGGCTCCGCCTCTTTCACCGGGCGACTGAATTTAATATTAACGAGCGCATCGTACTGAATTAAAGGTACTCTCTCCCCTCTGCCTCTCTCTTACTTGCTAGCCTTAATTATTCGAGTTGAACGTCTTCCGCTGGTACTCCCTAATTTCTATTTCTACGGCCAACTCCTGTTCCCTTGTTCTTGTGCCCGGGCGAAAGTTCTGACGCGTTCTGCCGGCCCCAAGGATAACTTTCGGCGGAGATTGCGGATTTTGAAGCCGGCTGATCATTGGACGATAGACCGAGCCGAGTGTCTGCTATTCGTTCTGATAGCTCGTCTAGGACCAGCGGTGTTAATAGAAGTTCTGGATCGTACTGCGCCAACCGGGCTCTGGGACATTCTCATGAATTGCAATCGAGACGCTCTCCCTCTGACTTCAGTTATCGTTTCACCAGAAACTGTCCAGAAATAATTAATAGGCTCCTCGATATTTTAATTAGAGTGTGGATTTTTTGCTCTTCCGTTTCTAATTCTTCCTTTAATTTGTGTTTACTTCTCTTTATATATATTTTCTAATTCAATTTCATTTAATTTAGAATCATCGAAGTCCCTCGCCAATTTCAATTATTCGGTCCAGTTCGATACAACCGCTTTGTTCCACTCTCCTACGTCATCATTCAAAACCCATATTCGCAAAAACCGTCATAATAATCTCCAGAAAGGATAACTCGGTATAATATTCATTCGTGAGAGCCGTAATGTTTGAACTTCCCGAGGTAAGTCCGACCCTGATGGTTCAGGAAAGTTTGCGTCACAGTTTCTTCGGGACGAGTTGCCTTGCAGGACATCCGCGAGTAGAGGGACTCGTGGGTCTCGGATTCCCAGAGGGTTTAATTAAGAGGGCGTGTTGTCGGTGGCTCGTCGTTGATCAATAGCTCAAGGGGTGCCCGTCTATCTCCCTTAGCCCTCTTTGTCCTTCTTGGCCTGTCGTTCTCCGTTTCCACTCACACATCCTTCGTCTCTGGATCCGCATCCTGTTGGTCTTCCTTTCGTTCCTGGCTCTTCGAATTCTCAGCCTTCTGGACACTAATGCTCGCTCGTCCCGGGGCTCTTTGATGTCGCCGGCAACGAAGACGCTGTCATCGCGTCGTCATGGATACACCTGACCCGCCGCGGAGAACCAAGATGTCTCTTATCCTCCTTTCCGCGAGAAATTAAGCGATACCCTCGTTTCTGCTATGCTGTTCAGTCAAAGAGCAATCGACTGCGATGTCTATTACCGTGATAACGACCTCTGTGTACCTTGTTCTCGACGTCTGAGATCCGCGAAGTGGCCAATTGTCATTTTAATGGTGTCTCAAGCATTCCTGGAGAAATCTCCTGCAGATACTTATTTCAGAGAATTGTATGTTTAGAATGAATCGCATTTGAAATTTTGTCCGTCGAAATATTTTTGTGAACGGTTGCAATAATTTTATTTCGACGAATCGGTCGTATCGTTTACGAAAAATGTTTCGTTGAGTAAGATGTTTCGACTCCGGTATGGATTTCAGACTACCTCGCAGCAATGGAATATGCAAGACGCTCCGTCCCTTGATGAATTTACAAATGCAGCGTCCGGTTGAAATTTTTAAGTTTTGCAGACTATCATCTCCCAGGATCCGACGCCGAAGTTCCCCTTTAATTAAATGTTTAAAGTGCCCCAGCTATCCAGTTTCAGAAAGAAAAAGAAAACGCTAAAGGGAATGCTTTAGAGATTAGAGAAGTGTTGAAGCTTAAGCAACTTTGGCGAACTCCCGCACGGTATAATAGAGTCTGAGATCTTGAGATTTTCTAATCTCCTATGGCTTTCTCTCTGTTCTCGGATACAAGAATATGTAAATCGACTTTCTTCTAAAATGATTCAAAGTTCTTACCAGTTTCCTATGCGGGAGAACGTTCAAAAGATCTCGGGGATTCTTGAAGTTACAAGTGTCGGAGACATGTTCGAGTTTTATCAATTTTCGTTGTTTCGCGCGTATAGAAAATTTTCGAAGGATATTGGAATCGATGGGAGTACTCCAGAGAGCAAAACGGCGGAATGGCTGGAACTCGGAATAATTTCAAAGTTCCGTTCAAACACTTCGCTGGAATATTCGAAGTCCCATCGATTCCGACATTCTTCGAATATTTTCTAAGTTCCCCGGGTGCCCCATTTTTTAATATTATAACAAAGGCGAGGCGAGAGCGAGGGATTCTTCGCAAATATTTCGAGACTCCGATAAAAATATTTACACTTCGTACACGTATATTACATTTTACATTTTACCGCGTTTGTAAATATGTACAATGCGCAATAAAAAGGGCAACGTTCGCTACTGAAATTATATCGAAAACATTGTTAAAAGTATCACGAAGCTTCTCATTGCAACATCGAGCCAGCAATTTCGTTCGTGAGTTTCCAAACAGAATGCGGGAAACCGAGCAGCATCGGAAGAACCGTAGAGTAGCTTATACCGGAAGTTAATCTATCTAATTCCGTGTCGCATCGGGTCGCGGTGGTAATAAGTCAGAAATTATCCGCGGCGTATCGCTTTTCGCGTGGATTAAGTGAACTCGCTGGCAGCCGAACAAACAGTGTTCTTCTTCGGTGGCGGATAGCGAGTAGCCGGAGATATCCGTGGGTGGTTGGGCGTGCAACAGAGGATCGGGTCTATCCGTGAGTCTGCTAATCCCGAATTCGGGGATGAACGGGGGCGATACCGCGAATTCCGGAAGTCCCTGGGATTTAACGGCGTTTCGGGGTAGTTTCGGTGTGCTAGCTAGGCGAGGCTAGGGGCCAGGTTTTCGATGCTCGTCTAACCGCCGCCGCGGCCGCGGTTAAGTGGTTTAGAACATTGCGATCGGCAGCTCGTGGCGCACGGACAATCTGGAAACGTTTCCACGACGAGACGTATCCCGGTTTGCCGAGCCACCGTATGAGTTTGCCGATTAATTTGACAACAAGCACGCCACGCCACGTCCCGTCCCGTTTCGCATCTCGTATCTCATCGAATACGACGAACTTTGAAAATGGCTCGTCCCCGTGATTTACACGGCCGTACGAGTTTATCGATCCCCGTTCGACTGAAAAAAGCTCGACGATGGACCGCCTCCTCGTCCGAGCTTGTTGACTCGGGCTTAACACTCTCGGAAAACTTTCGCCCCCGATACTGTCCCGCCTGTTTGACGAGATCAGCTGGCCGACGATCGACGGAAAGCGTTTTATCCGTGAACTGGGTCAGAACGCTCTGCCCGGATGAGGACGATTGGCTCCCGGTCGATTTTTTCGTGGTCCAAGAACCGTTTATCGAATCTGCTGTGATTTCTAGGGAAAAAGATACTGCAAACTGGAGTTAACGGGTAGACTGCGGATCTTTATGCAAAATAAACATATTCTGCATCGATTGTGGGAAACGGTAATCGAATAACATTTCATTAAATCACTTAAGTCTTTTTACGTTAAAAACAATATTCTTAGATTTTGTATATTTCTCGAAAATCGGTTAAAACGCGTAAGATCTGAGCATCGTCGTTACCTGTCGAGAATCCACCCCCGCACATTTTCCGTTCGAGAAGCCAATTGCGTCGGCTCAAAAATGTCAGGAACAAAACAGCTGAAAGAAAAGCGTTCGTCGTCGGGGCAACGAAGATTTTGTGGTCGAACGGCGGCCTTATCGCTCGACGATAAACGAGCCACGTCCCTTTACGATCATCTGGACCCATAATTGGCCTTTGCTTCCGGCTATGTGAATCGGTAGCGGCGTCGGTTACCAAGATCCACGACACGACGCGCATCTATTATTACTCGCGCTTGTAGCAGAATACCTGACGGAAACTCACCCCTGAACCACCCCAAAAACCACCTCCGTATCTCGGCTCGGCGCGGCTGTGCTCGGCGCGGCTGTGCTCCGCTCGGCTCCGCTCGGTTCAGCGTCGCGCGAGAATATTTACCCGAGCAGTGTTCGCCGCTTTCCGCGCTAATAAACCGTCCCCCCTGCCAGCATCGCTAATTACTCGACGAACGAACCCTACAAACCCACCCCCTCGGCAACCCCCAACGCAACATCGTCTCGGTTCGAGCCTCTCTCCCTTTGAGCACCGCGAGAACCGCCTTGCCTCTCTCTTGGCACGAAGATATTCCCAGCGTTTCTCTTACCAACCCCCATCGCCTCTTCTTCTCCACTCTGCAACCCCCTAATGGCTGGCTCGTTGTCTTTTACAGGAAGGGAGAACAAAGCCGATGATTCCTGGCGCTAATCAGTCGGACGATTTCCCGGAGATGCTCTAGCTAGTCCCACCACCGCCACACCCGCCCCGCAATCCGGATAGTTGCCTAGATGATGAGAAAATTGTGGGATTCTAAGCTAAGAGCAACCCACCCCTTCTGGGACACACGAATGCTCCGTTTGGCGGACGCGAGAACGCCCGATCCTCGATGCGCCGTTTCAGAGACGAATTATTGTTCCACCACTTCCACAGACGGCTGCTCCGAGAACGGTAATTGTCGGAGTGCTAGGTGGACCTGCACGATGGTTACGGAATTGGTCGTAGACCTGGGAGACGATGTCTGTGGAAGAGCAGAGAGAGATAGGGGAACCGGCACTTGGTGAAATCTGCATGGATCTTTTGTTCGTTTGAAATGGATGCCAAAAGTGGGTTTTCATGTTTTCATATGGCTCGTCGAGCGAAGCGGTATACTCTTGTATGTACCTCAGGAATTTTTTAGTCGAAACGCTTTATAAAATTGTCATTGAAGGGATGAATACGCTAACAGGTAACTTACGACAATTTCTGCGAGAGCAGTTTGGAGAAACGTGTGCACTTGTTGGAAAATATTATGAGTATATTTTTTTCGCTTTTTGAGAGCAACTGTCGCAGACGAGCTCAGTTCGATGGCTACTATCTGAGAGGCGTTTAGACGTCGCGAGAGTTTCTAATTTACTTACCTTTTAGTTACAATTTACTTACCGGTGTAATCGCAACTTACGATCGAACGTTCGATATATGACAACCCTTTAATTCGTCGCAAGCATTCTCGCATCATTCGTTAAATAAAATGTTCGGATCTTGCATCTCAACAATTTCATGACTCAAGAGATCCACAAAATCGTCCCTATAAAATCGAACATTTGGGTACGCAACAGCCGTAGTACGCAATCAGCATTTTTACTTGATGCATCCAATAAAACATTCGCAAAGTAGTACTCGCAAACTCGAACATTTCCTGTGCAACGTTATAACGAATATCCAGCATTCTCACGCCTCATTAGCAGTCCCGTGGCCCATCAAGCATGAAGCCATAGACGTCGGCAGTCTAATCATGAGTCAAGCTAAAACAAACCGCGTTAGTGCTCTCGTTGGTCGTCATCCGGGGCCGTATCCAACCCGTTCGTCGATCCGCAAACACTTGTCGTCGTCGTCGGGGGCTTTGATCCCTTTTCCCAGGAGCTTTGTTAATTTACCGTCCCGTGTTATCTTTTCCGTTGATCTCGTGTGACCACGCCGCGATAACTCCTTGATCTTGGCTGGCCCCGTGGGGAGGGCCGGACAGTTTCGTTTCCATCGCTCTGTTTACAGAGCCCTCGAGCGAACGGGATCCGTCCGGGACGGTCGAGCGGTTCTCGAAACGAGCGATATGAATGTCTGAGGCTGCCGTTGGGGTTCTGGCCATCCAACGACGAGAGAGACAGCGAGAGTAGGGGACAGTTATTGCTGGTAACTCGCAGTTAGCTGCTAGAACCCCGACAAGAGTTTGCAATAACGCGGGTTGTCGTAGCACGGAACGATGAAAAGTTCCCGGCTGCTGCTGCTGTCCAGAAGATCCTCTTTGCGGACGGGAAAGAGAGCCGTAACTCCGGCGATTCTCCCGTCGGCTTCCGGTCCGAATGGCTGGCGTTATTCCACCCGGACGAGACTGATCTTCGGCGACGGGATTTATTATTCACGAGACTCGAAGGCGCCGCGCACCGTCAGCTCCCGGAAAGGAAAACCGCCGTTGTCCCGGGGAAAACCCACGGCCCGTCGGCTCCGATGAACTTTTCCACCGATTTTAAACGGACCCGGCCGACTGCTAAGTGACACTTAGCCGGAAAAATTTCACCGGCAACAAGTGCCTCGACAGGCCACGTCCACCTCTAAACCGCACCGCCGAGCACGGAATCTGCATAATAGAATATCTCGCTGTGCGAAAACACAAAACCGGACAAGAGGGCCTGGTAATTGCGCGATTTATCTTATTTTTAGTTGCACATCAGGCCGACCGGTTACTCTCCGAGGTAAAACGAACGAAGAAATAAACGCTGTTGCCTTTATATCAAACGAATGGGGAATACAAAAATAAAAGTATCCCTGACCAAATCTCCAGACCTCCAGCAGATTATCCCCGAACACCCTACAAGAAAATATTTCAAAAGCACATCTTTGCAGTTGGTAGAACCGCCAGTAAGCTAACCAGCGTACCAACTAAGCTCCCAACGGGCAACAAAGGGGCCAGCTTCCCCGTCTCGAATTCCCATACGCTCCCCCATGAAACAAACTGCGGCAACGAAGTTTCGACAGCTCGCTCGACCGTGTAAAACCCGTGCCGAACACTTGTCCAGTTCGAATTCGAAGCTCGGAGTCTACTCACCTTTTCACCCCATCGCGGTGGCCGGCGTTCGCGTCCTTCCGTTGAAAGCTCAGGCCATTCAATCTGAAAAGAGAAGAAGAGAAAAAACCTGGATCAGGATCGACGATTTCGTTGCACGTGTCTGGTCGGTGGCGTGTATCATGTATCTAGGGGAATCGGATCTCCGGAGGGAATAACTGACTTGGGAAGCTCGGTTCTCGTGGGCGCATTAGAATCTCGCAGGATCCCGTGGCGAAAGGGTAAATTTCATAAAAGTTCGCTCCCCCCAACCCGACGGTAACCGCCGATGAATTTTACATGAATCCGTGTCCCGAGCACCAAGTTAATGGTGGCAAAAAGAACTTCGGCGACCGGCTCGTTAAAAGAAGCGCGATACCACCCCCGCTGCACCCTCTTGTCATTCCTGTACTTTTTTCTGAGTCTTTATTGCTTTTTTGCACGATTTTATTTCAAACAGATCGCTGCACGCACAGTTTGATGTGTGTAGCGTAAGCTATACCACCCCCTATCCATACCCTTCTGCCACACTCTTTTATATTTGAAACTATTAGAAAAATGAGTGAAGAAAATTGACGAAAGCGAGCGAAGTTGAAGAACGATATTATTTAGGGGGCGATTCCAGTAAATTTCGGTTCTTCGGAAGACCTATCAGGGTTCCGTATAACTGAATTAACAGCCAAGATCGATACTATAACAGTTCTGAAGGCCTGATTTCTCGTCGTCTAGCCTGAGGGTGAGTCTGAGCCCTCGAAGCAACCCTCAAAGCCGCCCCCGCGACCGGCACGTTCGCCACCAGCACCGAAGGGAGCAAATAAAAGGATTTCCAAGTTTCCGGCAGGTAGCAACCCCTTCCCTCAGGGGCCTTGCAACCCTCCGTTTCCTTCGACCCCTTCTCGCTATCTCGTCCAACAGAGTCGATGAAAGAATGGTAAATTCGAGCAGCCACCCCCGCGCACCGGCTCGCGATATCGATCTGACCCCGACTTCGTTATCGGTCACGTTTGTACCTGGACCCTGTGTACGCGCGATAAGGAAAAACGAATAACGAGGCAACGTGCTTTGTAGCGGTACCCGGGCTCTGTCGTTTCGACTGTTCCGTTGTGTTTCATATTTATTTTTTAAATGACACTCTTTTTGCTCCGCTTGGCCCGTGATCAATAGCGACGGCTTTTGTGTCGCGCGCCGCAGTTTTGCCTCGACGAGTTTCTCGCGCGGAAATGTTGCTGCTGCTCTCGAGAACGCTTGCGGAAATGTGTTCCGAGTGCATGATATTTCCCGTTCAAATCGTAATCGTTTACATAGTGTTTTCTGTTCACCCTCCGTGCCGAGCTTCGCCGAGGATAAAGTGTGTATGGCAACCCGAACTCGAGTTTTGAAAGCAACAATTTTAGACAAAGTTTGGAACGCGGTATTATTAAATGTAGTTTCATAATTGCGTGACTATTTTGTCTGGCACCGAGTACCCTCGATATGAAATTATAGCTACATTAATGTCTGCTATCGCAAACATATTCAGAACTTAAGCTGAGTTCACCCATTCTGTAAATTGCACTACCCCGCAACATACGAGGATGCTTTCTCCCATATTATACGATAAAATCGCAAGAAAAACACGTGGATCAATTTTTGACACGTCATTTTGAAGACGGAACTTTTCTTCGCAAGTCCACATTGAACTAAATGTGGAAAAAAATGTTTAAACTTTATACGTTTGAACTAGCAAAGTTTTAAGGAAAAGAAACAACTACGGTTTGCGATTTAGGGTACACTAAATGAAGGTCCTTTCTTTGAAAATTTTTTTGAATGAAATGATTTCGTGATTGTAAAGTCTTTACACTTTAAAATGAGGCCAGGGAGAACCTTGATTCTCATAAATTTTCCAGACGTGACTAAGACACCTTTTTCATTATATAATTTTCTTTATATTATATTGCGTTTTAAAGTAGCAACTATAGTCTTAATTGTAATCAGTAAATTTCTGTTTAATCGAATAACATGCTTAAATTTTACAGAGCTTCTACAGTTGCAGCACAGGATGGAAGCGTAATTAGAGAAAATACTATTAAAGAAAATAAATAGTAGAACAGGGAGCTTTCTCTTCGCTACGAAAATTAGCTGGAGAGAAGATAACGTTAATAGTGCCGCGATTATAGTCTTTTATCCGACGTTAAGGTTCTACGGCCGACTCCTAAATATCAGAAAGTACCGGATAGATTAAGAACGATTAATCGTAACGCACGGCGTTCGTCCGTTGCCATTTTCCCCGATCGGCACGCAATTAGTAGGATTACCCGGGCGTCGTTGCGTTCGCTTTTGGGTGGGGGTTACTTTTCGGTATAATGGGATTTATTTAATTGCATCCGTGGACCGTTGCCAGGACATCGGCCCAGCTCTTTTTTCTGCCATGCTCTCTCTTCTTTTTTCTTTTCCTCGTTTTTTCTCTTTCTCTCTCTCTCTCTCTTCCCCTCTTCTCTTTTTTTACATCGCCGCGAAAATCACCGGGGCTGCGGTTTATTTTAGCGTTCGGCGCCTTCTTTTTTAACTGCTACAAAAAATTTTAACGAGACACCGGCACGCGCTAACGATGCAATATGCATCCAATTACTTTCACACCTTGCGTCGCGTAATTGTTAATCTCGTTTGTATTTTCCGCAATTAAATGTTTAACGCGGAAAGCGGCGCGGAATTTCTCGCAGAACCTCCGAAGAATGTTGCGAGAACTTACTGAGATTTTTGTAAAATACTATTCTCGTTAAACGTAACGACAAATTGACTATCGTAGAACAAGATTTTCAAGCATTTTATGGGTATTCGCTTATATAACAGTTATAATCGAACACATATCGAAGGGCTGGATTTTTGACAATTATTAAAACTTTTAAAAAAGTTAACAAATATTTTCTACGTGGATACACGTTATTGCGCGCATCTGTTATTTTAGTAATTGCAGTAGCCATAAGAACAAACTGCGTCAAGTGTTTGCCAAAAATTGAAGATAAGTAATACCATCGTGATCTGATTGCCATACTATGTTTCTCCCTGTTTGAATTTCGCGCATCTTAATCCGTGAATCTTACGCGCAGCCCGCTGATGCAGCAACAAGTATTCGCGATTGCTACGCGGGACGAGGGAGCGAAGCTTCCCGGGGGATAATAAAATAGATACACGAATTGTTCGAGTGTGTACAGACGTTAGACGAAGTCTCTCCGTTGTTCAATACTCGTAGAAACGGCTTTCGAGGGCGTGGAATATTAAGAGCCAACCTCGCGTCGACTCAACCCCTCTGTGCCACGAAATTGAACCAGTCGAATTCATGAGACAACTTCCGCCGAAGTTCCCAAAGTACCGACGGTGGACCTCGCAAAACTTCCTACGCCTAAGCTTTGAAAATTCGCAATCGGAAAACTGTCGTTCTCCATTTTCTAGTCATGATCCTTTTCCCCTTCCTCTTACTCTGGCGAATACAATCCTTAGCAGCTTTCCATAAAGCTGACTAATTAAAGGTTTAGGAGAGGGAGGAAGGGGGTCTGGGGAAATCGGGAAATGGGGAAGAAACTAGAGAGGATCTAGAAAAGAGACGGAAAGCATAGGAAAGGTAGGGGAGGGCCTATAATTGTTCGGTATAAAAATTAATTAACAATAATAACGGAAAGTAGAACCGAATCAAAGTACATTCTCATCAATTAAAAATGACATGTTCCATCGAATCTGTATACCAACATTTCCGAATCTAACCGTAGATACAACAACCATCCAGTATCGACCGTCTCTGTTCAATACCGAACTCCCCATAAGACAGATCATTTATCATCGGCGGTTGACCAGAGAGACGGTAACAGCTTGGCGATATAATTGGAGGATGGTTACGGGGTGATTATTGTCAGGCCGAGATGGAGCGAGGCTCGTGACTAATCAAGGCAGTTATTACGATCGAGGCCGACTGGACTACAATTAGACGGCGAACAACCGGCGAGAGAGTCACGATTACAGCGCGGGGGCCGCGTTCGATCGGTTGACATTCGGCATTCGGTCGCGTGCGTTAAACAAACAACGAACATAGTCTCCGGGGTTGCGGTGCGGGAGGGGAGGGGAAAGGAGAGGCGGTTCTGCCGGGAGAGCACGTCCTGGAGAGGCCAGCCCCTCGGAGTTTCAATCGAGCGAACGTGGCCGGGGCTCCCACGATTTCCTTCTTTCCTTTTTATTGGCCCCTCGGCCGTTTAAATAAGTCCGACGTTGCGATAAGGATCGCGGCTGAAGTAAAATAAATTACATTCGTAATACCGAGTGGCTAACCCTATTACCTCGGTCTTGCGCTGGTCCACCCCCACGGCCTTTTTCAGTCCTTTCCTCGCACGGTCCACCCTTCTTCGTTCGCCGGAAATAGCGGAAACGGAACGGACTCGAGCGTCGGAACGATGAGATATTTTTTCTCAATTTTCCCCGGACCAGAATCTCCTTTGATTCCGCGCGGAACCACCAGCTTTTTTTGCGTGATTGGTTTCCCTTGAACGAACCTCGGTGGATTATTCTACGGTCGTATTTAACAGCGCGTTGGCCCGTGGTTGCGCACGATATCTCGCGTCTTCCCACGATCAAAGAATCTTCTTCCATCTATGTCCGAGAAAATGGAAATCGGACCGGCGAGAATCTATTTTGCATCGGATCCGGACCACGAGATTTGCGTTCAAGTTCCCGCACACCGATTGACGAAATATGGCGACGCCCGTGGCTTCGCGTTAACATCCAAGATTCACGAAACGACTGCAAGAATCTCGTGGAAACGAATTCCTCGAACGACGTTAGCTTCGACGGAGCTATTGGTTATTCACGATTAGAGCGATTCGACCCTAGGAACTCGACGCGCGTCGAGAATCTTCGATTTGGAACTTGGTCAGCGTGGCAGTGAACTTGCTTGACAGCGAACCAGGACGTTTTGGTGTAACCGTGATCAATTTTAGAAGCTTGACTCTGTGATAATTAATGAATAAACAGATTAAAATTCACGTGTTATTTCCAGCTTACCGATGTTGGTAAAAAAAAGTCTACTTGGTTCCTATTTGTTTCCGAGACAGTACATTAACGATGAAAATAAGAATCAATTTGCAGGCTGTGTTCTTAAACCATTTCGCAGCACTAAAATCGGTGTTCGGATCAGCGACACAGCTTCTATTATCTGACTAATGGACTCGTGCGATCGAATCGGCACCGAAACTCTAAATCCTCGGTAAGCAGCATTATCTCGTGATCTCTAGATGGCTCGGCCACCAGTGTCCGTTGTAACGAGTAATTACGACGGGGCGTGTTAAGCATTTCTCGCTTCCTCGCGACGACGATGCCACGTCTAGGTGTGTACACATATAGCTGGACGGCTAATGGACCGCGGCAATAAAGCGGACGGTGTTACATCGATTACAACTACGGGCCGGAAGTTTCTGCGATCGGGCAATAACTCTAAATATCGAGGTATCGACCCGTGCCCCCGTTTCTCCGGATTAGTTCCTGCGTGAATAACGCTCGACAGGTATCACGGAACGGATCGGCGCTCGATGCGCTCCGCCCCAGAGAAGAATTGTGTCCGAGAATTACCGATAACCACCGATCGCTATGGGTTTTAGTTACTCACTCGCGTCAGAGTCGCTGCGACAATTATTTTTTAAATCGATGTACCGTGATCGACTGTTCTGGCAACGCGACGCTCTAACGCGTGGACCGCGGAAAGATCGACAGCGAGTGTGGGAAAAAATGATTTCCAGCAGAATTTCATCGGCACTGTGGAAAAGCCGATTGAACTCAAAACTATGCACAAATTATTTGTAATTTATAATTTTATACGAATAACTATGTAATACTATGTACGTTTACATATTCCTTGGTTTTCGGCTTAGCATAACTTCCAGTTACATCGAACTACATCGCACGTACATTACAATGTACCGTCGCATAAAAATTCAGTAAAAAAATTCTTTTACGATCGCACCGATAACTAAAACTCCGCAATCACGTGTCCGACTACATCAGGCCGTTTCTACTTGCCTCAAACACGGAGCGGCGCCGCGAATCCTCGACTTTCAAACTCGATTTTCTTTCGAACGAAGGCTCCCACGAAAAACTTCAACTCTCCCTCTTTTGCTCGTCCTTTCCCGTAGAACGACCCGCTGTTGCGCAAATTCCTTCGCCGTGTACGACAACAATTCTACAGCGTATTCTCCCGTAGAAAAAAATTCGAAAAATCTTGGAAATATCGCGAAGGATTCTAGCAACGTGGAAAATTGCACAGCCGTTGTCCGAGCGCAGTTGAACAAAAAAATTTCCGGCGCAGCCGGTAGTCAAATGGATAGAAGCAGGGCACACAGATCAAGACTTTTCACGGGCAGCGGCTGGGAGCGTAGACGATATTTGCCGGGCGCTAATATTGGTCTTTGCTATCGGCTGTTTGCCGGTAAATAGGAATTTTCTCGTGGACGCCGGATACTTGGTCGACGTGCGCCGACAACCAGATTCAGCCGCGCGTCGCGACACTCTTTCGAACGGATCGACGTCGACGGAAGTCGAAACGACGAAAAAACGGTACGAGTAATCGATAGAGAACGACCTCTCGAGGACAAGACCTGCGAGAGATTTTTCCTAACACCGGATCATCGCGATGATCGCGAAGAAAATCACGGAGAGCATCGTTTAATCTCGATCGCTCTTTTCTGTACTCGACTAGAGAGTCTTCTTGTTCGGCGACGCTTTTTTCTGGGTCTTCGCTTTATTCTTGAAAGCCCGAGCTGTTGACACGGTGTTTACTGGCAGGCGACAATCATCGGAAAGCTATTGACTCTTTAGGGCTCTGCGACGAGCGTCACTTGACACGTTTTGAAAAAGATTCTTGCCTGTTTATCGCACCCACCAGCATTTTAAACGCGTCTACAAATAAAATATTAATTTACAATGGGGCATCAAAAATATTGCAAATTGGAAAGAGTTAAAATCACAAAAGCTCGCGTGTTACTCCAAGCCTTTCTTCGGGCAAAAAGGGGTAAAAAAAATCGTACGAACAAGCGGACCGGTTGCATAGTACTTCTGCGTAGGTCGCACGACACGAAAGCACATAGGCGACCCGGTCACGCGACCCGCGAGTCATCCACCCGCGCAGCGAATGTCTTTATCTCGACCAGTTACCGCAACGCTTCCGTACCACGCGTTAAAGCCCGAGCAATTTTCTTCTCGGGCCGACGAAGATAGTCTCCTTCGGAAGGGCATCGGGTGGGGGCACATGGAAATTAATCGTCTGCGTGAAACGACGTGATTAACGAGTCCGCCGCGACCCGAACCATAAATCATTCTTTGGCACTGTTTGCCGGCAGTTGTTACAACGCCGACCATGATCACCGGCCGCTTCAAGTAGTCGAGGTCGAGACTGGTCGGACGTCCAATGTTTGCGTTTTGTTTCTGATGGATAGGAATTTTATTAATGCGTTCACAGCTTTTCGGGACAACGACGTACGAAATACAAAATCTCAGACGCTATTTTACAGCTAAACGTCGATATTTGTATTGTACGAAGAATCTTCAAAAATCATTAATCAACATTCATGGAACACGATACGTTAAAATAAGAAACAATGATATATACGTTTCCAAAGATATGTTTTCTTAACTTACTCGTACAACAAAATATGTTTCGGCGTTTTAGAAAAATTCCAAACGTTCATTAATTGAATGAACGAGCAACCATAACTGTCACACAGTCCCCCAAATAAATCTTCCAGCAATCGCAGAATCAAAACCCTAAACTGCTTAATTCCATGCTATTGGCTTCCTCTCCGCCGCGCTAAACTTAAAACGATCCTATAAATCGACCTAGAAGCAGATAATTATAAGCTCCAGCATTTCATTAAGATAGCAGACAGTTCTCCCATCGCAGGGCCAAAGCAAATAAAGAAACGGTGCTCTTCCGTTGTGGAATTACGATCGCGTGACCACCACTCGTCCATCCATGCTAGCTTGAAAAAGGTCGAGTATCGGCGCTGATAGGACACCATGGTCTCGCATTCGACCATGGTGACCCATAATTGGTCTGACCGATGTTACCGAAGATGGCCAGTTTTTACGTCTGTGCTACAATAAAAAGAGACCTGGTAACAATCAGCCTATTCCTCGCTTCCAAAGTACAGCTTCGTGTTCTTTAAAAAATGTAGAAAATGGGGTATTAATAATAACAATGCTCAAGTTGACCGACTACTGCAACAATTGCCCCACTAATTTTTAGGTCGATGGCATTAGCAACCTATTAAAGAGCCAAGGGCACGAATCCGATCACATTAAGCGATCCGGGTCCGATAAGTCGCAAACTAGTTTTGCCCGTATCACTCTGCGGAATCCTAGGGCAGGCGCGCAAAAGTGCGCTGATACACCTTAATAACAAAAGTCTGGCATGTCGGGGGGGTAGAGTATAAATCATGTAAGAGCACGCAGGATATACCTGCGGGGGCGTGTCGTCGCGATAAGGGCCGGTTGGATGGATTCATCGTGCATTGACACGAGAGAGCGGTCTTACTCGAGGCAGAGAGCGTGAACGCGACACAGGGGCGCGTAGGCGAGCGGAGAGCAGATTGCATCTGCCCAGAGGGTGGCCCAGGCACGAACCATGAGATCCATGGTCTCATGCGAGAATTTGCGAGAGGCTAACAAAGAGAGAGAAAGAGGGAGAGAGAGAGAGAGAGAGAGAGAGAGAGGAGAGATAGAAGGGGAGAGAAGATCTTTCGTCGGACGACCGATCTCTCGTGCAGCCTCCTTCCAGGATTCCCGAGGCCTTTGAAAGCCCGGACGGGCTGCAGACACCGTCGGAGTTCCGCGCGTGTCTTTCGGCGTGCGAGGGCGGCTCTGTGCTTTATGACGAGCCTCCGAGTCATGCAACCGAGATTATCTCTCTCGGGGCTTTCGAGCAATAGCTCAGCGAGGCGTTCGATGAGAAGCTTCTGCGCCACGCCGCGCCTGGGGAAACCGGCCCGATAACATTCAGAGCCCGGCCGAGATAACGTAATGTCGGTAATGGCTCGTTGGATCGGGGCTAACAACCCGTAAGAAACGATCGACTCGACCCGAAACAGCCGCTCGTAACCCCGGGCTCGCGATCAGGGCGACCTAACACCGATTGATTCGCGTATTATGGGTCGCCGCAGTTAACCCTCGTACGCTCCTCCGAAATAGCCGCGTAAAACGGCCTAGGATAACAGCTCACCCCATTTTTGCTTGTCCAGAGAATTTTCCAATTTTTCGCGACAATAAGATTTTAGTGAAATTCGAGACGGTGCGGTGTGGATATCGGCGATTTAATGGAGAACGTTCGAACGGCGAGAAATTAGCTTACGCGAGCGGCGATAATTATCAGCGCAGCGGTGCGGCAATAAATGAATAACGAAAAGCAGGCTCTTTCCTTTTCGACCAATAATCAATAACCTATTAGCGGTCTAGGAACATTAATTACCTCTCATTGCGTGATCGATACATACCGCAGTGGTAGCGCAATCTGCCTGTAACGTAACACCGTGTACAGTGTCCACCGTATCGCGATTTATTGTATTATAATACCCGGGCCCTGTTTATTCAGGAGGGACCTCGCGTGAAATCGCTTTGAAATATAATTCCCTATTCCCGATATACTAAACGGCATTTTTGTTCCATTCACTCGCAAATACAGTGGGCTCGAGCATTATAATAACAAAACCCTTCTCTCCCTCCTGTTTCGTACTCTTTTGTGCGAACCCTCTTCTTACGGTTTCTAAAACGCTGAGGCTAAGGCTTTCTCCTCGGTTTTAGCCGGGGGAATGAAAAGAAAGGGGTCTCCTAGCGAGACGGACGGTTAAAGCGGAGTTTACGAACCTGCCAACTGGCTGCATTAAAAAATGGGATGCCTAATCAGTGGTTTTTCGGCCGACTTTAATGCCAAAACTACCCAGCAGTAAACGCGACTGACGTACATTGCTTCGTGGAAACGATGGGACCGAATTCAATCTGACGGAAAATTTCTAGTTCGTGAAAAATCATCTGACTGCGCTTCAGCCCCAGCTCCACGATGTTCGACAAAGGGAGAATACGAGAGAAGGGGAGAGAGAGGCAGCACTTAGCATTACAGATTGAATTACTTAGGCATAAAGCATAAACCATAGCCGCGCGGGCCAGCCGATCGCCCAATCGATCCGATCTGTGTTTGCGTTCGTGCGCCAATGTTGACCATCGGCCCCGTCTTGAGTAATTAGAACGTATGACCCGTCGTCTTCTTGCCGCGCGCGGCATAATCATTATTGATGTCGCGTACGAGTATCTCTATGCCAGGCTTCGGTTCGACCAATCGGTCTTCGTCGTCCGTTTGGCGCGTTGCGCCGCGATGCCGCGCGCCCGAATCGGCGATAAAACGCGACGCAGAGCCCCCTTTTCAAAACAACCTCGTCGATCAAACGACCGACGGACCCGTTGAAAGACGATCGCGGACGTTGCGAAACGCGGAGATCAACGTGTTGGTCAACGGGCTGCGAAACGTTTCGCGTTATGAAATGACTACACGCGAACACGATCAATCTCAATTTAACCCTCGTAGGTACACGATACTCGAACAGAGTTCAAACATTTTGCGCCTTCGCACCTGCTACGTGCTTTGTTTCTCCGTGATCGTGTCCTAATCTGACAGACAATCAACCGTTTTAGGTGGTAATCGTTGCGCGTGCTGAAAGTCTCGAGACTTTATCTTGAATGATTTTAATCAACTTCGACACTGATATTTTAAAAATCTCTTGATCTGTCCACCGCATTAAATTGCACTTACTCGTTCTCGTTACGAAAGCAAACAATCCGCCGTCTACTCGTCGCGCTGACGCGGGGTATAATTATTAAGAGCAACAGAAAGAACAGAATTCCCATTAATTTTCGGAAAGAGTATCGCGGACTCGCGTTTCCTTGCGACCCCTCGCGATTCAATATTCTTGTTGGCGAACAGCTAGTTACAATGATAAATGCAAGAGTGCGCCTCGAAGGAGGCCGGCATTAAAAGTAATACTCCTCGTCGTTGCACGCGTGATCGTATTTACCGTAGGTGGGTGAACACGGTCTAGAATCAAAGAAGGTGGGGTGTAGAATCGCTCCGGTATCCCGCGACAGTGACAAATCGCCTGGGAAGACGGTACAATCGCATTATCGTGTGGTAAATCATAGTGATACTCCCGAAGATAGATCCGGGCAGGCTTATTGCGCGTCGTTACTCGCGGCTGCCGTTGCCAGGGTCATTACTCTCCCCCGCGAGATTCTATTATGCGAGTCGCGGGCTTATCAAACGTTCGCCCCGTTAAAAAGAACGGCGTCTCCCTCCCGCTGGCTTCCATTCCCTACAAAATAGCCTGGCCCTGGCAAGCAGACGCCGAGGGTTGCATCAACCAGGATTCCCTTAAGCTGAGGTCACACGAGCGTTCGAGCGACAAGCCTTGCTATCGAGTGGTCGGTATTCGGCAGGTGTTGCGTTTTCTCGTAATTTTCATGGTCATCGATGTTTTTATTTAAGTAACGACATATATTTTCCTGTTGCATCGCGTAGCTGATAAGAAAATGCATTTAATTGTTATCTTCTGTGACAAGATCTTCAAATGACCTTGAGCTCCAAAGACGAAGGACAAACTTAAATTTTGTTTTTAATAAATGCACCTCTAAATCTATAGAAATAGTCTTCCGTGGCATAAAGAATATCGAGATGGATCGATCATGAAATTCGCGATCGCTTACTTTTATTTACTGTATCTTTGTTGAAGCGGATAGCGAACGCACGTTGCAACGTCCGTCGTTTCAACGCTCGTACGACCCCGGCCTAACCCAGACCTAGTCCATTCCTACCAACCCCTTTGGAGACAGTTTCCAGGGCGTGGGAGGTTCGCTACAAGAGACTCGAAGGTAAAGGGTCTCCATTGTACTTTTAAACGCCACCGCCGCTCTGACTTCGAAACCCCGGACCCTTCGTCACCCACCAGGACATTCAACCTCCTTTCTCGACCACCCTCAACCCTGTCCAACCGCCTCCAAACCCGCTTCATCCTACTGCAAAAGCCGCCCGTCCAGTCCTCCGCGATTATTCAGCGATGACAAACGACTATCCCGTCCTGCGATCCTACTCTGCATCCACGACTAGTCCTGTTACCTGCATCCCACCTATCGGAGAGATTCCAACGTCCACTCCTAGCCCTCTCGCACTCTTATGTAGCTACCCGATATCCTTCCTCTTCCTACGTCCACGCTGTCCAACGCCTTATTTTTGTTCCGGCCTGGAAGATAAATTGGCGCGGGTCTCAGCAAGTTGAGACTCCCGGAAAAAGAGCCAGGACGAGCGGAAAAACCAGGAGGATGAGGACTGCGCTCGAAGGCGAACCGATGTTTCAGTTAACCGGGACAGGAGGCGTGATTATCAAAAGTCTTTCCTGATCGAGCCTGGGACTCGTATTTGATGAATAGACAGCGGATTTTTTATGAATTTACGACAAAACTTCGTAGATCCAATTTGAAACTGCAAAAATGTTACTTTTACGATATTTTCAACCTATTCGTCATGGTAAGAATGAAAATTCTATTCTGCACCAATTTGTCGCAAATGTAACTAAAAAAAAGTAAGTGAAGAACGTACAAAGAACGAGCAAACAAAATGCTGGCAAAACGAGTTAAAAAATTGCATATAATCTCGGCCTCTGAGATCGCAAAGGTAATTTGGATGGTTTTGCCGGAGTGCTGGTTAAAAATCCGCGCTCGTAGTTGCATTTATAATTAAACAAGCACAAGACCCAGGGAAATGAGCATTCTCGTGACGAATACCAAGGAGATCGGGACATATCCGTTGCGATAAACCAGCAATTTCCTTATCTCTACGGCGCACGAGCGGAAACACGTGTAACGGGACGGTTAGCGGGCCGTTCCTCATTTTTCGGAAAACTGTTCCATTTCCGGCGAGCATAATTCTCGGCGGATCGTAGGAAAGCTGCACGCTCCACGAAAATTTCCCAGAGCAGCGTTAGAGCGATTCGAAAGCGCTGGCACGTTGAGATAAACCGCGCCGAGTATCGATCGGCATCGAGCATCGTTGGATAACGCTCTGCACGTGCAATTTTCGTGCTTGCCAATGAAACACACAGATGAAAAACAGAGAGACAAAGGGAGCGAGAGACAGAGAGAGAGAGAGAGAGAGAGAGAGAGAGAGAGAGAGAGAGAGAGAGAGAGAGGTCTGAATCGCTTAGCTTTTCGTAGAGAGATACGTACAGTTATTCGAATTAATATTCGGACGCTCTAAAAAAGACGATAACTTTTTTAATATTGTATTATACGATTTGAACTTTTTTGAGAAGCCAGAGCAATTAGTTTGTAATATTAAAAATAACTTGTATCCGTGAAACATGTATTATACAGATTCTAGAATATCTGTTCCATAAGAACACTTTCTAAAATACTTTCTCCCTGATGTCGTTAACTATCTACAGAAACGTATTTTCCCAAAAACGCGTTTAAGGAAATGACTATTTCATGAGCTGCAACTACACAACCGCTTCAAACTTCTGCCCGTAACTTCACCGCCATAATCTCCACAGCGTACGGCTATTAGAATCGATTTTTTGAAGTTGATAAACCGGATGGCCCCTTAATTATACCGTTTGATCGTACCGCGAGCAAACTCGAAAAGCGGCCGATGCTGCTAGCTGCTCTCTCTCTCTCTCTCCTTTCTCTGGTTCTGCTCTCTCGGCCAGCGGAGCGTTACCATAAATTAGCATCTGCAGGAAGGACACGCCGGCTGTACTTACGGATTCCGGTGCCCTGTAATTGGCAGGTTATCTCGCCGCTAAAGATCGTTAGACCTGCCCTCGTTCCACGAGAAAACGGGTAACACTACCAGCAACAGCAACACAGCCTCCTCTCTGCTAGAAGTATGCGAGTGCCGAACCTTTTAACCGGTTTAGAATAACCGGGACCTTTTAAAATTGTTGCTGCCGGGAATATTAGCGCCAAGAGTTTCTTGAACGTTAGGTTTGCAGTGTTTAGAGCTTAGGGGCTGCTCGAGGAATTCAGGCGTCATTCTCGCTAAATGTTCGTTGCTTGGTTGCGCCACTGCTCTTAGGGCCGATCAGAGTTGCAGCTGAGTTTAGAGCCGAGTCGTGTTGAGTTTTAGAGCACACCGTAATCGTTCGCGGAACATGACGATTACCAAATCCTTGGAACCAAAAGATTCAACAGTTTTTTTGAAAAACATTTAGAATACCCTCTTAAAGGAAGAACAAAAATTTGATTTACGTTGTGCTTTTTACAATTGATGCAGGCAATTTTTATTTCGGATACAGATTCACAGCCTAGAGCAATTACCAATCGAGGTACATCGACACTCTCAAATTACAGATCCACAGTGAAACTCGTCTGATCATAGTCGGGCGAGTCTCCTTCGCCAAGAGTAACAGGACTCCGCAAAGGGACGCAACCATAAATCTCGCGGAGGCGCCGACTTCATAAATCTAATTGGGGACTCCCTTATTATTTCCAGACACCCGTCTGAGATACTGTTAACGAGAAAAGGGGACTGCGGGCCGGCTAACAAGCACCTGAACATTCCAGACACGCGTTAGAGCTGGTTCGTGCGAGCTACGCGGAACGATAGGCGTTTCGTTCCGAATTGGAGGAGCGTTCGAGTAAGTAGGTGCGCGGAATTCGCATCAGCGCGAGAGCGTTGTAATTGGTCCCGTTTAAGCTGCGAAATTATGCAAACAACGGCGCCGGGCCCGATGCAAAAACGAGTATCGTAGAGAAGACGAAGTTGTCGCGGGAATTCGGTCCTGCTTCGCGAAAACACTGCCGTGATCGTACCACGAATCTGTTCTCTCTGGGTCGGTAGACAGGCTCGATGGTATCTCAAATTGGCGTTAATTTTGTTTCGAAATTAATTTGTTTCGGAACTCACTGAAATTTAGTTCCAATTTGATTCTGACTTAATGAACACAAATACACGAGATCCGCAATCTATTAAAACATTGAATTAATCCTTGAAGCAAGCGTCGACGAATAACAGAACTTCAAAGACGACCTCCTAAAAATTTGCACTCCGTCTTTCCGCTGGAAGATCTGCGGTAGACGTTTCCCGCACAGCAAAATGCAGTTCGATTCGTTTTTCTCGCGGAAGGTTGAGCAATCCACAGCCGCCTGGCATTCGGCGAAGTTCCATCAGTGCCGAGGCCGGAATCAAGCGAGTCGATCGTCGCTCCGTCGATCGTCGTTGACGATTCTATCGCCGATAACGGGTGAAGAGGAGTCGTTGCAATTTAAGGCCTTTCTTTCGGCCGCTCTGGCTGGAAACGCGTGCTAGCGTGTGACCGTACGTGTATAAATTCGTCGGTCGGGGGGTGGTGGATCCATAAAACCCGCGGCCCCAGGATCCAGAGACGTTTACCATCATTTCTCTTCGTACTTGCCAGGCTTTCTTTCGTCCATCGACCTCTCCGGCTCCTATTGTCGGCCATTCTACTCTCACCCGGCATCTGTATATAAAAATCCGTATGTAATCGCTCGGAGAAATGCGGGTACAACCGGGTGATACGCGGAGGAACGGATCAAATGGATCGCGGTTACGAAATAATTATACTCGGCGAAGTGGACGGTTGCACTGTACTTCAGATATCCACAAATTTTTTCCTTTTTCTTATGTAATTCTGAAGATTTTGGCGAGAAAATGTCAAAAATCCAAATTTCAACCCTAGGAAATCAGTGGTTCAAAAGGCATGAATATTTAAACTTGAGCGATTTTCAGTGCTTTCGACAGGTAAAGACGCCGTCGTATAGATATACACTTAGATATCGTCCAATGAGCGACGATGACCTAAATCAATGCGGAGTGCATCGCAATGGCGTCTCCACACGAAACGAAGTCGCTTTTTCATGGTTAGCGGCGTGGTATCTCGCGATCCACTGCGACAGGAGAAGGAAAGCAAGACACCGGCCTGGTTTTTGCGTTGGCACGAGGATGGGCGTGCCGTCGTGTCGTAAAGGAGTCGCCGGCCCAGTGACAAATTACTCCGAGTTTATCCCACAGCCCTCTTTTTAAGGGCCGGCATACCGCCACCACCCTCGGAATCAACGAGCGACAACCTCGAGCCCGGTGGCATTCCTTTCGTCCATCCATCATAAACCTGCGGCGACAATGCTTACAACGTCCTTCCGGCCTCTGTCGTCGTGGATCTCGAATCGGGCTTGAGGATCATTCTGTCCAACCCGCCCACGAGTTTACGACGCATTTAGAGTCGTAAGAGCCGACTCGTGTCGAGAGCGTCGATCGTTTTTTGATGGCTCGAGTGCTCGAACAAATTGACACCGTTTTGTCAAATTAACGCTCCCTTCGCCAATAGGATTTGGGTACTACCTGTCTCTCATTTGTATTCGGAGGCTATCGTGCTGTTTTCAAATTTTTAACCGAACGCCTTTTTTAAGAATTTAGAAAATACCAAAAATTTGGTAGGGGTTCATTTATTGGGTCTTGAAATATCCCATAGAATAAATCCTGTTTTCTGACCGAGAGTACCACCGCGCCACAAATAATTCGATCTAAAAAGACAATGCGAAAAATAGTTTCCGGTCGAACCGATGGCAGATTAAATTCCCGGGAATATATTTGGCAGCGATTCGGACACTTTCGACATCGGCCGTAAAACTCTCTTAAACTCGCGGCAACGTAACGACCAGACCCGACTTCCGTCACAATCCCCGGCGAAAATCGCGATCGTTTTACTCGCAGCCGGAGAAATATCGTTACCGCGCGGACCGAAGTGCCATAATCTCGAACGGCGACCTACGACCCCGATGGAATCCGCCGAATCCACCACCCTCGATTAACAATAGTTCACAGGACAGCGGGTTCAGCTGGCAAGTTTATACCGAGTATACCGAATTTATCTTCCGCTAACGCCAAAGACGCTCGCCTTTGGATCGAGCTCGCAGCGATTCTGGAAAATCGGTCGTCGATAACGATCCACCGGCGAATCGGGTTGTTTGTCGATTGGCCGGTCGATAGTCAAACCCTGCCTCGTTGTTTCAGTCGTCCGGAGTTTAATACCGCGCAGTTTAAGGAAAACTGAAGTTTTGTAAAGTTCCGAAGCGTCACGTGCAGTGGTTTACGGTGATCTATGGCCGGGGCAAAAGTTCCGTGCGATCGTGTCGCGCGATTACTATGCCTCTCGTTTCTCTCTCTCTCTCTCTGTCTCTCTTGGTTATTCGACCGAATAATAGAAGTTCCGAAAGAGAAAGAAAGAAAGAGGGAGAGAGAGAGAGCTCGGTATTATCGGCGGCCGATAAGCGTCGGTTTCTCGTTCGTCTTGCGACGAGCCGGATCGGCCATTATTAAAATGTCGCGATACGGTGACGAGCGATAATCTAAACGCCGTGATATATCAACGCCCCGGTAGCAAGGAAAGCCTCTTATCTACCCAACGAAGAATTAGAACACCGGGGATTTCCGGCGGAAAAGGATTCGATCGGGGATTAACGGCGCCGGGAGAGACCTTGATCCGAGCGATCACGGCGAACTACGAATCTCCAAGATCGCCTAACTCGCTCGGACGCGATATCGTCGATCGCTGTGGTCGATATTCAATTTTGATCGGTGGTTACTCTTCCGGTGCCATTAAACATCGAAAAAGGAGATCGTGGAGACTACCCGTGTCTCAATTTTGCTTCTTTGGAACGCCTCTAGCGACGTTCGAGGATTATTTCCAAGTTGCATCTAGATCGACGAACTCCAGAAAACTGTGTCGTGTTTGGTCTCATTTTAATCAGGAAACTGTCACAAATTCGTCGATGCGAGCGTCATAAAGAAATAATAATTCCAAAGAAAATATGTTTTGTCTCCCAAGGTATGTGCTGGCTAACCTATTAGGTCTGGCCAGCGTGGCAAATTTTTCCCAAACATCATGCACACCTTTTCCGCACATGCGGAGACACTACGCGTCAGCCACTGTATATTTCATTGAACGAGGAAGGGTCATCGGAAAACCACTTTCATCCCCTATCCTCTAACTCGGCCGGCCATCGAGCATTTCCCACTCTCCCTCGTTGTCTCTCTCTCTCTCTCTCTTTCTCTCTCTGCGGAATCGGCACGCTTTTATCCTCTCCTTTGGCCAGGAGATCTACTCGTTGTAACGAGGTTTAGCAGCCGCCTTCCACGCTCTCGAGATTAATTACGGGGTATCGAAGTAATTGAGGACGAAGTAGCCGGACAAAGTCGCGTGTTCCGTGAGCGCGACGGCGGCAAGGGATCTTCCCTTCCTATTGTCTCTGACCCCTGGCGGCACCTGCCCCCGGGCCGGCCATTCATTTCTAACGAGTTGGCAACGTTATCGGTTAGAGCGGACAGCGGCACGGCGTGTCCACTGAGACGTTAACACCGATATACCCGGACCAGTCCCCCCACGAGTCTCCTGGGACGTAGGATCGACGCTGCTCCTATGCACCTACATCCACGCACCAAGGCTCGTCGAATCGACGAATATATATGTGTGTGCACGCCACCGGATCTATATGATACAGCCCCGGCTATAATGTCCAATGAACGGCCGCCGGTCCGCTCGAGGACGGTTCTGTCTCTCTGCACAGTCACACTCGACCGACTTTCAAGCTGGCTACAATGGGACACCAGCGAGGATCACGCTGCAACGGCTAACCCGGAAAACCACCCGCGGGGATGATGCTCGGGTTGAAATAGCGAGGAACACCCCTTTGGTTAGAGGACGCCCTGGTACTTGACCTTCGACGCGGTGATCTGCTTGATTAGGAAAAACTAGGAACGGTAAGTGTCCCTTTGGGTGGACGATAAAGATCATGGTGTAGCTTGGAATGAACTGTGCAAGGCGATGCTGAAATACGAAGGAGTTCGTGTTATAATTGTTAAAGAATACAAGTCTTAGAAGAATAAAAGTCCCAGAGAATTTCATTATTTTTTCGAGACACGCGGTACATTCTTTCTGCCGCGTCATCGGTTGGACAGGAAGCGCGGTCACCTGAAAGAGGTCTAAATATTTATATTTTTCGCACGACGTCGCCGCAATTGCGAATAAGGTGCGCACATTTCCACTCGTCCCAATTATCCCTGGGGAGCGCGACCCGGTAACAGTACGCTTGTCCAGCGGCGGGCCGAACGCGTATCCTCCTCTTCTTTTGCATACCAAATTTCCCGAGGCGTGCGCGAGAATTGTGTTTGCATCGCAGTTTCGCTCGCGACGCCGTCGTCGACACGGCCGCGGGTCGTCCTCGCAGATGACCGCGGGCCATTATACGACTGGCCTGGGTTCGCTCTAACGAACCCGGTGAATTCCGTCGCGACGGTTGTTTTCCATTTGTCAGCAAGCTTGGGGATGAAAGCTGGCAGTGGGTGGCAGCGCGAGGAACGTGGGAACGCGTAACAAGAGACGAGAAAGGGGGCCAGGGACGCTCGTAAACATCGAACGGGAGACTCGTCTTTGGGATGAATACTTTTCGTGGAAACGAGCCGTGACCCTGCGCAATTTGCAGCTTCTAAAGGTGGTCCGAATATTAGAACCTCGGATTCTTGGGTTTACGTAGGGTGCGTGGAAGGAATTTGCTTGGAAAGCTGTTATTGTGCTGGGAATGGCGTGGACTTCGAGGAAACTATAAATCTACAATGAGTCCCCATTTCGGCGACCCGTACTTTTTGCAGTGTACACTCCAGACACAATAAATAACCGACACACGGTAGATTGTTGACTTTAAAGTGCTCGACACGCAGGCGCCGGACGCGGCAATCAATCAGATGCAACAGCGTGGATCATTCTGTCCCCGCACAACAGTTCCCCAAGAGATTAATTGCCGAATCGCGAAAGTGGATGCACCCTAGAAAGAAACATCGTGTAGACGTCGCTGGTACATTCTCCGCGATTATTTCGCCACGCGCGAATGTTACGAACGGTCGTCGCGTGATTTCTCGTCTACGAAAACTGTGCCGAAGAACGTTCCGCGCAAAGACGCGGGCGTGGGGAATAAACAGCAGAAATCCCAGGTCGGCGTTATCTGTTTCGAAAGTTTCCCCCGTTTCAGTCTTTTATTACACGAAAATATCGAAGGAGCGGCTAAACCAAGTAGATAAGTTGGAAGTCTATTTTACGAGCGGCACCATATTGCGGATTTTCCGTGGCATGGGAATGCTCTCTTCCACCCCGGGAATCCTTCTCCGCCCTCCCCCCCCCCTCTCCGCATCGTTCCACAGGATCTCTCTCCGCAGGCACGGATTGAAAATCCCGAATCCTCAAAGCGGCTGACAAACGCTTCGCCGAGTTATGGATCGGACCAGGGGAAATATTCTGCGGTATCGAACAATCCGGGGAAACGCATTACCGAAACGAACCAGACCGCTGCCGACCACCTGGAAATGTTTTTCGTTACTGAAACGACCTTGCGAAGTTCTGTATTCATTTGTGCAAATGGCCTTCGATTTCGTCGATTCGCGATGCTCGTTTATCACTGTTGCGAAGATGCTGAACCAAACACGAAGAGGGGATCCAAGGATTTTATCGAATTCAAGATACCCTATAGAAGCATCCGGAAATTTTGGAAGCTCCTCTCTTACGAATAACGAAACACGGTATACAGAAAGTTTAGCTGGGATCGCAGGAGACCGAGGGTTACCTCGGATTTTCCAAGGAAGCACCGATTAGACACAAAAATGTATTCTTCGGGTCCATGCGTTAAACCTGAAAGATCAAAATCGAGCGTTCGAAGCCTCCGCCATCCCCGCAGCAATCTAACAATTCAAATTCCAAAGAGGCTCCCGTCAAGGGCCAAAAACCGAATCCCAGTGTGCAAGAACTCAAGCCCGACTTTCCCAAAGAGGTTTCCCGAAAACCATGCAATCAAGCTTGGAAACCAATTCGTTGTTCATGGCAGACAACCGACCCTGATCTAGGCTTGTTAGCGTGATCCGGTTGGCTGCGGCGCGAGATGACGAGGAGGGAATCTTTCAGACGAAGATTGAAGGATCGATGCTCTTGCCGGGGTTGGTAGGTTGGCGGGCGCAGATTAAAATGGTGTCTAGGAACGACCGTAGGGTTTAGCCGCGCAGATAGACATTCATCTCCCGTTTGCTCTTCGGTCTCTTTCGCACCTGCATCCTCGACCTGTTCGACTCCTCTCCGTTGGTTCGTATCAACGCCGGGGTTCTTTCTCTCCGACGAATGGAATGGGGGTTGGCGTGGTGCCAGGGCACAGCAATATTGTAGCAGCAGGCAACCCCGGGGAATCTCGTGACTCCAACCCGCTGGCATTCTACCCTCTAAACCCTGTATGCGCGCATGCACGCCACCGGTATAACGGTTACCGTGTTCATGAGAGATAGAGAGAGAGGGAAAGACGAAGTGAGAGAAGGAGGTTGATATCATACTGTCTTACTTACTAAGCACTAGTGCCGATCGCCGCGACCGACACCCTCAACCAACCTCCCTCTTCTTCGTCCCTCCGCCAGCCTGATTTATAGTCGACGGTCTAATATACTGTTTTAAAGGCGACGTTGTCGGAGAGGAATCTCGATGGATGTCGGGAAGCATCGTCCGCTGCGGCACTTCCGGCCGCGGGACCGCTCGGCTGAGGATGCCTCCGCAGGAAGTCGTTATCGGCCGTCCCTGTGCATTAATGCACAAGCACGCGGCCACCCCGACCTCTTTTCAGGCAATAATGCACGCCATAAAGATGATGCATGCCCCGCTAGGTACAACGGAATCTTCCGAGGCGCATCATGCTGATGCCGTGACCAATGGCTTGCCGGGATCTACTGCCGAAGTTTGCCGAGGATACTTATTGGCGTTGCGTGCTTCTTGATGTCTTGGCTATATGCCTGGGTTAAGTGCGAAATATATAAAATAGTTGTTGAAAACTGAAGTCCCCTCGATCCTTTCATAATAATTTGTAGTACGAAGAGCCGGTCGTTCGAGTAGGTTTAGTGCGAATAAAGCCATTAACCCAATCAAGCTCGAAACGACTCGCCTCCAGACAATCCTCTCGCATCCTTCGCCGCGAATTTGAAACTTGGGCAATAGAATCGCACGCAGGATGGAGCAATCAGGTGGAAGGTGGGATCCGGATTTGAATTCTAATTCAGGATTGGTACGGGTCGAGACGGTTTCTTTCCCGGAAGATGAAAACATTGGTCGCGTGTCGGACTCAAAGACGCGTGTGGTCCAGATCGGGGAGAGTTTCGTCGGACGCGAAATGGTTTTTAATATTCCCAGGATAGGATCTGGATCGGATCGTATAGGATCGAATCAGATCCAACTCCCGTAGCACGTGAACATATAAAGAAGCGAGTTCGCAGTTGCCTGGGCCCTCGGCGCTCGTGCTCGACAGAGTGGAATCGATATTGTTCTTCGTGAGGGCGCCAAGCTATGGCCGACGACCACGTCGTCGTGCTCTTTCCCCTCTCACCAAGTTTTTGAATTTCACCGAGAAATATATTCGCCGGATGCCGGTTTATAGAACAGGGCCGTCGTCGTCGTCTAGCGCGAGAGCCCCTCTCCTGCAGAGCTCTTTGTTTGCGAAATCTTAAATCGGGGGGGATTTCTTGTGTACATACAGACGATGGTATTTTCTAAAGTCTCTCTCCTTCTCGTTCTCGTTCTCTCTCTCTCTCTCTCTCTCTCTCTCTCTCTCTCTCTTTCATACTAGCGATAGGAAATCGATATTCCGTCGGACAGAGCGGCGTGGGAGAGGAATTGAATCGAAAGTTTCACGCGCGCGAGGCACTGCGAGACAAGAAACGCGGAAACTCGATAAACGACAAATCTGCCTGCTCCGGTTTTTCAAAAGTTTCACGCTCCCGTGACGCGCGAAACTGACGCGAAACTAGGGAACCCAACTATCCCAGCCTGCACTGCATAATTTAACATTCGCGAATTCTTACGGCGTCTTTCGACTGGACGCCTGACTAGCACCTGACTTCTTGCGAACGGTCGTAGGTGACTTAAAACTATGTTTTCTTGATACCGAATAAAATCAACAGTCTGTTCATCGATGTACACCGATGCAAAAATAACAACATACACAAATGTGATTTAAAATTGTAGTTGTCCAGGGGCCACAAAAGTAGACACAACTCGATAACGCTCATTTCAGTGTTAAATACCAGATTTTTACGGACCAAGATTTCTCGACGAATCCATCTCTCGCAGGAACGTTTCCGCAGTCACCGCAGCAGTTTCACAGCATCAGCTGTTCAATCGAGCGTCCTCGAGTGGTCGTATCCGTGGAATCGGTCACAGGAAATTTCTCGATCGTCGAAACCGTGGCGACGCAACGTCCTTTTGCAGAAGGCGCGAAGTCGAACTTGCAACACGATCGACGCCTCGCGAATTCCCTCGGCGTGGGTTCTATGCGTCGATTCCAGAACGTCGACGTTCCTGGCTTGTCGTTTCCCTTGCTGGGTTTGCGAATCGTTGTCGTCGTCGTCGTCGTTGTCGTAATCTACAGTGAAAGTCGACGCGTGCAAATCCTATCCGGAGCGAATAGCCATTCGATCGAGCGAGCGCCACGCTCGATTATTTAAGCGCACTCTTGAGATTTCCCAGGGATCGACAATCGGAAACGCAAGGGAGAGGAACGTTCTCGTAGTTCGAGGCAGGTGGCGAACGACTCCTCGCGCTATCGATTTCATTCCGTCCACCGTGAGCGATTTTAGTCACGGACCCGGCAGTTTTCTCGATCGCTACACGGCACACGCCGATTCGCTATTCGCGCTCCAATTAGCGGCCACTCTCGACTTGTTTCCATTCATCTCGACTGCAATTTGCTCGGGAACCGGCCAATCTGATTCCATCGACGCTTTGCTGCGTCTCGTAGTCGGTCCCGCCTGTGAAAACTTTTAGAACGCTGTGGAAAAAGAATTTAGTAATTATTTGTGTTGGTTCCTCGCCCATTTTTCTAAGCTCGATTCATAGTTCAGCGTTGAAGAAGCACGATTAGTTTGTTTAATAATTTATTTTATTAGAGTTTGATGTAACTAGAAGCGAGATAACAGGAACGTCCTCTGAACCTTTCAAGATAAGATAAATATGCTTCCCATGTAGCGATTAGAGAGTCAATAGATATTTGTGATATCGTTTCAAAACGGTCACGCGTTCCGATGAATTTTGATGAGTGCTCGAAGCTGATTGTCTTCGGTGAAACAAAAATTGTACATTTTATCGAATTTTTTAGGCTTCCCACCCTCCAGTTGGGAAGGCTCTTAATAAAACAGCTCGTACCATCGCAAAAGATGTTGGTTGTTTGCATGTTGGTCCGTCGCAATGAAGTTTAGGAGTCCGCGCGGATTATAGTTCAAGTGGATAGCAAAGGGAGGAGCGTTGATTTAAAATGTATGAGACAGGAGGAAAATTCGAAAAGGCTAAGGAGAATTGCGAGTTAAATGTTAGGCGACGCGACTCGGTGTTTCACGTAGACATTTGCAATCGAGGACTCGCCTCGATTCCACAAGGAAGCAATTTCAACGCAGGTCGAGGCACAGAGAGAGCAAGAGAGAGCAAGAGGGAGAGAAGCGGGGTGCAACGAAAGTAGAAAATCGCTACGGGCCGGACAGATTGCCGCGGGCAACAGAACCTGGTGTACGACACTGATCCCGCTTTAAGCTCCGATACGATTCCCCCATGTAGTTCATAGATGCCGCAGGGAATCTTTGACGATTCCGTGCAAATACATTCGATTTTTCCTCGCCGAACGTTGATAAGTTATCTACGCTTTAGTCGAACCATTTCTAGCTGAAATCAAGGGACAAATTTCTACTGTCCAGTGAAAAATACCGATTCCTTTTTACGGGATCTTGTAGTCTAACTATTCAGACATATCCCTTTAAAATCTCAAGTTAGAATACATAACAGTTTCGAGTACAACATAAAAAATAAAATGTAGTCTCGACGCAGAATCTGGATATTATAAAACAATGATTGAACAAGCTTCCGAAGCAAGAAGCAACGATCCAATACAGCCAATTTGAAGCGTTCTATACATTTCTAGATTGCCTCAAATTTTTATGTACCCTTTAACATGATCAGAGGACGCATCCGTTATTCCGGATAATGAACCGCGAAGAAACGAACGCGTCGATTTAAAGCGGAGAACATAAATGCACGTGACCGGATTGTAAAGGATCGATACATTACGGAAGATCTGGTTCCGCCGAGTAATTTTGCTAATTTAAACGCGGCAGACGGAAAATTAATACCGGGTCCGGGCGAGTATTTTTTCCTTTTTTTTTGTTTCGATGAGAAAACACGGTCCGTGTACATTGTACAAGCAGCGGAGAGAGAGTCGCCTGGCTAATAGGTAACAAAGAGGAAGAGCTGTTACAACAAACAGTATCGGCATCGATGGGAAAAGGACCGGTGATGAATTGCAGTGGATAATGGGATTAAGGCAGATGGCGTCCATTAAGCAATGTGGTTTTAGTCTAATATGATTTCCATGTTCATACCAGGCGGGCCCGGCCGTTTTGGCATTGCCTGCAGATTGCCACGTACTGGCCACTACTTGTCCACGATAATATGATTTATCTCATCGAGTGTCTCGTGCCCCGGCTGAACGGGCCGAAACGATAAATATCGACAAGCGCTCGATTGAATAAATCATCGACGATAGTGCAGGAAGCGGGTCACTCGCGAGCGGCGGACGCTTTTCAAAATGGTACTTTCGGGCCCGAAGGACGAATACCCGATTTGCTCGACGCGGATCTTCGCGCTAAATTACTGCTTCGTGACACGTCGAGCAGCCAGATATTTTAATCAAAATTCTACCTTCCACCAATTCAAATTTTTAGCGATATTGGTCATACAATGTTTCTTTAAAGAGACTATTTAACGGACCATTCATATGTGACAGTGAATTCATGTAAAACAGTCGTACGATGTTTTGTCTGCGCTCGTTTTAAAGGGCAAAGTTTGCTAGTTTCTGGCCTAGGACTATGGACTTTTCAGAAAAAATTTTCAAAGAAAATATATTTCTTATAAAACTAGGTAAACCGAAATTGCTGTTTGGAAGTTTGCAAATTTCCAAGTGGCAAACTTAAGCTCCCTCGAGCTTAATTGAACGGGTGGAGGTCCCTCGCACGGAAGGCCGGTCCCCGTGTACGAACTTTGAAGTCCCGATAATCAGATAGCAATCCGGGGGATATTTATTTAAATCGGGGGAGGGGGGAGTCGTCTGAGCTGGAAGGATGGAATCGCCATCTCGCGCTTGCCGGTACCGAAATCAGCGGGGGCGGTAACACGATGTACTTAGGAGCGTATTATGCTGCCTCGAGGCAATCCAGGTCACTTCCGTCGAAATCTCGTTACCCATTTCCAACTGAGAAATTTAATCAGACCCGTGCCGGTAGAAACTAGATGGCGCCCGTCGACTCAATCAACGTTCTCTTTGGGACGAATAATTCCCGCTAATCAATTTTGTTTCGAACTCGCGAGGATTCCGACCGACACAGTGTCTCGTCCGTTTCTCGACCGTAAATACTCGGAGGCCGCGCCCTTATTGTACTTTCGATACCCTTCTCTCGAACGATTTCGAGAGGAACTGACGCGGCGTGTGACATCCGGGAGGCCGGAGAGACAAAAGAGAGAGGGAAGGGAGAACAGAACGAATTTTCCCGTTCAAAAATTTCGAATAACGTTTCGCGAACGGCCAACACCGCGCTCGGACGAGTGGCCGTGGAGGAGTGTGGTGCGGCAGGGTTGAAAGAGAGCGATTCGACGACACCGGTGACGAAACGAATTTCAATTGGCTTTTGGTGGAATCGAAACGGCCGGTCACAGTTGCGGCACCGTGAGTAATGGCGGTTTGATTTAAACTTTCTCGATAAATGAAATTTCTGTCTGCGCGCCGTTGCCGACGATTGATGAGCCGCGCGAGAGAGCCAACCCCGGCATCGCCTTCATTACTACCGATTGTTTATTTGCGATAATTGTCATCTATCAACGTTATGAACGCCCAGCGCAATCTGCCCGCGCGGCCAATGAAAATCCGAAAGAAGCCTGCCACCCGCGAATTTATAAACTAGCTACGAATCAACCCGAAACGATCCTCTAAATTCTTTTTAAAAAATCTCCTCGAAACCCTCTTAAAAATGGCAGTATCGAATTCCTCGCAATTGATGATTAATCCGAGTTTCAAGCGTACAAGCGAGGACAAGAAAATAACAAGTGTGTCTTCTTCGCGACACTGCAAGTTCTCGTGACCCCGTCCTCGCGTCTAGAGACTCTGCTTCCCGTAAAAACAACATTGGACTCGTCCAGAGGGCGTTCTACTCGCGCACGACAACATCAACCGGTCCCATTTAAACTTTCGGGCGCCGACTATGTAAACAGCTGGAATTCCGGCGTTTCCCAAGCGATATATTTATCCATTCATATATTCATTAGCGACACTCAGCGAACCCCCGCGGTCTCTTTCTCATTCGACGCAGGAACTGGGCCAAAGTGTCGCGGAACGACGGAAACTTAGGCACTGGTGGTATTGACAGTCGACGTCCCGGCATTTAAAAGCAAACAGAATGGGAACGCAAACACCACGTGCTCTCTAATCGAATCTTCATATCCCGCGGGCAACACAAATAATCGTTAAAATCTGCTTTAGGAACGTAACCTGTCGGCCCTGTGCAGGTGAAACGTCCAAATCAAGAATCTAACCTTGACACGGTTTATTTTTATTAAATTCTATGTTTCGCACACATACAAAATATGCTCTACCAGAATATACATATATACAATATATATCTCAACTCAAGCATCGTTTCGAACGTCCCCAATTCCGATAACAGAGGATCACAGGCAAACGAAGTTCCTTAACAATGGTTCATGAGACACGCTTATATATATACACACCCCCGCCTTATCGTGGATCGCATGTTTTATCCAGATCGCGAGTAGTCCCTTTCTTGGGGAGCTCGAACGAAGGAGGAGCGGAAGGATCCGGAAAGGAAAAAAAACAATATGCGGAAGTCGCTGGCAGAACACGAGGTTGTTTGCAATTCATTCTGTTCAGAGGATGGACGATGGTTGGGAGCGCGGTGGGCCGGGAGGGGGGGGGGGGGGGGTGCAATAGATGCGCGGATGCTGCACGTGAATCCGGTAGACACAAAAGGGAATGGGTAATGATGCACTTAAAGGGCTGCGCGATTCAAAGAGAAACTAAATATCCTGCGAGCACGCACGAGTAATAAATACAGAGAATGGCAAACTAGTTTCAGATCCGCATTTTTAATGGCGCCCGAGCAGGGTCGAGCGTTTTGTCGAGGGTTGCACGCGGGGAAAATTCACGAGCGACTCGGTTTAATGAGAAATCGGCTAATTTCCAAAGCCCGGTTAATTAACCAACCATTTTCCTTCCCCCTTCACCCTTCGTCAGGCTAGGGGATCGAACCCGCGGCATTTTTAATTTCACGCGCATTATACTCGCTTCGCGAGCAGTTTCATCCCTCCGTTCACGAGAGGGGTTTCCTACCCTCTTTCGATACGCGGCTTCGAACTTCCTACTACCCTGTGTTAACTAACAACGTTACGTTGCCATGGCTGTATAATACCTACCGTGTAACGAAATCATTTTTCACCGGCGCGATGCACTTGAAGGGTCGCGGGATTCAAAGCGGAAGCTGAACGCCCTCTAACAACGTAATTTTAACATTGTAATTTTCGAACTTCGCTTGATAGTTCAGCACAACGGAACAGAGTTCACGCGGAACGCACAGTCGACTGTGTTCTTCGAGATGGATGTGTGAACTTCGATTCGAGATCGCATTCTGCCTTTGTTGGCAGCTTCCTTGAAAAATAGGATCCTGGAGATGTTCTCAGAGGAGTACCGGAAGCCTGACCAATCGAATGACGATTTTAGTATTTATATTCTTTTATTTATACAGAATATACGAGGTATGTTACAAGTAAATAATAGATTTGTTTAGTTGGTCGCATCGATAGCAAACAAACATTTGTACAAACATGTGGAACGGTACAACCATTGTAGATATAAATGAACGATGTTTTTTATACACACCGAATACAAGTGATATGAAAATCCAAGCAGATAATAGTTGAAAATTCTTGGAAACAGTAAATCGCAACAAAACCACCCAAACACCAAACGCCGCTATAATACAACTTTCCAAGCGTTGTCGAGCACCCCCGAAAACTCGCAGAGCAGAAACAGCAGAAAAGAACCAGTGTTATTCGCGAAGCGACTAGAACCGGCGACCGGGTCGACATCCAAAGGCTTCAAAAGACCAAAAAGCGGGACTATTTCAACACGGGGGACGAAACAGCGTGAAAACGCATGGTAGTTGACACACGTTTCTCTTGCAAAGGGCCGGGCAATTCGAATTAAGCAAAGACCGTCACAGAGCCCGTAGCTCTTGCCGAAAGGGCGTCAGCTAATTAAATCATGTTGCAGCCGGGTCCGCTGCCGTCGCCACGCCCCTGGCCACGTTGGATGAAAAACGATCGTTTAAACTTCCCCGATAGTTTCAGGGATTCCCCGAGGTATCCGCTGGAGGGTCGAGACTTAATACGCGGAGCATCGCGCTCAAGAACCGGGCTAAACTTTTAAATTGCACTCCTGCACAAAGGAGTCTATAATAAGGCGAACGCGAGAAATTCATCGTCGAAGAGCGCGAACCTCTGTATCAGGAAGAGTCTGGAGGGTTGGGGGGGACGTTGAGGCCGTTACGTTCATTAAATTACAAAGGGCGAAACGAGGAAGACGCGCGAATGGATCGCCGATGCGATTGTGAGAAGTTCTTCGAGCTCTGTTGCAGAGGAGGATAAATAAGCAAGGTGACGCTGATAGAAGGGTGGAGGGTGCCTAGAGGTATTGGATAAGGGTTGTAAAAAAGATCCACAAGATCTCTTTTTTTCATTTGTTAACAGCGAAACATGGATCGCATTGAAATTATTACTTACAAAATGGTGGGAATAAGATATTGACAGAACGTTGTGCATACTTTTGTGAATCGGGTACAAACACCAGGAATTGCATAGACCTACATTGGGTCTGTTAATAATTTTAATAAGCTGCGAATACTATAATTGGATTCTTAATGAGCCTGACATTTTTATCATTTGGAGGAGAAGTTCTTGAAGCATTGTTAGAGAGAAGGAGGGCGAAGGGTGTTGCCATGCCAAAATTACAAAATTGAATTTTCGACAATGTACGACCAAATGAAGAAATTTAGTCAATGTTTGTATGCGAAGCTTCGTATTTCAATCGGTAATTTCAGATTGTGTAATAATTGTGGAATTGAAAATATGAAATCGCTCGTTCGTGGTCAGTTGTACCTTCAATGTTTAAATGGAAAATCCAAGATATGAAGTACTCAATAATTTCCATCAAAGAAAATTAACGGCCCCGAGAATTCATTCATACGGTCACGTGCTGCCACCTGACGTCAGAATTGAAGAATACCTGGTGCAAGATTTACCAAGGCATTAGGGGTAGTTTTCTTCAGCGGTAAGTCCCTCGGTAAAACAATTCCAGTGAACCAAAATACAAATTGAACAGCCTGTCGCGTCCTGTACAGTAAATTGCGATCGACATTTACGACTGTCGCGTTGCGGGGGCTGTCCGCGGACCGCCAATATATCCGATCGTGCAATTTATGGACGCGTGTATAAAAAAACAAAGTGATAAAGTAAAAAATCACCTGGTGCCAGCCTGTTGGTACCTCCGTTCTTACCAACCTTTCACATTCCAACCCACGAGAATCAGATTCCCATAAAAATACACCATATTTGATAAAAACATCTTCAAAACTCACAGTTGTGATTGCTAGTTCATCAAAGTATGCGATTGGGGGTGCCATTTTTCACATAATATATTTCTCAGTTCATGCGCGTCGAAGTTCACAGAAAGTTGACTGAGTATACCAAAAATTCTGATGAGAAATTGGAGGAGACGCCAAAGGATTAAGCGTCACTTACATTTTTAACGTGACAGTGAAACCGGTGAGGCCTTCAGGGGTGAAAAAAATGCTTCTCGAGTTTTCACTTGGACACAACACACGAGTACACTTCACCCGCACTCATTATACGCGGGGACCGTTCTACCACCGAAAATTCGCAACAGGACACATTGACACAGGCCACGTAAACACGTTTCGTAACCGGTAAATTCGAGAAGGTGGCCTGCGTTTTTGATACGGCGGAGTCGCGTGCGCCATGGCGGTGCGGAACAGCTGTTCGCAAAGGGTGGCTCGTTATTGGGGTTGGAAGGGGTTTTAAATGCACACCTCGCCATCTGTCGACGTACCTGTGGAACGCCTTTGACGGGGACAAGAGCGGAACCTGTACTACCACAACATTATTGATTTTGTATGAATTTCCCCGAAAAAAATATTGAAAATTGCTACTTTAAAAAAATGTACGGTAACAGTTGCCTTTTTGTCTTTAAGCATTGTCTGTTTAGAAGGACATCTGGAGATTTTTTATTAACCCTTCTCCGCTTTTTAAACAATTAACCCTTCAGGGGTTACTTTAGGGATTCAGAGAATTTCATTTAAACATTTATTCAATTAAATATTTCTTTGAAACGAAGTGTTCTTTTAGTGCATTTAAGGGATACAACTAGTTTCAGCCTTCTATCGATTATTTCGAACTTATTACTTAAATAATGAATGAACTCGGCTATTTCTAATCGTTATGCCTGAGAATAGCTCGTACACGTTAAATTATTGTCCGTTGGGATCGCATACCATTATTGTACTGCTGTCTCGAACAGGAAACGAAGGAAGGTATGTAAGGGTAAGAATATATCGAAAAATAGCAAATGTGGAGATCATTGTGCGACTTTTTCGGAGCAGGAAGAACGCTTCTCCGATAGTTCTAAAGCGTGACAACAAGAGTAAGTTGCTCAACAACGAAGGTCAGCCGGTCTGTCAAATGTATCCTTGCATATTATCACGTGCAATCAATGCAAATTGTTATGCGTGGAACAACATTCTAAGCGCGTATTGGAAAATAAGTGTTAGAAGACGAATCACTCGATCCTCCAAATAAATCATCATTAATCACACACCTTTCAAACACAAAGTACAACGGCGAGACTATTAACAATTGAATTGATAAAAAATCGAAAGCAATATTAACCACTTTGTAAGTAACTTCCACTTGTAAATCTACTCGCATACTTTTATACACGATTAACTGTTGTAAAATCTGTTCGTTAGAATTTATTCTATTTTTTCATCAAAGGCTCCGGATTATTCGTTGACGCAATTTGGGTAAATGTATGAAGCATTAACAAAGGGAACTGAACAACTGCTATATACTGCAAGCCACGTGCAATGATCGCATTGTTTCCGCACAAAGGGCAACAGGGATTTACACGGTTCTAGAAAATCAATAACGAAACAACGGTGGTCCGATCGAAGGATACATCTGCCATTGCAACGCATCCAACACGTCCATGCAAATATGTGCTCCGCGATTTGTTTTCTATGCAAGACAATGCACCATCGTTGCATTCCGTTCTGTTGCTTGCTCGACATTGTTATTCATTGCAATTAGATCTGTTGCGCATTAGATGGCAGCGATCTAGATCTGCAATTCTTTTATCAGGCGTTTCTGCGTTTCCGTGAACAAAGAAAATCTTCGATCAACTCTCGGAGCATCTTCAAAGCTATAAAAAATTTCTTCGTGCCTCCATTCGATCTTTCGGTCTTTTTTAATTATAATTACTTGTACTTTGAAGTGCGTGTACTTTTTTGGTGCGATGATACAGGACGATATGCGAATGACTATGCCGTTGCAACTATATCACCGTATAATCTCAAAAAAAAATGTTTGTCAACTCGATTTTTCTTTTGTTGTAGTCATGAACTACTTACGCTTTGAAATATAAGTATTTTTTATGCGATGATGCAGGGCGACATGCGAATGGTTTCGCCGCTGCAACTATACACTCTCATTCGCTACAGTGGCGCGTTTACTCGCTTGTAGAGCTCGTATACGTGTAGGCACACGATCGTGACACAGTCATGAGGAACATGAATGCGCGACCTTGTGTGCGCAACAGGCGTCAGAATCCAAGTAGAGTCCATAAAGATTGTGCGATGAAGTGTACAAGTGGTGTCCCTACTTCGGTAGAGGCGGCCAGTTTTTGCAACAGTGGCGTAATTACCCGAGTGGATCCTTCTTTTTTGCCTCAATCAAATGTTCTATTAATTGCGGACACGCCGATGCTCCGTCCTGGGTGGAAGATTTGTTAAAATTTCCATGAAACGCTTCTTCGAAATTTTTACTCGATGTACGAATTTTTATTGGGACACACGTGAACATTAAATTGCGTATACGCACATAGTCTCTCATTTTGAATTTTTTTTTTTAAGAATATTGGATGAAACGAGCAGGTCATTTTTATTATTAGACTGTGGTTCTTTAGGCAAGTTTATTGTTAGCCTGTGGATGTTTCGCCAATTTTATTATTAGACTGTGGATATTTGGCAAAATGAAAATTTTATAAGGCAATCGTGACCATCAGAATTTAAATGAAAATGTATATTTGTATCATAAAATCTGAAATTTTGTTGTTGTTTTTTTTTTTTAAATTTAAATATCATGTAATTTACTGGGAGTTTAATTTCAAAATCACTCAAATAAACCACTTAGCTATACTCTGGATACTTTAAATCACATATGCGTATCTCGAAGCGATACTAAGCGACTCTTCAAGGTCTACATAATGATTATGACTCTCGCAACTATAAATCATTCAACCCCTATCCATCCCTTATACCAGTTTGACACATTTCTATGACAAACAAAGAATTATGCTATTTACATCACAATTATTCTAATGCCTAAACATAAAACAATTTCATTGAATTATTTATATTTGAGAAAGCGTCAGGGAACGACTCGAATAGTGAGACAATCTCCAACAACATGATAATGGATTGAAAAACACTGTTCCTTCTCTAAAAACAACGATCTACATCATTCTAACCAAAACTAGGCTCCCACTCTTTCACCCACGTGCCAAAGACCCTCCACAAAAATCTACAATCTGAACCACTTGAACTCTCGGCGCCCATGCGACAGCGCCCCCATTGCATCCACTCCTGGCACGCAGTTGAGTCGGTCTCTTATAAAGGGAACCCACGCTAGAGCGCGGGCCGCATACCACGGCAGTTTGTCGTCCGGAGCTGTAGGTGAGGATCTATCGTGTGATCTAGCGAAATTCGTGGCGCGCGCGCGCGCGTGTGACAGCACCGAAACTGCGCGGCGGGAATAGTGAACGTTATCATATACCTGCCACGATGCTAATCTCTAAAACAGCCGGATCGGAGATCGAAGTGCGTAGTCGGTGAAGGAAATTCACGGAGAGCACGTTCGCGTGTTTACGTTGTCGCGGTTGTGGTCATGGAGACGCTGTTCTGACGTTGTAACACGAAGAACGCCAACCAAGAGAGCGTGTGTCTCGCTCAGAACGAGAACCGGCTCGGTCTCGTATCGAAGGATCGGCGCAGAAAACGTACTGGACGACGATCTATCGCGCAGCCACCGCCGCCGGACGAAAACGCGATCAACGGGTACGTTGCCTGTTCCCAAGCGGCGTTCCTAAGCACAAATCGATCGACAGGTGACAACGCCTCGCGAGCGGACGTTCCCCGGTGAAAGTTTCGCGAGGAACTTCCTACAAGTTTGCTCAAACTGTCTACAAAACGGCCTGCCATTCGCTCGTTGCTTACTCATTAGCATTTTCACGATCTGTTACGATCATTCTTTAATCGATGATCTCGGTAATTAAATCCAAAACGAAGGTTGTTTCCCGGTCTCGATTCGTATTCTCGGTGTCAGATGTGATTGGAAAAGATCAACGTGACGAAACGATGTACAGTGGACTTATTATTTCCTGTCTCTCTAAAGTTGCTGAATAAGAAAAGACATTTTTACGTGTCGGTCCTATTTATGGCATAAACACGAAGATCAAATGGAGCTTAGAAAATTGTAATAAACAATCTTGAACGAAACGATTCAATTACATTCTTTAGAGTGGCTTGTTGACACCCGAAAAAATTGACAGGATTTTTTAAAAATCTTGTTTTGAAAAAGAATCTTGAATGAAATGATTGGATTACATTCTGAGAAATGGCTCGTTGATTTCCAATAAAAATTTATCTTTTTCCCGGAAATCCTTTATCGAATGACTCTCCATAAACGATTCGAATTTATCGAACTGCCGGCGGTAAGGAATGTGTTTAAACGCGAAACGTCCGGTCGAAACGCGAGGTTTACGATCCCTTCGATGTTTACCGTTAACCGTCGACTTCACCGTTTTCCGGCGCGGCGGCTGTTCCTTCGTCTGTTATCGTTACCGTTCCGCGATTTCAGTGCCGAGACAAGCGTTCGATTGTTCGCGGTCCCCGGTTTTCTCTGCTACGAGGAAGGAACGCGGGAAATTGTTTGTCGGTTCGTGCGAAGATTCGCCGGATACATATTATTGCATTGGTCGAAATGTGCACCGGGTGCGCGTCACTGACGCAGTCCAATTTATTAATAGTGCAACCTAGTTACCGATCATCTGGCTTCTTGCGACAATAATATGTATGGATAAGGCTCATAAACTTCGGCCGAGTGACCTGCGGTTTCTGTGGTCTCTAGTTTTTATTAAAGTGCAGTCTGTACCATGTGTTCGTAGGATGTGCTCGTATAATATGTTTTGTGGAGCATCTTTTTCACAGCGACGTAGGTTTAGACGGATACGAGAATGTGTTAACTTTCTTGTGGACCTTTCAAAAGTTTCTTTCCTAATGTACGCGTTCAATATTGTTAGATAACGCAAGCATATACCAACACATCTGTTCGTTAATGATCAATTATTTTCCAAACTTTTCCTCTTACTTTGCCACGCCACATTTGCTTTCTTAAAGAACTAATCTAATATTTCATTATATAATTGAAAACGAAACGAACTATTGGGACAACCTGGTACTTAATGACATCTTAATGGGTTTCTGAATTCTTTCAAATGGAAATCTCAAGGTGATTTTGAGGTGACACCTGAATAAAAATCCTATTGATATCGGTATCGACATCGGTAATACCAATTTGTGTTTTTAAAGTTTGACCTAGAAGGTTTCTTCTGCAAACAATTCGATAAAAATCCTACTAATTTTACCAGTATACATGATTATTCCTAAATTTTACACAAGTCTGCCAAAAGATACGCAGTCCACCTATCCCGCAGCTACTATACAAAAACGTATACTTCTGTTCCCACAGAGATCATCGCCGACGTATAACATGGTATATCGTCGCTATCGGCGCGATCGCTCCTGATCGATAAGCGGAGGTGATCGAAGACAATCCGAAAACCCAAGATACAATAAACAAAATAGAATGGCGCTGGCTAGGATCAAGAGTTTCATCGACACCGGCTTGAAGACGGTGTCTCAGCCGTTGGACCGGACCGTGAATCTGGAACCGGAAGTCGGAATTAGGATCGTTCATTCGAGCAACGACAGAGCGCTGCACGTGACGGTGATCGGTGCTCGACACTTGCCACAGAATTTTGGCTTCACGCGTGTCAACAGCTATGTCGTTAAGGTAGATAACGGAACTGTTCGTAATATTTTGCCATGCTATCTGACCGGTTACGCAACCAGGCGGGAATGATCGCGCGCGAACCGCCACTTTAGCCTCTATTGACCGAATGAATCTTCGTAGACAGCGCTTGGGACGCGTGTGGGAAACCGTTTATCGTCTTCTCCCCCCTTAGGGAGCCGGCTAATTACGCCGATTAAAATTAGATTGAATTCGTTAGGGTCGGAATTATCTCCTGGCTCCCGGAGCCGGAAGATAATTCGATGTAAATGAATAAACTTTGACGCTGAACCATGCGAAACGATTCGGAGCTAAATAGTCGGTGATGATTGCTGACGGACACCTTGTATGTTGGAGGAGTGGATCGTGAGTTATTCGCGGCGGTCAGATTGTACGAAGGAACATGAGAGACACGCCCAAAATGATTTAGTAGGAAATGTGCACAATTCTAGACTAACCGCAGGCATCAAAAAGCCAGTTAGGCGTCCGGTATCTGAACTATTGCACCCAATACAGCAAGAAATGAAAGTAGTCCGTTTCTCTTCCAGGTGAAGCTGATCCCCGGAAAGGAGAAGTTCGAGACCACGTCGAAGAACGAGTCCTGGCCGCAGTGGAACGAAGAATTCACGTTCCACCTTCGTAAAGAAACCAAGCTGAAATTTGGCAAGACAAAAGTTGTCGAAGAGGAGATCAACGGCTCCAGATTCATGGTAGCGACGCTCTTCGCCATTCTCGAAGACAAGCCATTGATAGCAACCGAGAAGAAAGAGGCAGACAAAGACAAGACTGGATCCCCCACCAAGGAACCGCCGAAGAAAGGAGGTAAAAAAAAAGATGGACAAGGAGCTTCTGCAGAGAACCAAGAACCAACAAAGGATAAATTGTTGAGCAAATTGTTTGGTAAGAGTTCTGACAAGTCTACGGAGTCTACGATTACGGAGAGGAAGATGTACGATAAGAGACGCACTGTTGGAGCAACAACTATATCTTTGGATCCGAAGAATTTTACGTCGAAACCAGTGAAACCAAAGCACCCTAGCGACGTGTCTACGGGGGATATGTGGAGGCCTTTGCGGCCCATTGCGAGCGGGATTTCTGGGGCCGAGGATAAGGTGAGTGGCCCTAATCAGGCATAGTTTATTGAGGATGTTGAGGAGTGCAATCTGAAAGGGGCCTCGTGGTCCCTTTTAGCTCTGCAATGGAGTTAAACGAGGTTTAAATGTGACTGTGGAAGTCTGGTTGGCTTAATCAGTTGCACGAGGAAAACAGGATTTAAATGATTGAACAAAATTCCTATTACCGACAATCGATGCAGACAATTTTTATTTTACACACAAATCTTGTACAGTCTAGTTGTTGATAGACTAATAGCATTTTTGGTGTCCTAAACTATTTTTATCTTGTTTGTAATATAATGAAGTTCGATTGCAATTTTTATAAATCAATCTATATTTAATTATCCACGAGCACTCTCTTCAAGAGTTTCACCATTTCAGGAATCTTGCTATAAAGTGCATCTTGTTCTTTCGAGTGAACGGAAAAGCCGATGATGTTATTAGGAAGGCGATCGAATGATAGGAACGAGTCTGATAGGGTCAGAGAACAAGCAAACTCTGGTTAGAACTTATTAGATCCATTGCTACTTCAATTCCCTTCGATTGGATCTTCAATTGTGCCGATCACAGATCTCGAATATCCTATAACAGAACGTTCTCTAATAATTTCTATTTGTTCACAGAGAGAAAATAAGAAGGGTCAACTGGAACTATCCCTCTGCCAAGAGAAGACGGACAAAAGAGAAGAAGGTAGCGAGAAGCTGGTGCTGTCTCTGCACCGTCTGAGATGTTCTTTGCAGACGATGCACGAGCACGAAGCTCTGAAGGGGCAGATGTACATAAAGATGTCTGTAGTAGACAACGGCAGGGTCACTCATTTCTGGAAGAGCAATCGATTTACGCCGTGCGTTTCAATGAAGTTTGCACCGGAAATGGCGCGGGTGATCGCTGACAACCCTTATCAGGGTGCTTTGAAGGACGTCAGCTTCGTGATTAAATACGTCTCCAAAAATAAGATGGGTAAGGAACACCTAAATCACTTGTTAACACTAAAAATCCGCAGTCTAGCGATTACAATAAATGAAAAATAAAAAATTTGAAACCAGTCATTTGATGGCAGGTTTAGTGTTACATAATTCTAAAACAGCAAAGTGTTCATCAGAAAACAAGCTAACCGTGAAATTTCTTTCTGCAGGAAAGAAAACAACAGTTGGTCACTTCGTGATCGGACCGGATGTGGCAGGGCAGTATGGCGAACAGTGGAAGCAGGCTCTTGCGAAATCGGGCCAACAGATAACGAAATGGCAGTCGTTCGAGTGAAGATGAGAATTTTTGCTCGCGCGAGAACGTGTGTCACCGATGTTGAAAACTAATCGAGGGTGCCATTGAACGGTACCATTCCAAAGAACGTTGAAGCGGAATTTTGCTCAGTTTTTGTTACACACGGGAAATTCACTCTTCGAGGCAGATCGCACGTATTTATATCTCGCACTGCGTATTTTGTACATATTAATTCCTCTAGAAACGTTTAACCGTCCGCGATTCCTGGACGAAAGGGGACAACGTTCTGCCAGGAACGCGAATAACAAAACCGTCCAGTAAACTAAGTGCCTATCGGCGTGCCTGGGCCGAGAAACTATATTTTTATTATTGGTAGAAAGAGACTAAACACTATATGGTGAATTTGTGCCAGAAGCGATCTTAACGGACGAAAGAATTTTTACTTTTGTATTAACGACTCCGCGATCCGAGACTACTTACGAGAATGTATTCTGTAAGCAATGAAAATTTCGCTGATCCGCAATTTTTTCTTCGACACTTGTGTATAGGTATACACGAGCGTATCGTGTCCACGAATTATTTTAAGATGATCGCGACGGTATTTTATAAAGCATTATTTATACCGATGTAAGTACGTGTATAGGCATTTTTGTGAAATCGACTGTAATCCAATGATTACTCTTCAGATCCAAGCGATTACACCAAAAGAAAAAATGATGACGAACGAATATATTATTATTAACGCACGTAATTGTATAACAAAGACATATATTTTCTATATCCAGTACACACCAACACACATACAACGTTGTTACATTGTAAGGATGATATTAACGTTTTCCACACCTTGTTTTCAATAGATCTTTATTTATCACTTTTATTGTACACATGTAACAGAACACATAAAAGGAATGGTGCGTTTCTGTATTCAATGGTATGTTTTATTTGCTGCGCTTCTCCGTTAACTAGCTAACACTCTCTGGGAAAGTACATATAAAAATATAAAGAAGCGTCGTGATATTTTTATAATTAACACTAACTTCGCGAACTTAATAATGGACGGTAATGGACAGTCTTATCTGTAACGTGATTGTCTATAATATCGATCAAGTACAGTGCACGCCGTGGCGTTCACATTTTGTACCAGGCCACTGGAAACTCACGAGTACGTTCACGAACATACGTTTTTATAAAAACATACTTCTCTAAAAGATACAACGACGATGAATACCTTCCGGCTCTAAGGTAAAAAGTGATATTGTACAATTGTTTAAAAAATCTCATATAAATATCCTCTTAATTCGTCTATAAAATTTTCCCTAACAAGGCGTAAGAAGGCACTTTTCTGTATACGTTTAAAAAATAATGAAATTGATTTCAAGCGATATTATGACTCTAAGAAAATTTGCACATCTTTACTTCCTTGACGTTCGGATGATAAAATTGTTAAAAAAAGAACTCTCCTTAAGTAAGTACGAGCGGATCTCTATAGCGTAAAAAATGTATGATCAAAAGATGAATCGGTTCAGTTTGTCAGATCTAAACAATAAAAACTTTGGTCGACTTTGTTAAGTATAGACAAGTACGTATCGCATCGAAACTATGGCAGCTATCAACGAGACGATTAGACTGCTGCGATTGTACGGAGCTGCGTTACAGCCATCCTTGCTATTGCAAGTGCAGTATTCCATGAATATGTTGTAAGTCCCAGTTCTCATGAGACAAAATCTCTCGTCGCCCTGAATTCCTGGCTCGCCCATGTAAGCGCAACTACGAAAGTACCTCCATACCCCATTGACTAAGAACAATGACGAGATCCATCAAATATAAATATAAACCATTCGTTTACATCCTGGATAATTAATGCGTTCGTATACCTTTCTGTCGAATCTTGCGACACATCGTTGGTCTGACCCCAGGCAAGTGTTCCAGATCGGGTTCTTGTTTACAGTCGGTGATCGGCACTGTGGTGTTGTCGAATGGATCTGCACATTTTGGATCCGAGTCTGATCTGCATACCCAACACTTGATAGAGTATCCTGCAAATATTACACAGTTGAAATATTTACAGAAAATAATATTTCGGTAAAAACGAATAGAAATTTAAAAGAGTGTTACTCTTAATACAGTTTAAGAACATAGACAGATCATTTTGAAATTATTAACGTTATTCGGTAGGAAAAAATTTGTATCTAGCTCCTATCGGTGCAATAGGTGGAAAAAATGTTCGTTTTGTATAAAGGTTTGCAGTTTAGTGGGAACAGAAATTGAGAAAGGTCAAATGAATTGTGTTCGTTGTTGTCTATTAATTTGTCAACGAAACAACTCGCCGAAAAGGACACGTAAAGGACGAATTTCTCCAAAACAATGTGTTAAGGTTATGATCTAAAGTGTAATGGATCGATGCACTGATAAATATTTACCTTGATGCACGCACAAAAGGAAGAACAATACTGTCAACAAGGAGCGAATGTTATTTTCCTGGGCCATTTTCAAAGAGGCGAGTGGCCACTTAATAAGAACTGAAAATAACTTGCGTTAAGACAGAACGTTAATTACTCCAACTCCAACTGCCCACGCCTACGACTGACCACGCCACTCAACGAACCGCGACAGGGACGGCTCAACAATGTGCAGGATACAGTCACAAATTTCTACCGTGCAAAATATTTGCCAAACCACGTACAGTACAGAAAAACGTAAGAATCCATTTTAAAACTTTTTTTACGTAGATCCCAATAACATAAACGAAAAATTTTTCACCAAAAATTTTCAAAATCATTTGAAAGTTGCTTTCAATTTTTTAATGGAAATTCATACGTGTGTGTTAAAGTGACTTTAAACAATATATAACAGCTTTTACAACCTGTGTATCCAAAATAAAAACTTTTTTATTTTCATTTTTAGCTGTTTAAATGGCTAATTAAATAAACATGGTACATTTAAGTGTGACATTTTAATTGATATGCTTTGAATTACGTTTTTATTGAATTTTATTGTACACTAGTGTAAATTATCAAACTAGTGTCTATTGGTAAAATTGTTCGCGAAGGAAATCATATGATTAGCACAACTTGGTGCCATTCTTCCTACGTCACTGAGCAGCTCGATCACATTCGACGATAGTCGGGGTCACGTGACTCGATCCCGAACAAGACCGCGCCCGATCCGCAACATATTATTCAATAATATGCACTGAGAATTTGATAGTGGCAATTCGAGTTGCGGAAGAATGCATCGTGTCGCAAGAAACGATATCGGTTTATCAGAATACGAAGAATGCAGAATTTATCTACGCAACATCGACGATAAAAGACAGTTTTATCGTCCTGATAACTCCAGGAACACGCTGAATTAAAAATCAGATGAAACGTTTACTGCTCTGAGTATTCTGAAAAACATTGTAAAAATCAAATAATCTGTTACAATCTTTAACAAGTTTTTAATTTCACGTTTTACAACGTGTTTTATGCTTTACCGAGCGCCTTGCGCGGTTATGGGCGCTGTTAAATAGATGCAAGAATCCTTAGATTTATTACAGTTATAGACTGAAAATCATGAAAAACAGCAAATTCCACCATCTTTAAATGTTTGTTGCGTATTGCAACATTCATTTATGTTTCGGAAATTTTCACAGAGTATATACATATATAACTGACACAGATCTACAAAATATATTTTTTACATCTCCAATATAGGCCCACATAAAAAAGCTGTAAACAACAAGTTTTAGTACTTTATTTGTAATTTCTTGTCCACGTTATGTAGTCAACTAATTGTTCTAACTTCTCAAAGGAATCCAAGTCGCGTGTTCCAATATTAAAAAAGTTATCGTGTTTTTAAGAATGTCCGAATATTAACGCGAGCCACTGTATGCATATCGAGAGTGTGGTTAGGTATTCTATGTACATATTATTCCCATCAACCTGACCACCTCAAACCCAAGAACAACACACGTGCAACGTTTCGTAAAGATTGATCGGATCGATCACTGACAATGAGACAGAGAAACAAGTGAAACAACAACGAACGCACGACCCCCGATCACCCGCCACCCGGCATACACAGATTCGAATGGAGGGCGAACCGCTGCGCTGCGGGCGCTGCACTGCGGGCGCTGCACGCGAGACGGTGTTTTCACGCTTGTCAACGGTTGCCCTGCCCTACAGGTTGCGCCGGTGAACAGAAACAGTGAAACACCCGTTCGAAAGTTGTCATTGCACGACCGCTAAAACGCCTGTTCGCGACAGCTCAGTCGATGATGACCGTTCGCGACGATCCTTCCGCTCCTAGCGCCCTTGCGTCGATCAGACTTCATTGTCAGCCATCGAACTCTTGTTTAATAAACGTCGCGCAATCGTCGAAGGGTATATATTTATAATTAGGAATTCATTTTTAGGTAGAGAGCGTGGAACAAACCAACGAGTATCTCGTCAGTAGTGGAACTTATAACGATGTAGTATTTCAGATCGCTATAAGTTCCACGTTATCCCCGCGCCCACCTGTGCCTACTTGTCTATGTCGCTGAATAGCACGGGAGCTGTCAGTCTTTAATCCAAACAGCCTCAAATCCAAATTGACTATCGATCATTTATGATTAAATCATAAAACACAGGAATATTTTACACTGAATTAACTCATACATTCGTGTACCCATAAATAAAACGAGATCCGAACTGTCTTCTCGGACCCAGTCTTCGCACGTCTAATTAAGGGTTGAGGGCACCTTGTCAGCAAAGAAACATTCCCAAATTAAAAATCGCACCTGTGCCCGTCAAAGAAAGAGGGACACCAAGCAGAATGCTTCGTAAAAGATAGCCTCTGAACATTTTTGGATCGGTTGGCGCGCTGAATCAGGTTCAAAGACACGCAAGAGCGACGCGCCTGGCATTGTACCGATTTTTGCTCGGGCCCCACGGACCCCGTGGCCCGCAGCAGAATCGATTCGCTTTTGCGGGTGGTCCGTGACCGGAACGAGGCGTAGCCGGGTCCCGAGGAAACATTTGAATGCTATAAATAAATATAAATAAATTGATTTGCCGGCATTAGCATAAGTAGCTGGGAGAGCCGAGGCTTGCCCCGTCTGCGGCTCGCGTCTCTTTGCTGTCTGCCTCCCTCGCTCTCCCCCACCCCTCTCTCCTCCTCTCTCTCTCTTTCTCTCTATCGCTCTCGCGAGACCGGACGTTGATTTATACCCGATGTCCCTTAGGTTCCTGCGGCATTCACCGTCCCTTTAACTTAAAAGGACACGAAGCTACGATCGGGACGCGCGTTCGTCTCATCTCGCAGACTTGCACGCGTGGGAATTAATTCCGAAATCATGAGATTCTGTTCCCTCTCCCCTCTAGGAATGGCACTGTTTAAATGACACGATAAGAACCGTGGCACGTACGTGTCGAGACTTAACGCGCTACTTGCTATCGCCGAAGTCGCGAATAAATCAACTTCTTAGCCCTCCTCGGTCTGAAACGAGTCCGAACAGCGATGAAGATTTCAAACAAAATCTGCCGAACGCGAAACATATCCGCCAAGCAAATTTACGAAATAAATCAAATATTATTGGGATCTCCAAGGTAATCGTTTAACTTTTCAATTTATATTTTATATCAAATTTACCTTGATTCTATAGAATTTTTGAGTTTCCTGAGTTTGCAGTCAAACTGTTCACAGGCTGTTCAACAGTCCTTCGAGCACCGCCCTTCATGTAAAACGAGCCGCAGAACTTTATTTTAAATAATACGTAAACATTAATTGATCCTCGTGTAACTTACTTGGAATCAAACCATGGACCATGTGTTCGCGCCAACAGATCTATTTGGCGCGTCGAGCGTTTTTGGAAGCAGGATCGACGCGTTTACGAGGGAAACACGATTCCCTACAAAATGAACCGCCTTAACAGCCTCTCGCTCGCGGCTCGATCTTTTCCCTAAAAAATCTGGCAATTTCGTGTAATCTTCTTGGAGGGCTGGGCGGGGCCCAGACCGCAGAGATACCGCGGCAGGGATCAGCGTGTGTCATTAACGGAATCCTCCAAACGGCCGTGTCCTTCCTTTCTCCACGGGCGGGACACGGTACCTGTGTTACGTGGCCGCGTTAAGGATCATCTTCTTGCGCAAAAATTGATATACCAAACGAGGCTCTGCCACCCATCCGACGATTGCCCCGGAGTGAAACGTTAGCCTACCAAAGAGCGACAGCGATCGTTTCACAACGATTTTCTTGACGATGTTAGTTGGCGAATAGTAATGAATGTTTACTGTGTTTCTATCTCTGTGAAGATAGTCACCTATCTTATGACTCGCGATACAGACTCATGTTATGCTACGATGCTTATTTTTATCATCGATGGGTATCATTGACTTCCTACGAATTAAGAGAATTCTTGAGTATTTGCCTGACTTTTCGAAGTATCTATAAACAACGATAAAATGTCTGAATCGTATAGATATTGCGATGGTATCGGTAATTCAATGGAAGACCTAACGAAATAGGATTAACGAAGATACGAATCACCTAGAGATTGTAACGATATAAGTACAGATGATAAGTTTAACATCGTGTACCGTGGATTGTAGAAAAGGAAACCGACAATTGTTGTTCCCGAGGAGCTAACAAAGTAGAATTAACGAAGATCCGAATTTTGTATAGCTTTTTGGGATCTCGGACCACACGGTGCGCCGTTCTTCAGCGTTCCCAGCCGTCTGCAGCTCGTCCCCGAGGGCTCCGGCGACAGCGACGGTAAGTACCCCCTATCAGGCAGCACCCCACCACCTCAGGGCCACCCTCCACTTCCGCTTCGCTTGGTAGCCACTCCTCTCAGCCTCCGTTGATACTTCCTCGCGCGTGTATCTCGTCAGTCTGCCCGGAGCCACGTGCGTGTGCTCGAGAAGCTCCACTCGGCTGGTCATCGGCAGCTCTACGCTATCAACCAACTTCCTGGTTGGCAATCGGTCTCGAGCACTCTCGAGCAACGGTTCCCAGAACCGTCTACCATCAACGAGGAACAGACAGCTGCTCGATAATTCGAGTCGTCAGCAACCGAGTCGAGACAGGACGAGAGCAGAAGGATACGCGAGTGACAATTTCCCGGAATTCCTCCGATTCGTCTCCCTAGTTAAAGGGAACCCTGGTTGAAGGGAACCGTTGAAGAGAACGCGTCAAGGAAGAATAATGGAGTGCACCTCGAAGGCGTGAAGTGTCCACGGTAATATGTACCGATCCGTCCGCGACGTTCTGTTGAGGGAACCGCGCCGTCTCGACGGTGCGACGTCGCGCGTCTAAAACGACCAGGAAACCCAAACTCGAAGACAGATGGTCGAAGCAGGGAGGACTAAAAATATCGGCCGTTGGCACGCCGCTCTCGCAAGCTGTACTTGAACAATCCCGCCGGCTGGAGAACCGGCCGCTCCATAAGACATTGCAGATCCAACACGATCCACGAAGAATCGGCGTGATTCGCTTCGAGTGCCAGTTTTCGGGCTCAGGGTCTAATCAAATAAACTTCCTGGAAAATAGTAGACCTGAGAAAACCGAGACTCTCGAGGTACAACTTTCGAGCTGCGAAACATAGTGACTTCGGCAAAATTGAAACTCTTCAGAATTCTTGAACAGTGCGCACCTGGTAGACTTTGCCGAACTACCCGAAGAAACATAGAGATTTAAGAAAAATTGAGATTCTTGAGAGGGTGAGAGTCTTCGAGCAGTGCGGAGCTGTGGAAGAGGATCTCCAGGGGTGAGTTTCATCGATGAACTCGGTTACCGTTTGACGTCAGGTCTTTCTCTGGAGTATTGTCCAATCTCCGGTGAAACAGGAGAGACAGACTCGTATCCACTTTCGCGGTGTTACATAAAGAATCAGCAGCGTAACGTATACTCCCGGCTGCTTTGCGTGGACGCTCGTAATATCCTGGTGTCTTTCTGCGAGGAAACATGCCTCGCCACCTGTACCCACTCGAGATAGCAGCGTTCGCAGTCTCTTGATCCTCCTACTGTAATCCTACACACCCGACTGCTTCCGCCCGATTCATCGATCCAACAACCGGCTTATCGATCGCTTTTACGCTCGTTTTACGGTCGTTAGTGGAATCGATTCCGATCTCGGACGAGTCGATCGTAAGTCGACGCGTCTAACATTCGTTTAATCAAGATCGACGCGGCAGATTGGCTAAGTGAATTTTTGTAATTAACTAATCGTCTGTGGAAGTCGTAGGTAGGTGAGGTTTTTCTGCTTGTATGGTTCGCGCATTGCTCAATTCATTCGGGTCATTAATACTAGGAAAATCCATATTGCGATTTAATCGACCTGCATTGAGCAAGACGAATTCTTGCGATCAGCGATATAACTGCTTCGCTTGCCTGTCGATTCTATTTGATTTCTGCTTGACACTGTTAAGCGAAGTAACCTGACGAGTCAAAACGATCTGTTGCGGATCGTTTTATGGTCGCGTGCCGCTGTCGAGATCGTTTGATATTTACGTTTGTAACGATTCTCTGGTTTTTAACGAACTTACGCTCGTTACGGATGCAGTAAGAGAAAAATTAATTAACTTCCAGTTGCATTTGTTTTTATACTTGTTTCCAAAGATCGAAAGTTACATGTTTCGTTGGAGCTAACTCGCAACACACAGTTAATTAATTTCGGTAACATTATACACGGATTTAGATAGATACGGGCTTTTTATGAGGGACAAAAGTAGCGATAGCAGATTCCAGAAGTCGCAGATCTTCCCAAGAGCCATTCTAATCCTCCAGCAGCTTGTTACAAAGAAACACCATTCGGTGAAGCTTCCCTCCAGTTTCCATTCGCTCATTAGAGTCCTCGGGATTGGCTTCGCGGGGTTGATTACCTAGCCAACGAAATTAGCTGTGAATCTGTGACCACAGGCATCCGGAATAAGCGTTAATAACACAGCTGTGATCCTGATCGATGGTTTCAGCGCCGCGCTTCGAGGAGGACGACCAAACCAGGAAAGAACAGGCTGGCTAAAAGAGACGATCGCGGTTGATGAGCGGCGGCGAACATCGTCACCGTGGTTCACCGAGAGTTCAGCCCCCTTCTCGAGGAGTTCTCGTTCTTCCACTCATGGTGTTTTACGGCGCGGTTGTTTGAAATTCTTCGCGTGGAGTTGCGGCCGTATTTATAGAGCCGCGCGCGGTGTGTGCACGCGCTCGCGAGTTCACGCACGTAGATTCGCTCGCGCACGCTTCGGGAGGAAGCGAGGAGAAAGAGGGTGCAAGAGGGACAGAGAGGAAAAGAGAGAAAGAGAGAGGAAGAGAGAAGAAACGAGAGGAAAAGAGTGAGGTAGGGGGTAGAAAAGAGAAAGAGAGCAAGGCGGAGGAAGAGAGAGAGAGAGAGAGAGATAGGGGGTTAAAGAAAGAAAAAGAGAGGCATCGACGACGGAACAGCTCGTCGGAGGAAACGAGAAAACGGAGTCGCGTTGCGTCGACGGGGCTAAACGGAGGGACGAGCACGCGGCACGTCGCGATCATGAAGCCGATGCATCCGCGACAGGAGCACCGAACTTCGTCGTCTAGCACGTCCTCGGCGTCGTCGAACTGTCTGCGCTGGCTGCCCCCACTGGCAGGCCTCGATTCAGCGGGCATGGTCGTCCGGTTGCCACAAACCAACGCGGTCCTCGCCGTCGTCGTGGCTCTCATTCTCACCGTCAGAAACGTCCACACCGCCGCCGCCGGCTCCGTCGATGACGTTTCGGTGAGTATGCTTAATTCTGCTTCATTCGATCGTCGGCTTATTATATGTCAGCTCGATAGCTGACTGCTTTGTTCGATACGGAATACGGTCACAGTAGGCTGCTGGAGATTGTGAATTCAACTCTTCTCGAAATGCGCTGGAAACATTAGCGAATAGATGATTGCTCATCAAATTGTGCCATTTTCGTTGTGTAGGAAAAATTAATTCGATTTTAGACACGTTCGCTTATCTTATTTCCAATTTGCTGAGATTACTAAAGAAATTTCTCGCAATTGACGTAGAGACTTTTTATCTTGCATAAGTATCCGCAGTCTAACGACGATGCACTAAAGTTGCAAGAAACGTGATTCCATAAATTCAGAACAAATTTCTAACGGGCCTTCAGAATCGTGAGTAACTATCTTAAATATATACATAGAATATTTTCACGTACAATGCCTCCATTGTTCTGGAGTTTTACACTATTCGGTGAAAGTTCGGTTTTAATACGCCGCGAGTATCGTCCATATTGATGATACCGCTTCACCGAGGAAGTCGCGATCGAAAGAAATCTATGGAGAAATTACAGACCAACGACAGCTGTTAGTTTCACCACGATAAGAACGTATCTGCCCCGAACACACCGGATGCATTCCTAGCACAAGCTCATCCGTATCTGTTCGTCCGTAGTATTCGGGACAATAAACTTTCTAAATTCCCTTTCATTTTTCGAGCATCTCCGCGAGGAACGTTGTTCCGCAAGAAAACGATCGTCCCGATAAACACGCACGACAATTCTCACACCTGTCCTCGATCCGTTCAATTTCACTTTCCGTCGACTGAAATTCGAGTCAAAGTATCTTGTCCACATCGTGCACGCGCAATTAAGTAACCGAGCGATATAAAATATGAATAAACCCCGCGGAGCGACGTTATAAGCGAGAAAAAATGGGGACCAGAAAATCAGGTGAACGAGCTGCCTGTATCGAACGCGTATTGATCTGCTTAATTAAAGACAAGATACCGGTGAGAACGGTGGTTTTTGCGAAGATTAAGAGCAATCGGGAACGTCGTTAAACGAAAGTGAGTTAGTTTCACCTCGGACCGACAATTCTTACCATGTTATCAGCTTGCAACGCGTTTTCAGCCGGGATACTATTGCCACGGTGCGGCGCGGCCCGGCGTCGTGTTACCGGAGGATCGAAACGGGTCGATCTCGTGGATCGTAAAATCGATCGGTAGGGCGGAAGAGGAGATATTACGAGTACCTAATGCGCCGTAATTTCGATATTTATCAGCGCGATCTCGATGGATCTCGAGCCGTTTCGCTCCGATAAAAGGGAACCGGCTCGCACGACTCGAAGAGCGAAGAAGCGGCAGCTACGAGCAAAAAGGCGACAGGGACGCGCGAATTCGGCGAACAGATGCGCGACACGCGAGACGAGCACCTAATGGAAAACTAAAAATGTGCATTCGGTCGTCGCGTAGCCGTTTTCTCTCCCTGCCAGTTCGCCGGCGTATAATTTAATTCGCAATACGGAGACGCGACGTCGAGCGGAATTGCCAACTGATCGATGAGTGTGGATTTTACGGCCGGAGAAAGATTTTGCACGGCTATCTGCGCTCTTGTGTTGGAGAATCGATCGGGAAGACTGCACAGAATAGTCTCGGAGTAGCAATTTTTATTCCGTTATTGGTGAGAAAGAATGTAGGTACTCCGAGGTGTATATTTTACGATAATTTTTCCCGAGGGTTTTATTTTTATTATAGTTGTGGCTGATAGTAACAGCATCTGCAGCGATTGCGCAACAGTCGTGGTGAAAGTTCACGGTAGGATCGATTGCTTAACGCAAACTAGATTTTTCTACCAACGAAGATCACCGAGTGCCGACTTTCAGGAACACGGGTATCGATAATTCAATGGTAATTATCAATCCTGAGCGTCGATATTACCTTTTCCGATAATGTTGTTTATTGCCGGTGCGCAAAGTGTTGCTGATTTAATTTCAGAAAAATCGGATTCTTAGCAATTTCGCGGCGGAATTGAATCGGTCTCGTTCCACCAGTTGCCCGACAAGTATTCCATGAATTAACCTTGATTGAACGTTAATGAGCCAGACCGCAAATAGAATTCTCTGCCAAGCGTGTGGACACGCGATTTATAAGCCAATCTTTCGCCCACGTCGAATAACGTTCTTCCCCAAATGCCAGACCGTTTCTGCCGATTCATCGACGTGAAATTAGCCGTGTGGCGTTCAGCGGCCAGTTCGAGGACAGCCTCGAGGAGGCTGAGCCAATAGAGCATTGTGTTTGCCACGAAACTAGCAATACGACCGCGGTCCTAAGCGGAGGAACCTCGTCTACGACGCCGCAGTAATTACTATAATTTCATTTAGTAGCCATCTTCGAATTCCGACGATCCAGCATTCCAGGGTCCTCGCTGGCGTGTGTGAAACGACTCCGAAATAACGGATGCGCTCGGTCCGTAAAAATATTGGGTCGAATTATTGCTTCAAAATAGCCGGAGGAGCTTGGAAATGCGTGTCTAAAACCTATTTCTATCCTGAGACAAAAACCACAATTTTTTGGTCGGATTTCGAGGAAAAATCAATGCTCCGGTTACCGATTCGAGTTGCAATTTTGTACGAGTGATCCATTAGCGATCTTCGAGGCTCCGGTAACTCATTCAGCCGTCTGGCAATCTCAATTTTCCGAAAAACCTGTAGCTCGAGTTGAAAGCGTTCGATGTTCATACAATACGAACCTGCCGCCAACCTGGGGCGACGAAAAAATCGTCGAGGAGGATTCCGATCTCAAAATTCGCAGCTGCGGCTCTCAGGTTACCACCCACAAACTCAGGGACATCAAAGCAGAGCATTCGTGCGCGACACTTACACCGAACTTTCTGTTCACGGGCACCGATGATCCCGATAACATCTACCCGCGGACCACGGCAGTCGGGGTTTATATTTAGGACGTCGTTTCTGTCTCGATCGCGATGTTTTCGTGGCACGGAACGCATCGCGATCCCCTCAGGACCGTAAATCCGGGGACGCAGCCTTCCCCTCGGTTATCAAACGCGTCCAGATTCGCAATCCGGGACACGATCGCCAAACCGGTAAACTTGGATATTGCTCGTTCGTCAGAAATCCCCGTATGAGGAACACCCCGGACAGAAAAGGGGCGGACAAGCCCGAGTATCAGATAAAGAATAAGCGTTCATTTGAGTTCCTCCCTTATCTGGCCTAACAGGCCAATTTATGGCTCGATTCTACTCCGGCGAACAGATAGTGGACAGATGGTGGACCGATGTCTCTTCCTTCGCCTCTATTAAGCCAACTGTTATCGTAAAGTATCGTTCGTGGGAATGGCTGTGCACGGGATGGTACTTACCATAGAATATTTACACAAGCGCGCCAATAGTCCGAGTGTTCAGTCTTTATGGGGAACGCATGTTCGAGACAATTCTAGTTGTAGGTATTCGGAAAGCGCAACACGTAAATCGAGTTAGCTCACCAGTAATAATAGCAACAGAGCGATCGAAAGCATCTCTCGTTCGTTTCTTATCGACTGTATTCAACCCTTGTGTCAATGACCGGGTACTTGGGTGTCCACTTTCAATTTCTTTTCGAGACTTCTTTAATATCTTTGTTGGTAAACAGCAACATTATTGGAGACATAAAAATATGCGTTAAAGTTGTAAAGTCAACGTCATCGAATATCGTTGAAAATTTTGGTTTGCTGATTAAAAAAAGAATAAGAAGAGTGTCTTAAAGAGTGACTTAAGTGACACGCTGAAGCTTCAGCGGTCAAAATGGCGACTACAATCTTTCTTCTAGAGTCTAGAGTCTCCCAGCGTGTACCCAAGCCTCGTAGTGTCGCTCAATTAATAATTCAGTCCTGATCGTTAACGGTACATCCGCCGAAGCCGAATCCGCTGTTCACCGAGAAAAAAGCGACGCCGCTTATCCATTCTGTCCTCGAAGAAGGAGCTCTGGAGAATACTTCGTGACTAACTTCCTGCTTGGTTTCCCGACGCTTCCCGACGGCTCTCACGGCCGATCAAGTTATTCTCTAATTAATAGTTGGCCGTCGGAGCGCGATGAAAGAAAAGACGACGTGCCGGCCGGCCGTCTCGGTGACTTTCCAACGGCGTAAAAATGGCGGCTGACCCCGGAGCTCGTGCTCTTCGACATCCCGCGGCGAAACTTCCTGTCGCAGGGTCCACAGAGGTCCCTTCTATATCGTCTCTCTTTTTCCCTCTCTCTCTCTGCTATTCTGTTAGCGTGCCGGGATCGACGGAATAATTTACCGCTATTCAGACGGGAAGACCGGGACTCGGCTGTGAGACATTGTAGACACGCGAGAGGATACTCTTCTGACACTCGAGATTAATTACCAGAGAACCGATCTTCATTTCGGAGCACTCTTCGTCGGTTCGTTAATGATCCTTCATTGCGGGTCGCTAGATGGATTTCGCATTAATCTCTTTTCTCTTACCGGAGACCCTTCAAGCAGCTTCTTCGTTCAGAGAATTGCTCTTTGAAGCTTCTGAGGAGAACACGCTGCGGTATAAGTACACATGCATACGTTAATTGATGCGAGAAGAAAATTTATATTGTAAGTACTAGATAGGTAGTCAATCTTATTGGCCTATGAACGGCTCGGTTCTTTCTACATCTACGTAAAACTGACCACCATGTTTCCGAACCAGGGTGACCGCATAACCAACTGACAAATGTTGTTTGTCGCCAGTATGGCACGAAAGATAAAGCGTGGCGCTCCAAGTAATTTTTGGTGGCAACTTTCTGCCATGTCTGGAAAAATCCAGGTGGCCTTCAGAATGCCACCGGAGCGATTTTTCACAGAAACTCGTAAAACGAGCGATAACGGCCCCAGATAAGGGAGGGCGACATTAGGTGCTAACGAGATCGATAACTCAAACGATCCTTGATTCGGCGAGACAGAGATCAGGGTGGCTGAACACGACAAAACAGATCGGTTTGGTAAACACGGGATCGGATTCGCGGGAATCGTTAAATCGATCGAGCAGAAAACGAGTCGCATTTAATACACACGATATTAATGGGGGCAGTTCTTTGTACGTGGGCAAGTTATACCGGAATAACTTGTTCCGATAGGTTCCCACTCTCGGCTTGGACGATTGCTAAACCCCTAAGTGGACGAACAATGTCACCGATCGACAGCTTCGATTTCTCTTTGATCGATGGAAAATCGAAATCGTGGATCAACCCCCGCGACCACTTCTGCGATTCGTACGACACTTTCTTCAAGACGAACAACGAATTGTTAATGAGTAAAAATTCTGTCTCAGATTCGAATGGTTACACATTGTCGGTACAATGTACGAGTATAATTTCCTCATCTTTCTTCTTCTTTAGCCGTCAGATTTTTGTTCAGCCGCATATGTAGCGACGCTCGGCTCAAAACCCATGTGATTTGCATTCCTCGGCGGGGAAAATGCATATGGCGAGAGAACAGAATTTCAATTTTCTCTTCTCGATAAATCAAGCTCTCCCCGTGTCAGTCCGGGGCGGTTACAGTTGGAATCGTTAACCGACTAACAGCTCGGCGAGGAATCTGCTCCCCCGATCTCGCTCCTCCGAGGCTGGCCATAGAATTCTAATCGCGCTGACCGTTTCTCCGCGTACACACGCGAGACAATGGAATGGCGATCGCGCGGAATACGAAAAAGAAACGAGGAAGAAACAGCGGTGGGAGCGAAGCGTCCCAACGATTCACGACCCGCGGCAGACCGAACGGGATCGGCTCTCGATTTCTCATAGCTACTCGCAAGAACTGTATAGTTTGTAGCATAAACGACCGCTTCGCGGCCATTCAATAGACACTAACCACGTACCGAGCTCTCCTAACACCGGACACGCGAGGTCTGTTTTAAAATCTGTAAAGTTCTACGCGGTTTCGAATAAAACGAAATAAGAACATGCTTATACATTGTACATTCCACGTTTACGATTTTAAATAATGAAATAGTGGCACCCAGATTATCGGGAACTCGATGGAAGGATTGGAATGACCATTTTCGAAGAACGTCGTAAGAGCCTAGCATTCCCGACTCTGATCGAGTATGTACAAGCGTAATAACGATTCAGAATTAAGATAGAGGTCGGAATGTAGGTGTTAGGCTAGAGGAAAGGTAGAAACAGGCTTACGAGGTCCTAAATAAAATCGTAAGCATTAGCGAGGCTCGGGAGTCCTGCTGTCCGGCACCCCGTGACGTTTTACGTATCCGTAGCAGCGGTTCTACGCGGTGTTTCCTTTCGTCCTGTTGATCCTCCTGCGTCTTGGCGATCCTCCTTCGTTTCTTTCCTCCCCGTAGCGACGACAACTTTTTGCTCGCCGCGAGGTTAACATACTTCCTGCCCCGCAACGGGCTGAGATTCCACGCGATAGTCGTCACGATACGCAGTAAGAAGCTAATCGAGCCAGCCCGAGTGCGGTCCCGCGGGAGAAAGAATCTCCACGGGGTGCCAAAGGAACGCTTCGAATCTCTTTCCCAGTTCTAGTGCTTCGAGAGAGAAAGGAGAGAAAGAGAGAGAAAGAGAGGGAGTGAGAGAACGATGAAAATTGTGCGACGCCGCACCGCACCGCACCGCACCGCACCGGCTGCCTTTCAGACCCTAATGCGGCCGTTTAATGAACCGACGAAGACGAACAGGGGGAAAAACTCGTGTCTCAGTTAAGACCGGAAGGCCACCGATGGTGTTTCGAGGATTAACACCCCATAAAACCATGCTTTCGCCGTTTGTTCCTCTGATGGATCCAGATAACAGCCTCGAGACCAGATACAGATAAGTTTGGGGGCCACCGAATGGGCTCTCTTGGAAACGCATCCCCTAATATTAGGCCGCTACAAATGTTGCGTTGAGCAGCCAACACTCGCTACACGGAATTCTATTTTTCTTTCGTGGCTGGGAAGATTTAATGCAAACTGTGTTTAAATGGCACGTGCTGGTTTGAGACGGTCTGCTGGATGATTGCAATATTTCGTGCCCAATTTAGACACGAAGCCCCTTTAACGACCCCTTGCCTTACGAAAACGAGTCAGACTCGTGACGAAGATTTCAATGATAGTTTATTGTTAGCAACTATTCAGTCTATCCATAATCAAGTCCACCGATATCAATAAAGTCTAACCCCATCAACATTTATCGTCCAAAGAATGATGTACTAAAAGAAGTCTCTAGCTACATTTTATAATGAGTTTTGGACCCGACTAACAAGCTCCATCGACCCCTAGGACAACGTCTCTCCTCTCGAGCACTCGGCTTGAACCGAGAAGCAGCATAATTCCTCTTCACGATCACCCGCTTCAGGAACGCTTTAGTCTTAGTCCATCCCTCAAACCAGCTCGTGTTTCGCGATCCGCGCGACTCGACGAGGCTGTCTAATGAAGAGCAACGCGATGCCGAGCGGGTTGCACGACGATGAAGACGCCGATCCGGAAATAACCCAGGTCGTAAACGCGAGAGAAACGCGTTCTTGCTGTGGCATGGCGGGAAAAGAGGAGAAACGGAGGGGAGCCGTTTAACGTTCGGCGTTGAAAAACCACGGCCAGGTGACTGCTGCCGGTGGCTGGTCCCGAGGGTTCGTAATGGCCGGCTTTACGGTTTCACGGTTCGAGCTCCCCGGTCTCGAACTAATCCCGCGAATTAAGGCTCGTTAATACCCAGCCAGAAATAGCGGCTTCCACTCTGGAACGAAACCGAGCCGCCAGCGAGCAGACTCGCGACTTGCTGGAACGCCTCGCGTGTCTCGGCAAGACTGTAGCGAAATTGAGCAAAGAACCGCGATGCAGAAGAACGGCCGACGAATTAATTATCATCTCGTTCAGGCCGACGCGATTCCTGGATAACTCAGATTTGCGACGGCAATGGTAATCGATGGTCGCCGCGCCGCGCCGATCGTCTTCCTCGGCTTCGCGCGATTTCTCCTGTAGTTTTCGCGAGGCTCTTGTGCAATCTGTAGGACTCGGAAAAATCCGCAATTGTGACGTGTGAAGACGGACTTGAGGTCCGTTCGCAAACATGATTTAATTTTGGATTACCTTGTTATTTTTATTGTGTTCCATAAATAGTAATGCAATATACCTTCAAATCGGTGGGTTATCAAATCATTTCAACGAAAAAATGATGATTTCACCGTTTTTTCACAAAAATCGATTTTTTTTTAAATTCTGAAGTCGTAGACAAATTTTGAAACCTGATTTGGAATCTGCGTGAAAAAGTCTACGGGGAACAATGTATAGCATGTTACAAAAAAAATTTTTCCCTGCGTGGTATTGGAAAGACCACAATTTTCTTGAAATTATGCAAGTTTAACGAATTTTTTCAAGGTTTAAAAACGGTCGTACCACAATCTCCATAATTATCCCATAATCTGCAAAGTTTTGGCTTTGATTTAAAAAAAATTTCATGGTTCTGACTCATTTCTATCGAAAGTGCTTTGATTTTGACACAGATTTCGTCGGTTTTACCCACAGTGCGGCGTTGATCTACTAGCCTGAATAAAATTGAATCGTTACTGTTTTCGTCGTTGTCAGCGAGACAGTTGCTTTTCACATTAAGTGTGTACTGGATAAACGAAGAGTACATCTTTAGAAACAGTTAAGCATGTACATTAGAATGTAGAAATGAAAATATTGCTGAAAATCGAGACGAGACATGGATCTTGGAATCCAAGATCCCGAGACAAACCGTCCGCGATTTACGTCGTCTGGTGTTACGGAAACGTTATCGAATGCGTTCAACAAGCAACAAACACGTCCTTCTCAAACCCAGAACACAGTAAACTACTTCAAACTCCGTACAGTCTACGGCGTACACAGTCCAAGTCCCACGCATCACCCGAAGAGAAATAGTAATTCTCCAACGGCCGTAGCTCTCTTGGTTTGCTTTCTTCTCCGAGCAATCCGAAGCGATTAAATATTTATAGGCCAGCGTAATACAACAATTACACCCGTTGGAATCCGTAAACCATCCCACGGAGACCTTGTTCCGACTGTCTGTACCATCTATTTTTAATCGAGAGATTACAAAGCGAACGCAGTCTTTTCGGCTGAAAGCGTTCGTCGAAAAAGAAGCATTTCTGAAACCAGAGAGAAAAACGGAGAGGGGGAGAGGGATAGTCTGCGTCTGGAAAATAAATATTCATCGCATTTCTCGAGGAACACGCCTATTTTTACATCGATTCCCCTACGGGACTCTCGAAGCAGATCCTCTCTCAAAGTTCACGCGGCATGACGTCTGCTCAATGATCCGGATTCGACGCGATCGGAGTCTAATCCCGGTCACAATGCGTGTAATATGCATTTACTTTTTACGGCTCCAGGTTTTGCTACGCGACGAGAGAGAGAGAGAGAGAGAGGCCACTCCTCGTCGCGGAATTGAGTTTCATTGGTGGCGTCGGTTTCGCAAAACGCTTCGGGACACGAGAACGGGACGGGACACCATTTCATTAGATTCCGCTGAAGTGGGCGGACAATCGCGTCGTGTGCTCCTCATCGGACCCAAGGGAGACAGTAAATCACGCGGTGATCTCATCACAGCATTAAGATATTGCATGGAGAGAGACAGAAAGAGGGCGATCCACCGGGGAAGTCGGCCTGAGACGAGATAAACAAGCAAACACGCTACCGTTGCGTTGCTTGCTGGAAATTTCCACGAGAAATCGATCTTTTTACTGTACGATCTCGTTCTTTTATTTTTTGAGAACATCTCTGCACAGACGTGGAATATTTTCGAAGTACGTGGTTCGATAGCTTCGAATTTTAAAGGCGATCTTCTTGAAACACGCACCGTTCCATTTTCACAAAATGCAGAAAGTTGAAATTGTTCTCTCGGAACATGGTATAAAGAGAGATAGAGCAAAACGCACGGTGAACCAGAGCCGAGACACGATAAACAAGCAGCAGAGCTACCGTTGCATGCAATAAATTCCGTGGGAGTCCAGCTCGACGTTCTTCCGACGCGTGACACGTCTAGGGAATAGTCAACGACGGACGACGCTTTAAACTTATCGTTTTTCACCGTAAATCTACCGGATGTCGCGCGAATGCTGTGGGAGTCGAGTTGAACCTCTCAAAATTTTGTAAATAAAGGAAGCTGATTTGAGCATCGATCTTCGGATCTGGTTATTTTAGACTGAGTAAGACAAATCGTGGAGGAAGTCGCTTATTTATCATCTTTTTTTAAAGTAAACAACGATCGAGATTTAAATGGAGGTATTTACTAGACGATTGCCACGACCTTTGCAGGATATCCTCACTTCCGCGATTAGGATTCTGTTCAAGATAAGATGCACTTACCTTGTTCTGTTGACCAAGTGTACATTACCTGATCCCTTCAGACCGCTATCTCGCGAGCAATGTTTCTTTAATCAGGCATGCTGTATCAGGTGACATCTGCAACAACGTTCTACGAATGCTTTATGACAATTAACGCGTTGGTATTTCGTTGTCTCGTTGCATGCCGAAGACGGCACAGGTGTCGTGTAATCACCGACTCCTTCAGATGTCGATCCTAAGCCTACGTCGGTCTCGCGAATTCGGAGCGTCAAGAATTTGCATACACGGGATCGTCTAACGCTCTGCACACGTGACGGGCCAGCAGAGTGGAACGAGGCAGCCAGATCAGACGACAGACGAATCGCGAATCCGAAGGCGTCTCGTCGTTCAGGCCGAGCGCGTTCTTTCGCAAAACGCTCGAAGCGTTCGCGGAAGGGACGAGCATTGCATGACGAGGCTGCTCGTTCCGCTGAATCGTCGCGAACGAGATAAGCGTAAAAGAGATCCCGTGCAGCGTCGCGGAACATTGTGCTACGACCTTCCGGTGCTCCCCTGACCGTGTCGTCACGATCCAGAGACCATGGGTCTTTAAGGAGGAGCACGAAATCTATTTCCACTTACCATTCCGCTTACCTCGAGCCGTTCAGTTATGACCGTGGTATCTATACGATTAAAACGTTTGACCCACGGTGGTGGCTGACGTCTTCAACGTGGGTGCATCGAACGCTGTCGTTGCGCCTTCACTGGGCCCATTCAGAGCTTCCTTTGTCAACTGTTCCAGACTTGTACAGCCACTTCTAGGTATCGCGTCGATTTACTTAACCCCTAACTTTACATTTGCACGCCGAGGTTTCGGATCGACACATACTCTTTAATTTCATCCGGCGCTCTCAATGGATGGGGAATTATTTGTATTCCTCCCAAATCCATGTAAAATGGTTAGGTTGCTATTACTATTTTACCGAGAAGATCATCGAACTCCTCGATCTTCCAACGACCATCCGCAATTCCACAGTTCACCTACGAACTCCACGAACGCTACATCGAACCCAATCAGCAACAGACGTTCACAGGAAGCTAACAAGCCTGAGAAAGTCCTTAAACTCCCAAAAACAGCAACGACGCTTAAGACAGTTCGAATCCATACGCATGAAGCGGAAGAGCAGAGAGTCGGCCATGAAAATTCCAATTAACGTACATGAAGATTTCTCTGTTCGATCCCGGTACAAGACCATCGTTCAGCAGAGTGTCAAGCTCAGACGTTCGGTCGATTTCGAAGCTGCTTCATCTTCATCCCGCGGCTTTTTGCCGGGGTAGCTGGCGAAGAGTCGTGGACGGCGAGTGAAAAGACGACGACGAAGAGGACGAGGAGGAGGATGGCGGCGGCGGCGGTTCATTCGCGGAATTCTCATGAAGCGGACATACGCGGCAGGATTTACGCGATGTCGCGCCGCGGCCCGGGACGTCATCCTGACCATAGTAGGTGGACGACGGAGGACCTTGGCCTTCGAAGGCGGGGGATATAAATCAGACCGCGATCTCGCCATAGCGAGCGTTCCATCGGCTCTCGAGAGTAGTCCGTATTAAATCGGTGGTACGTCCACGGTGCTCGAAGAAATCCCCGGCCATTTTCGGACATTGGACACTCCGGCCGCGCTACCATCTACGGTATAGTCGGGGCGTCAGCCCGCGAAACCGATGTCATTGCTTCCGAACCTTATCCATCTTCTTCGGCGTGGTTCGCTTCATGGTTCACGGGACCCCTCGATCTCCTTGGCTGACTTTGGTCGCGAAAGAATCCGTCTTTTTTCACCGCCCCCGCTTTTTGTCGAACCTTCTTTGCCAAGGGGACGCTGCTTTGTTGAGCACGTCGCGGCGAAAATGGTTTCATCGCGTCTTTTTAGTTAGCCGAGATCAATGCTTTATGTAGTGGCTGGTTCTTCGGGAAGATCCACGCTGACCGATGCGCCCGAAGCGCTACTTTGTTAGCTCGGATCGAATCGACGCGCGTCGAATCTCGTTCTTGCTACCCTGGCTCAGAACTTCATCGTTTTTTGCTGACAGCTTTGGTGATCGGTGTTTCTTGGTCCTGTAGTTTTCTTGTCAGAAAAGGCATCTCTTCGATGCGATGCGACGGATCGTCTAGAGGGTGGTTCTTTTGTTCTGTCTATTTTAATGTCGTTGTTACTCCCGTTGGCACGGAACGACGAATATTCTGTTTTATGATTTTTCTTTCTGTCAAGTCTTTCGTAGTTTCGAGATTGTCAACTTCTAAAAAATAGTGTAAATGAAATTTCACGTTGTCGCGTAAGAAGATTGCGCCCGAATCAGCCAAAAATCTGAGAGCAATTCCCGTTGCCACAATTTGTCGCTTCTTCCGCGGCCGCGGAAGAAAAAAGGGTAGCCGTTGTAGAATGGAGAACAGGGGAGACAGGCAGAAAACAAGAGGAATTCGTATTCAGCGTGGCGGACATGGCCAAACTAGGCTGAAGTCCGCGGCCTCTTGCATCTCCTTGTTCGTGGCGCAAAAACCGCGTGCCATGTAAAAGGGAAGTAATTCCGAGGGATGGACACGAACTGAAAGCGTGTAACAACTCCTCGGAGATCTACAACGATGATCCTTTAGTCTCGTCGAAAAGAGTAGTCCTTACAGAGATCTTTTCCATCGATCTTCAACAAGAATTCGTCTTCGCTTCAAAAGAAAAACAACCTAACGGAACTGTTAAGAAAAAGTAATAAAATATCTACGGAGACGGTACTTACACGGCATAGATTCTAACCAAAAATTGTTAATAAAGATCGCTCCACCGGAGGTCAGGAGTTGCACACCGAGCGGCAAATGATTCAATGGCATTAAGTATACAGGTTTAATACCGTTTCGCGTTCAAGGCGCTGCATCCCTGAACGGCACCCTGCTTGGACACATTCCACGGTCCCTGTGTGCCATTACCTATGCATCCTGGTTTAGTACCTGTAACTGTACCTAAGCGCGGCGAGCATTTGTTTCGCCGTTTATTCCTCTGGGAACTGGCCGAGACGAACGCTTACCTGTCCGCTTAACACGCTTACCTGCACGACAGATTTGCGAGGCCTCTAGGAAACGTTCCACAAGCGTTCCAGGCGAGGAAGCGATTCGCGCAAGAGCCATCCAGGTGAGGAAGCGGTCCACGCCAGAACCATCCAGGTGAGGAAGCGGCTCTCGAGACGCGGACTACTTCAGCGAACGAGGAGAATCGACCGAGAACCTGTTCCTTTTTATAGTGCCGGCCCGGAGAAATTAATTGTGCAATACGGGAACATCGTTAACCCTGAACCGTCCCGGCGACGCCGTGAATCCGAGCGTGTTCCTTCTCGCAGAGACCTAACCAGATCATAAACTTCGGGGCAACAACGAAATTATATCGTGCCGCGTTTTTAAGCTGGATTCAACGAGACGAGCCGAAAATCCTCCGTGTCCGCGGATTCGCCAGGAACTGCTTGTTTCGGGCCCTTTGAATTACGATTACACATGGTACATAGTATTTTCTTGTACCGAATCAACGGTGTATTGTGTTTTGAGAACAACTTCTGTTGTCGTACTTTACGAGAAAAGTGGTCGTGTTAAAGCTGTCTCCGAACAAACACAGAAATATTCATTTTCCAACGATACCGCAATCATCTGCAGAAATAATGAGCTTGTCCCTAAGTCCACTATTTGTAGAACACACCCAGGATGTTTTATTTAGCATAAAAGTGTGCCATTTAACGATCAAAGTGCTATTATTCTAATTCAAGAGCTAAAGACACAAACCATGAAAGGTCCGTTACGTTCAAGATGCAAATGTCCAGATTAAATTCCACCGAAAAAGGCGAACTCGCTTATGATGCGTACGAAGTCGATCATTTTCTCCGTCCATGCGATCAGAGAAGACAATCGAGTGTTCTGTTTCCGCTGGACCATCTCGCTGGGGCTCGCTTACTATTATCATTGTCCATTCAGTGTCGGGTTTCTCAAGCAGTCCGACCTCGATGAGGTAACTGTGACGGGTTTCGAGTCCCCATTGTCTGGGATAATGGGGGTACGTGGGCTGTTGAAAGGAGGGTGTGATCTGTGCTAGTTCCACTTTCGACTGATCGCTTCTACCACCCTTGGAAGAAAACTTTTGATCAAAATCACCGAGCGAAGAGGTTCGCTTGGTGAGTTTTGAAGCTGCGACGTTTAACGATGTTGATAAGAGGAACATAACTAAAACCTTTTCAAGGTAACAAAACAGTTCGCTGTAACTAAATATTACGATATTTCCTAAATACCGCGATATAATTTGATTGGTAAATATTGTCGCGCGTACCTATACAAATATATTTATCGGAACATCTATTTTTCACTCCATGACTAAACTCGATAGCAATGGCCAATTTTGAACTGAAATGACACCGAACATAGCCTTTCAACATCGTTATTTTTTACCGATCCTACAAGAGCATATTCTTCCACTGTGCGGCAGAGGAAAGTTCGAATTCGATTTCGATGTGCCTACGCGCCCGAACGCGGTGACATTGTGCAACGGGCGATTAGCGACGCCGGTGGTTACGTCGCGATGCCATTTACGAGCCGGCAAATTGAGTTTAGTGCCTCGTGCTCAACGTTACAGCCTTGGAGAATGCCGGACGATACTCGAGCCGCTGCTCTATTAACTCTTTGCTTAGGAACGGGTAATTGTGCGGTTGTTTTTTCGCGAACCAGCCTCGCTCGGGAAACCTTGTTACGATTTCGACGGGGATTCCTGCCGTAGCGGTTTTTGCGAACTCCATCGGACACGTGTGTTCGCGACGCATCAGCCGGAATGACGGGTATCTCCGAGATTTTGCACCGCGAAAGAAGCCGATCATTGTCCGGTGCACGATTGTTTGACCGGTGATTTTTCTTGTGTGGCCGGGGCCAGAGGCAATTATCTTTCGCTACTTTGAAGAACGAGCCTTTTAGGAAAGCAGGGAGAGAGAGAGTAGCATAGCCCCCTGCTGCGGGAGAAATTGAATTCTGATTTTTAATGTCCAGGTTTGTAAGAAACATTCCTGGAGTCTAACACACGATTTCAGATCGTTTTTCACGAATGGTTTGCAAAAATGGCGGTCTTGAGTGCCAGAAGAAATTTTATGAAATTGGAAGAATGTATAATACACTGATTCAGTTTGGTCTGTGGATTTTATGAATCCATAACAAAAATGAGTAACCTCAGCACACCGAGCACATCGTGAAAACTACTTTAGATTGTTGTTTTGCAAAAATACTGTTACTGCCTTCGTCCACGATTTTCAATTGCTACTTCCCGGTTATTTTTTCTAGTATTCTACAGTCTTTGTTTAACTGCGTCAGAAAACGAGTATCTTCATATTATGCCACGAGCTCGCCTTTTGGAAAACGCAAAATTGAAAATGAACATTGGCAGATTATCGATAGTTGGACATATGATTATTTTTTTTCTGGAATAAGTGAAAGCGCTGTTTGTTTAATATGCAGTGCAAAAATACCTGTGTTGAAAAAATATAATATTAAGAGACATTATGACAGTATAAACATTCTTCAAAATTTAATAATCTACAAGGACAGTTACGTAAGGACATGGCGGATCAATTACAATCGAATGTAAATTTGAAACTACCAAATTTACTTGAAAGTACTGCATCCACCGCAGAGACGGCAGTTCAATAATTAATAATAAATAATAACAAAGCATTAATAATAAAAAATAATAGATCAAATAAAACAAACGCTTTATCGTAAATCTATGTATGAAATAACAAATACTTATCACAAACTAATAAATTCATTGAAGAGGCACTAGGAGACCGTAACGTAAACACAGACTGAAATTGGCTGGCGACGCAACAAAGTATTTAATATTGCGTTAATTGCCAGTTGCGGCCCGCGCGTAGTCTTATGTTTCCACTTTTGGTCCACTGCAGTCCGCGGGTTGCTCGTCACTGTATTAGATGATTAATACAGAAAATAAGATCCCATTCGACTCCAGTTTGCTACAATTGAGTGTGTCTTGCGCAAACATGTGTAACGTGATAAAGATCGTTGCGATCAAGCTTTATTTCGCAACTCAAGGTCGTAGCTTGAAGATCAGCGGGATTGGGTTCGAAGGTGAAAGAGATTTTCGCGAGTTTAAGGAAACGCGTGTTGGCGGGCGTACTTATCCAATCGTATATTAACCATCGCTGATTAATAGCCTGTCGCAGCAGGAATTACGAAAATCGTTTTAAACGCGTTCAATTGGAATCTACAAGACACGCCAGGCGTTGCAACGCGTTGGGTCGATTACTCGCAGCTGTTAATCTCAGGTCGTTTTTGCAACGGTCTGCCTAGATACGTGACGGACGAGCAACGAAATTGCTTTTCCTCGTGTGCACTCGATCCTTCCGTGCCTCCACACTATTGCCACCGATTATTTTCAATGTTTAACCGTACAACGATATTCGCTTTCGAGACATACATATACCGTGTCGCGACGCGGGACAGTCTATAGGTAGCTGATGATTAATTGTGGCTGGGTTTGTGCTAATTTTAGAGTGAAAACTGGACGCTCGTGACAAACGGGAACAATAGGTCCAGCTGGGTGCGTTTGCTCGACGAGGACTCCGTTTTGGTACGATCAAACAACAGTGAGTAGTTCCTTTTATGCATCCTTATATGCATCAATAATTCCATGACTGTTGCTTTAAAATTTTGGTTTATAGGAACGTTTAATGTATAAATACATTTCACAGGATCTACAAGATCGGACTTTTTCACAAACTGGAGTGAATGGTCAGTCTGCGACCGCCATTGCACGCAGAATCGCGTTCGAAGGTGTAGATTGAAGAAGAAATGCGGAACCACGATACACAGGGTAGGTTGAGACATTAAATTTTCAAGTAGATTTATTGTTTATAACGTGTACGTTATATTGAAATGTTTATCTAATTTTTTAAGGAGGAACGCGCCTGTCGTCACAGCAGGAAAGCAAGATGGAGGCGATGCAAGCAACGTCAAAGAAGAGGGCATCGACAGAAGGAGAAGTTTCGCGTTGTACAGGTAAACGTTCACTTGAATCGCTTCAAGTTAAATTAACACATTCACTGCTGAACGCAACCTCCCTAAATCCTCCACAAAGTAAACGTAACTTAATTAATGATACCAAAATTGGAGAAGCAACATCAATCGCCTGGATATGGCTGATATGCCGGTCAAAGCGTTAATAAATTGTTCTAATGATTTCAGCTACCTAGAAAAGAAGCAGAGCCAAGACAAGGCGAAAGAAGAGGCAAACATGCGAAATCCGTGGGGCATTATGGGAAGTGGAGCAAGTGGTCACCATGTACGAGGCTGTGCACCACGCAACGTCACAGGTAAAAAATATTTAAAACCTTGAGCAATCATTTATGGGTTTATTTGAATGGAAAGTTTTGTGCGGTGGGAAAAAATATTTATATAAAAGATTTTATGGATCGATAGGATAACTCGAACGAAACAATTGAATAAAATTTGAATTATTTGTATAAATTGCTTATAATTGTTGCTATTATATTTTACCTATGATTGTTTCTTAAATTTGGTAAAGGTGGTGCAAAAGGCCCGGAATTTGTGGTCGCGACGTGATAAGACAAAGCGCCTACTGCTACGTCGAAGGTAGCTATTGTCAAAGATGGATTCACAAGGAGATTCATCACAGACAAGTAGACGACAGCGACGGTAAAACACCTTCCTTCGATCAAACAATCCACCAGCAACATTTTTACAAAATTTTGACCATCGAATCATTTCTAGACACAGAACTAGACGTGTTCCAGTTGTCTCCCAACACGATCATCCCCGAGAAAAATCCCGAGAAAAATCCGAACGTTTTGAGATGCGGGATCGCAAGTGTTCAGAAGAACTCGCGGCTGTCTTATTTCACAAGGATCATCGGTGGAAGGCCGTCGATCCGCGGAAGTTGGCCCTGGCAAGTCGCAGTATTGGATAAATATAACGTAAGTCTTGCCAACAAAAGGAAAAGTTGCGATGGTTTAGCGATCTTGCTGAGAGAGGATCTTTCTCTAGGAAACCTTTTGCGGAGGTACCCTGATCTCTCCTAGATGGGTACTGACTGCGGCGCACTGCATCAGGAAACGTCTCTACGTCCGCATCGGCGAGCATGATTTGAGTGTCCACGAAGGCTCCGAGCAGGAGTTGAGGGTATTTATCTCGGAACACAGATAGCGTAATCCTCTGCAACGCTGAACCTCTTCACTCTTCACAGCTGTTTTAATACTTAACCACCGAACAGCTTAATCTGCTCAGATTTCGTAATATTTATTTTTGATAATGCGTGCTTCAATGAGACAATTTATCTCAATAATTACCAATGGAAAGATCCCTAAAATTCGAACAATTACAAAATCACCGAGTCAAGACTTTATTTGGTTTCAAGCAGTTTTTTTTATGAAAATCGAGTGATGTATTCAAATCACAAAAATCTTTAACAATTTGTCACATACAAATTTGGTCACGTGAAAATTGTTTCGAATGATTGTATGGTTATTTTGAACGGCACCTTGTTCGATTTGAAAGGATTAATCTTCTGTGAGGCTCATTTGTGCAGAATCGTTTGAACTTTCGAAGACTCCGAGAGCCAGTCAAAGACTTCAGCGAAGAAGTAGTTGACTTTGTAATGTCTAATATCTCCGGTATTGTTCATTCAGGTAGACTCAATCAAAGTACATCCTCAATACGACGCCGACACCGTGGACAATGACATAGCGATGCTGCGTCTGTCAGTCTCTGTACAAGCTTCTCCTTCGAGGGGAATCGCTTGTCTGCCAGCGCCTAACCAACCTCTACCCGCCAATCAGCTGTGCACTATCATCGGTTGGGGAAAGTCGCGAGTCACCGATGACGGTGTCACCGACGTTCTCCACGAGGTTCAGGTACCTCTTTTCCTTCGAACTATCAAGATGGAGACTCGGAGACTCCATTGAATTGTTAAAAAATCAAGTCCCATTCAAATTTCAATCTTTCTCTTCCACGAAGATCTTTAGAAGTCACACGTGCAAAATGTGTTTTCATCGAGAAGCGTCATTCTTCTGAAGTTCTTTTAAGAATTTATTCAAAACTTTTGACCATAAGAAGAACTTCGGAAAAGTACATTTTTATATATATTCCCTTTTGAGGCTATTTAAATTTTTTAAATGAAATGAAAATTTAAAAAAAAATTATATATATAGCTCCTCTTTTTAAATATTTCATTTCAGATTTTTCACCAAAAGGAGAATTTGAGAAAGATTAACTTGCCAGACAGAAAACTTTCAGGACAGAAAATAATTTCTCTTTGGGTTCTGTTTTAGTCAAACGAAGTTGACAATTTTATTTTGTATATAAATCATCGGTTCATCCAGAATTTCATAAAATAAAAATAATATTAGATATAATTTCACTCGAAATAAACGAAGAATGTTGATATTTATTAAATTTTCATCAGAATCGTCACGAATCTGACTTCCTATACTAAAAAAAGGGATTGATTATCATTTGATGATTTAAATACAGCTCTGGATTCTTCCACATTCTAAAATATTTAATACAATTTTCAGATACCAATAGTATCCTCGAAAGCCTGTCGAGACGCCTACGTCGACTACCCGATCACCAACAATATGTTCTGCGCCGGTTACAGTCGTGGAAAAATGGACTCCTGCGCAGGTGATAGCGGTGGTCCTATTCTCTGTCGAGATCCCCGAAAACCCGAACATCCATGGACCATTTTCGGCATCACCAGTTTTGGTGAAAAGTGCGGGAAACGCGGGAAATTCGGAGTATACGCGAGACTGTCGAATTATGTTCGTTGGATCAGTCGAGTGATGAAGGAATCGAACGACTTCAATTAAAAAACGGACACTGTGCGTGCCTTAATGTTTAAAAATTGCCCTGTGTTATATCGTTAGTTCAGAGACGAACTAATTATAGTTTCTTAAAGAACAATCTCTCTCACCCGTAATCTTATCGTATGATAATTAATTATAGAAACAAATCGACCATTTCCTGTCTCTGACCATAAAATGGCACTAGAAAATCAATTCAAATAAATTGTAGATACGTTTGAACGCTGTTTCGAACCTTAAATCATGATTATCAATATTAGAGTCCCCAAGTTAAGCGTTTCCTGGGTAATTTATTCATCCGAGTGCCATTTTATAATCGAAAATATCGTAGTCTACTGTTCTCCGCCTCTAAATGCATCAGCATCACTGGACTGCAGATTTTTATGCGAAATAAAAATGATCCAAGTTAATTGGAAGAAACAGAATTTGTAAATGTCTCTACTATTTTAAACGGTCTTAATCTATTTTCGTATGGAACACGTAAAAATCCGCAGTCTAGTCAGCAAATGTATACCATGAATTGTTCCTCGAGAAGGATCAAGGTAAAGATAAAGAGACTGCGATAAAGAGAAAATGCTTTATTTCTAATATGGATTAGGACTGCCAACCAATGGGATCCTTAACACAATGGGAGACGCTGTCGGGCGTCTCTGCACTCGTTCCCATATTTAAGTTCGGCATGTATACGAAATATACGTGAAAAAATTTGTGAGATACGGTTTTGTGCAGCTCGACGCAGCTTCTCGATCCGAGAGAGGGAGAGAGAGAAATCCTAAAGTAAAAGAACGCGAAGAAATGGCCGAAGGGAAACGAGGAAGTCGATTGGCTAGCGAGCGATCGTTCACGGGCGTCTGTTCAACAGCTGACCGTAGGTGCCATCTTTCACTGGGACTGTAAAAAAGAAGAAACGGAGAAGAAGGATGCAGAGAAGGTGAAGTGGCCGCTTTACGTGACAATCGAACGAAGTAAACGAAGTAAACGAAGTAAACGAAGTAAACGAAGTATCGCTGGCTGATACAGTGGCACGTGTCCTCGTCGCGTTCATTTCACACGGGTCATCGATGACCCGGCGAGCACTCGATCTGCGTTCGTTCAGTTGAATTTGCACTTGGAGAAGTCCATTTCCGGGTGCTGCTCCATGAATCTGCAAACCGATCAAACGTCACGCTTCGGATCGCTATCTAACACCTAGCCGACGTGGATTCATAATCCCCGTTCACCGGTCGCCATTGTAGTCGTACTTTTTAATGATGTCTTGCTTCTTCTGCTCGTCCGAGGTCGGCAGGCCCAGCTGCTTCTGTCTCTGATCGTACATCATCTTCTCCACCAAGCCTCTGGTCTCCCCGTCGAGATCGGAGAGCTTGCTAGGCTCTGGGTTCACTTTCTTCGTGCTGATTTCCGGATCGCTGGTCACCACGCGCGACCACCATTGCATTTTGTTTACCTGGAAAGAAAGTTAGGCGGATGCTTAGTAGCGTTCACGCTGCGATTCCTTTCGGAAGCGGTTTCGCAGAATCTTCCTGGTACCGAAAAACGAGAGTTTAAAGACGATAGTTTACGATCCCGGGGGAACATGATCGAATCTGGTCCAGTGAAAGGCGGTAAGTACCAAAGGTTCGACAGCCAACGAGATTGATTAACCGTGAAACATCTCGTGCTCGGCCGTGAAATCGAGAATTATCGAGAGATCGACAATAAGTCCAAACGAACCTCGTCAATTAAATCATAAATAAACAGAGGCTCGTTAACAGAGTAAAGAGTAAAACCAGATGGGCCTTCGACAGACTCCTCGTGAGACGCGATGATCGTTCATGGCCACGTCAAGATTATTCGCCTGTTTGGTATCTTTGGTCGGGATCTATGGTGCAAGTCGATAGCGTCTTCGGATTGTTCCGGCAAGGCTGAATGGAGAAGGTCTTGATTGCGAGGATTCGGTTACATACTTTTTCCAGGTTGATCAGCAGATGTTTCCCGTCCTCGATCACCCAGGTGGACTCTTCGACTTTGATTTCGTGCGGGAAATCACCGTCGATGATCGGAGGATGACCCTTGACAGCGCAGGTCAGGTGCTTCTTCGTGATATTGACCGTCACGTCTCGTGGTCGCACGGAGAAGTTCATTTTCAGCCGGACTCTGATCTGAAATCACAAAAACGATCGCAAATTATCATCTCAATTCACTGTTACTCACTTTTATTTGATTTGATTGTTAGGAAACTACTTTTTTGTGTTGTACATTCATTGAGAAGCCTATTAACATGTGTTTGGTAAGTAACATGTTTACGAATAGGTTTTACCATGTTGGTTATGACAATTTGATCGTATTCACTCTCGGTGGTATGTTTTCTAGACGCATTTTTCTAAAAAGTTTCCAATTATTTCCTACGTGAGAATGAACGTTACAGAAACGATATAAAAATAGTAAATAAATGAACACGGTAAAAAAACATAAAACGATGTTTCATCCGTATGTTACGTTTTCTGAGATAATTTCCGGCCAAAATCTCCACTTCGTTAAAACTATTCCGATCGCGCAATCTCCCGACCCACTTACGTATCGCGATTTATTCGAAGACGGTCTAATAATTAAGACGCGCGTAAAAAAATCATTACCAGCATAAATATCTCTGCTTTCTCGACATCGCTGCGAACGTACAACCGAGGACATCGGTCGCATCACAATTAAAAACCATTTCATTCCGAAAGGTGAATTCCGCGAGTTGTCTCCGTCGACGCATTAACGTGAACGCGTGCAAAAACTTGTTCCAATTAATATACGCAATCATCATCTCTTGCAGCGTCCGGACTCGTATCCAATATCGTTACACGTACTTCCAATTTCGCGGAGCGAGGAATGCATTCGCGTCGAGCGAGCGAACAACCGAAGGAATGCACGAAACCCGCCGGAATTTTACGAACGATCGTTAACAGGTGAAAAAGAGCTTCTTGTCAGATTACGATCTCGCATTAACCGAGCCACCGAGCGGTTCACCCTACATGGGACTCTGATTAAGCTGAACTCGAGCCGATTTTAATCGGAGATTACGATCGAACATCGCCGGAAACGAGCCTGCGAATTTTTAAGGGTAGAGTTCAAGGATCGGGCACGAGACAAGACAGTCTATTTTTATTTCACTCTTTGAACCGCAGTCTTGCATGGACAGGCGACCTACCGCAACAATGCCGCGATTCATGAGATCGATGTTCCGCTCGAGAGATCCTCGAGTTCTCGCGATCGCGAGATCATCGTGCTCCAATTCCGATTCCGATGGATCGACGCAACCTTGTCGATGAACCTTGGTCAGGTTAGGAATTTATTGTACCCGATGGGTTGAACCAATCATTTTATAACTAAACATATTTTCTTTAAACATTTGCGCGATTGGGGATCATCGTGCTCCAGTTCTTGCAGCCTTGCGAGGCGACCTTGTTCGGTTTAGAAACGAGAGCTTTCCGCGAGGCGACGAAGGAGGAAAGGCAAGGCGACGCTGCCAAAGGTCACGCATTCCTCGGATAGCTCAGTTAATCGTGCGTTGGTTTTAATTGATCCACCGTATCGCTGGATCTCGACGTGTCGGGTCAGCGTTGGCCCCAGCAGGGTCAAGAGTGGACCGGTCACGAACGGCTATCGAAACAGAAGCAAATCCGAGTCCTTTCTATCTAGAATCCTGGTCCTAGAAAGGATCGAGTCGCTCTTGTAACCCAGACAGGCAGGCAGACTAACGGACGGACAGACAGAAATCGTTTCGTAACGAGACCTCAATTTTGATCGTTCCTTTTACCGATCGTCCAGCATCGAATTCAACTCTGTCGTTGCTGGGGATGATCAGAGTTCGATTATTCTCTGTGGGAACGCGGATTATCTTGACGATCGAACACGTTGATGCTAATGGAAAATTGATTGATCAGCGTTCGAGGTGCATCGGGTTGCGAGGTATTAATTTATAAGCTAGGTGCGTCGATCGTGGATTTTTGTATCCTGCGTTTTTGTATCGAGTTTTCAAGGACTGCCGATTGAAAGTCCAGGCTGCTGGTGATCAGTCCTGCGAGAGAGATACCGTGCGGAGCGTAGCTAAATATTCATGATAAACGCTGAAAAATGTGTTGTTACGAAAGGAAGTTGCGGTGAATGAAATTTGAATAGCAAATGGACGCAAAAGCGTAACATGTTTCAACTTGGTTCTCGACGGCCTTCGATTGTTGTACGCGTTTGCGGGGTTGATGGATCGTGCGAAGATCTTGGTCACGTGATTGAAAAGGATGCTGTAGGACGGTCGTACTTGTTACGTGCGAGACCGTCCACGAACACAGTGAAAAATTAAAATGTAAAACATAAAGATTGTCGGTTAAAACATAAATTACGCTTGAATATTCGATACGCTAACGATCCTGTCGACGAAAAAATCGCCAAAAAAATATTCACCGTGAAAGAGACACTGGCTACCGGTCACGAGCAGCAATAAACTGTCGGCAGCCGAACGTGTTAATAAACCTCGACTCGGCGATTATCGTGTGTCCTCCATAGGCCATCGCGGAGAGTGATTAAGCCCGACAATTATATCCGAAATCCTAGATGATCCATCGAGCGTGGCTAGTCGCGTGTCGCAACACTGCGATCGTTCGTGTCTCGACGTGGATAAAAAAGAAAGAGAGAAAGAGACTGAGAGAAAGAGAAAAGAGAAAAAAAGGCGACGGATAGACGCTAGATAGAGCCAAGGGGATCATCATCCTCGTGTCGGACGTGTTCTTGGATTTCCAGCGTGACGATGACGGGCGCGCGCACCGGTGCGTGGAAACGGATCATGGCTACCGAGTTTGTGCCCGTCGTTAACAAAGTGGAATTTCATGATGAGAAACACGACAAAGAAGCTGGGAAGATTATCCGCGATCTTTCGCAGAGACGAAGTAGACTGTGACAGAGCTTATTTTGGACGAGATTGTCCTTTAGCGGCAACAGCTCTCGAATGCTCGTTTTATGGCAGTCTTTACTACAAACTAGAGATCGCAGTTTGGAACGTGTACTAAAATACACGTAAACCGCGTGTAGTAAGGAATTGAGGGTCCGTGATTGAAATCCGGATCGGTTCGCTACACGTGTACACGTGAAATAGGGGTCTCTACTACAAACGTCCCTGTTCGCTGATACGTGGTCGTTAGACTGCCCAAACAGTTTTACAAGTGCACGGAAACAGAAAACAACCCGATGTTCCATAGGTGATTCGACGATTTCATTCGTTTTGGAATGATCGTTTCGTGTAGATCGTGGGATACGACGATGCTGACGATTGTAAGACTCTTCTTTAACTCCTACCAGACGCAACGATTGGCGATTACGAGGATCCGAGTCTACGATGATTCTCTGTTATTATCACCCAGTTGATTACGGATGATAACCGTGTTTATAGTTTGGAGGAAACGACTGGTTATGTGGGAGTCGCTGTATCGGGATGTTAAGAGCTTCTGGTTAAAAGCTTGTCTTTAATTTGTCTTGCATCTTCATACGCTTACCATCTGATCATGCTTCAGACGTAAATAGTCAAATCTAAGGCGATCCATGTGCAACAATATTTATTGTACAATATATATTGCAGCTCGAGGAATTGGATATACAGTCTTGAAGTCAGGAGTATGTCGGCATTCCTCCTCGGAGGTTTAATGGACTGCTCATCGAATTTATCCAATATTCAGCCGAGTCAGATTCTTATGGGACCGAATGTGGATACACCAAACAGCGTCCGCAGTCGGAGCCGTAAAATGGGAAGATTATAGTAATAATATCTCTCCGGGGAATAATAAAATGTTTCCCCCATTGGCAAGCAAGTTGGAGGCGGCTATCGATGGCATCGACGATCCGAGGTCCCGTGTACTTGCGAAATCACGCGCGTTCCATCCACCTGTAACCGCTCCGAGATCATACGCACATGCTATCTGCCCATATGCACACGCGGACCCGCGTCATTATGTACGGTCACCGCTTACGGAGGATGGAAAGATGGAACAGCCAACGACGATGGAACGCCGACGTCCATTTGCAACCGAAGGGAGATCCTGTAATTTTCAATCGGCGCTCCCTCGTACCCATTATCCCCACCTGCCCTCACCCTCCCTCCCGTCGGCAACAGGTCGTCATAAACGTTTGTCTCCTGCGTTTTTCTGATCTTGTATCATCGTGACCCGTATCCGCGGATGCTGTAAACGAGGCTCGATCGAGGACGATGATCGGACGATATCCTGTATCGTTGAATCGAGTTTAGATGCTAAGATACACCGAAAGAAACCATTTGTTTCCATGCCGGATTGACGGGCTCGACTCCGGAGACGATTCAAGGGATGTTGTTCGAAAAACTAGTCAAAAGTAAGCTGAGAGATTTTTAAATTTTATTGTGACTTAACGCTAGAACTATCGCACGAGTCAAAATGACTTGCTCATGACGATTACTTGCAAAATGTTTAGCGGTTGAGAGTGCGGGGATCTTTGGGGAACTTTGCCTTTTTCTGCAATTTGATCTCGGTCTATCTCGCTGAGAAAATGAGAATATCTAAAAACGAAAGATCGAACAAATCTGTATGAAAAGGGCCTAATTGCGAAGATCAAAAGAATTTACGGTGGTACAGACATCGGCCGTCAGTTATCCCACAAAATCCTAGTCGTTAATTAGCACAGGAAACGCGACGTGCCCGAGGGTAAGCACGTCCGAGAACAATGAGTCGGCTCTCCGCAGCGAAAACAATTAAGAAAGTAGCGGCGTGTCAGCGCTGTCCACGGTGCTGAAACGCAGCCTTGAATTTAAGAGAACAAAAGAAGTGATTACGTTAACGAAATGACACGATATGAGAACGTTACTTTGTTTCGCTTCGCGCCGCGACCGCTCGAGTGATCGTTTCGCGGGGCTCCTACCAACGCAACGGTGTTGCTCCGACGCGCGATTCGAAGCGGCGCGGCGCGTCAGCCGGGCGCAACTTCTAGTAACTACTATTTGACGATCCCTTTCTGCTCGACTGGTTTATTGTTCGGCGAAGCGGGTCACGATGGAGAAACCACAGAAATCTGCGACGCTCGTAAATTCATTAGGACAATTTAGGAACGCGAGCACCGGCTCGGATAGAGTAAACACAGACGTACACTTTCGGATCGGCAAAAAGGAAATCGGTCGACGGCAAACCGCAATTGAAGATCGAGTTATTCTCCAGGCCACGATCGAAGATCGAATTGCCTTTCCAATCACAATTGAAGAGCAAGTTCTTTGAACTATTAATCTTTGTCAAGAAGACGTCCCAGGTCCCACGTCTCACGTTTATGACAAAAATGTTTAGGTGTAATTTAAAACCTGTTAAACATATTAAGAGAAGAAATTAATGTCTATTTCACTCCAGGTTGTTGCAATTCGGGTAAAAATTATTTATAAGTTGATTGTCATACTATTGCTCATTAATATTACCATTATGTTGTTCGGAAGAAAATGATTGGCCTTCCCTTAAGCACAGTCCCATAATTCAGAAGCATTATGTAAAGTGTTTAGTATGCGATATTTACACGAATTCTACTTCTCGCATGTTTCAGCTCATAAAAATGATTCATCAGGCCAGAGATAAAGTTCTTCACCCCCTGACGCCACTCTTTTTAACGCAGCACTCGCGAAGCGAATACAGTCATCCTCTAATGATGAAACCAAGGTGTGCAGACGTTTCGTTTCATCGCGAGAGACGCAATCGCGGTGGAAGTCACGCAAACGAGAACTGCTCTGTCATGGTGGTACATAGAGCGAGGACCCCGTTCAACGGCCGATACTCGAAGGTTGCAGCGTCGGGAACCGATTTATTTGGCGCTTCGCCGGAATCCTTGACAATCGAGAAACCGGCGCGGCGCCCGTATACCTCGCCGAGCGTTGCGCAATCGAATAGCTCGATCGTTACTCACTATACCGGAGTCGACGTGCTTTTTCGCATGGCTGTCACGAGGTACCCTTAGTTCGCCTAACTAATTAACCCTGTGTCACCCGAGCCAGAAACGTTCTCATCTTACATGCAAAATTGTAGATCAAATTTTGAAATATTTTTCAAAATCGTACGGACTCGTTCGATGGATTAGGTCACTGATCGTTACCTGGAACGACATCTTAGGGTTGAAGAAGAATGAGAAAACATATGAAAGAGTATAGGATTAGCAACCATTTTCAGATCGATGACCAACAGCACTTTTTAGGAATTGTTTTGGAGGATTGGGCTAACAGGTTGCTTGGAGCGGTTTGAGAATTTTCTTGGGAAAAATGATTTAAAAAGAGAATAGTTTGTCTCTGATGGTTACGATAGTTGAGAGATCGTGCTTCCAAAAAGATTCACAGCTTCCTCGTCATCGTTGAAAAAAGACCGAAGGTGTCCTGACTAGCGAGAACGAAACACGTATTCACCGATCTCCGATAAAATCAAAGTCATTCCGATAGTCTACTCCACAGCGGAACGTTGACTTCTCTATTTCTGTGTTGATTAATGACACTCTCCAGAAGCTGCTTTGACTGGTAGGAACTTAATACCGCTAGAGAGGAATCCTATAAATTATGTTTGGTCAGCGTAAATAAGAACTCCTCCGAACGCTAAAACTAAAGAAGACCTCCTAAAGCGGTAATTCTCCGAGAAAGAAAGCATAAAAGTTGTTCTTAAAATAGTATTTCCCTGAAAACTGAAGCGTGAGGTAACTAAAATGAAAGAGATCTTATTGCATTTATGAAAGGATGAAGAATTGCTGAATATAATCATATATTGTATTATAATAGACATTTAAACCACAATGGAACCTTATACAATCGCTTCCTCCGACTTCAGCCTTCAATTTCGCCTTTCAAATCTCTTCTTTCCTCTCCATCGCTCACGCTAGACACACTTACAATTAATAATTAAATAGCATAAATTATCCGAGTGACCCAGGTTCGACATTCGATGGCCAAGTGTCCCAAAACACCTGACACGCTGGCAAGAGCCTCGAACGTTGCCACTCGATCGATCATTTGAGAGGTAAACAAGTTTCCTTCGAAAACAGTCCTTGACCCGGGGTCTATAATAACAATTATCGACACAAGTAGCGAGGGAAAAGCATTGTGCCCTCTTCAGGCTTGGACAGGAGGCGTCTTTTCGAGAGGATCACCGTCGAGGAAGAAAAATAGAACCTGTCGACAAGCGAATGTCGTTTCAACAATCTTTCGCGAATCTAACTCGGGGCTTAGCGATACTTTGGAGCTGTAAATACGTCTGTAAACGCTGTCCCGAACAAGATTCTTGGGTTGCCATTCAGGTACCATTTCGACGACTCGAGATTAGGCTCGATTAGGTCGAAGGAAGGTTGCAGGAGTCTATCTTCAAGTTTAGTATTCACCGTGCAGGCCTGCAGTCAATGAATAATACGGTTTGACGCGTCTAGACATTGACATGGTAACGCGAAATGAAACTCGGAGGTTTCATCGTTGATATCACCGTACTATTATCGTTACGATAATCGCTGCCTCAATTGCAACAGACGTGTCCCTTTACTAAGGCGTTTCAGCGTCGGGTACGAACTTTTGCACCGACTTGATACTTATTAATATTTCCAGAAATATCACCAGCAAGATTACGTGGGACAGACAGTATCCTGTGTATCTCACGAAGGAAGTCAGGTTCAGGGCGCCAAAAAACGTTCGGAACTACGAATTTCGCCTTTTCATGCTTTTTTCTCTCCGGGCAGTTAATTTCACAGTAATCGAGACAGTTCTTTTTTGCATAAAAATAAGATTGCTACGGAGTTTCTCGGTCCGCGCAAGGACGTAATTTCCTCCCTTTCACGCGAATAAATCACGATAAACAGCCGCGACGAGGGAACGAATCGCAGCGAGGACAAAAACAACGATCCAGTCCTCGACGTTAATTGGATCGTTACAGCAATGCTAGCGATATCGACTCGTCCGAGCTCGAATTCGACGACGCGGCCGATGAATTCGCTTATTGTGAGAGGACAGTCGTTCATTGCGAAGTTCTGTTTTGTATTGTTGGTTAGAGTCGACTCAATGCCGGCGAGTCCTTTCGCGGAAGAAACGGACGCGATAAGGGGCCACGGAACAATGGTCGTGGGACTATCGTTAACGTGGATCGTCGTTATCGACGCGATCGTTAAATAGCGTTCCATTCAACGCCGCGCCGGTGCTCTCGAATGACGGCGCATTTGCATTTATCGGGACGATCGTTGCCGTGGTCGATAACGAATTCTACGGCGCATCCTGAACTCTTTGTGTCGCAAACTGTGTGCATCGTGCTTTCCACTTCGCTGGCTGCACTTCTAACCCGTCGTTTCGATTGTAACTTCACGCTCTTCGCCGAAGGAAAACTTCAAGGTGGTGTAAAATCATTCGTTGTCAAAACAGAGAAACGATGTATCAGCATTCGGTTAATGTTGATGGTACGAGAATGCAGACCTGATTTGCATCCGAACGAGTGCATTTATGTAAATGTATTTTGCGTTTTAGACTATTTTAGAGCGAAGTAAGGAACGAGGTCGGAGACTTCAATGCGTGGTAAGCGACGTCTTCGAGCCTAAACCACATTTACATTCGGCACATAAATTATTCCTCTAATCTCGAGGTATAGCATCGGCAGCGTTGAAACGCAGTCCGCGAATTAATATTCTATGCACCGGTTCGCGGAGCGAAGTTCTTGCTCCGTTACAATTACGCTCGAGCTAATTACCGGTGAGTCAAGCAAGATAGGTAACTGATTGTCTAGGGATGACATCACCGAGAGATTCTCCGGCTAAATCGCAACGGAATTCACGAGGGAGGCGGGGAAATAGAAAAAAACACGGTAGAGCGAGGCGATTTACGATTCCCGGAGCGCTCATTAAAAGTGCAAATGTCCGGTTGTCGTGCCGGCGATTTAAATATCGTTAAATATCGATATGGAAGCGTGGAGCTCGTCGATGCGCGTTTTTCGCGGAGGGGGTCGAGGTAAAAGCGAGAATAAAGAGGAGGACAGGGAAGATCGATGAGGCTCGCGGCGTTCGTTCGTTCGACTGCATGTGCTGCACACAGGTGCAATCGGTACAGGTGAACACTGTTGGGTTTACACGCGAGCACGTGCACCGTGAACAACGAGGGAGGGATGCAGACTTGCATAGAGAGATGCAACGAGGAGATACCAGCGGCGCGTGCATCTATGCATCCGGTTTAAAATCTGCAGACTTGTCGCTTCGGTGTTATCCAAAATCTTCGATCAATCGTCACTTTTTCATTTTTCCGAAAGGATCTTGTTAAAAAAGATACAGCTCGTACAATTTCACATATTTTGGCATAAAAAAAATACAGTACATACTTCACCTAACAGTAAATACACGTGTAAAAAATAGGCACAAAAGGATTTTTGGTGTTCTTAAAAGAAATCGCAAAGAGACACTCCAAAAGGAACGACACTGCAGGTAAATGACAGTCTGATCTATGGTGAGACAATGATAGTTGTCCAGCAACCGCGACGTTTATGTAACTGCCATAGCCGCCAACTATGGGATCGCAGAAATTACAAGCCCTCGCTATTCCCGGGTCACGGATACAGCCGATAGATACTGAACGTTTTGCATTTTTTTGCTGTAAGTTCTCCGCTTCTCGCGGCCGACCGGCTGTTTTGTAATTTTGTTAATCGTCCGAGCGAGCGTGGTTCAGCGATACGATGGGGATTAAGTAACGATGGAAAGCCCGGTTGCAATATGTTCCAGCGTGTTCGCTTCGCGATTTTTGTTAGAGTGCAGTCGGCAGCCTTCGGGCATCTACATCCACTTCTCCGCAAATCTTTGACTCGTTAACCGAAAGATTATTTCTTTGACTGTGAGGGCGCAGTTTAAAATGCAATCTAAGAAAGTTTAATGCATTTACTGTGGATTGACGTCAGAAGATTGAGAGTGCGAGGGTGGAGAACCTACGACCAAGGATCGAGAGATCGTCGGACAGCGAACGTTTGCAAAATGTAGAAAATTTTCTGAAGCAAGAAAATGATTTTCGTGTTGAGTGGCAAAGATACCGTTAAAAAATCAAGTGCAATTGAACTATCGGAGCTGTAACTTAAAAAATTTGGTATCTAATTTGAACAAATCTAAAAATTGAAAAAGGTTTCCGATTCGCGTTCAGGGCGAAGCTCGGCGATGATCGATGGCGAGTCCCAGACGGAGGAACTGTTTCTTCCTCTTGTTTCTCTTTTAACTGGGTGTTCCGCTGCGTTTCGTTGTTTCTTGTTGGTGCTCCGGCTGTTTATCGGCGGTACGATCGCAATGTTACGCCATTGGCGTCGAGGTGGCGATGCGAAACGGCAGGGAAGGGACCGCGAGGACGCGAAAAAGTCCGCGATGGAACATACGAACGAGGGACGTCGGACGCGGTGTGGCAAGGCCGTTCTTTGACCCGAAACGTGGTCTGCTCGGCGCCAATTTTTCGGGAGGAACCGGTCCCGGGACCCCTTGGAATTTTTAACCGGCGAACACCGCTACCACGGTTTCGTCGAGAAACCGAACGCGGGCTACGCTAACACCTGCCTTTTGCTAATATATCGCCGGCCTATAAGCTTTCCATCGATTAACGTCACACAGGTTGCAACCGCGTCCTCGTCGACGCTCGTCGATCATCGATAAAACCGAAAAGGAGCTGCCAATCGGATATTTTCGTTGGCATTGCTCGGCCTGTCGATAATTCAGGAACTTTGTACCACGGGGACATGCAGATTTATGGACCCTTTATTCGTGAATTATATTCCAACATGGGACTACAACCTTCTTTTATTGGTACCGAAAATCTATCGGCTATTTTTGCTCCACCCACGATATTTTGTATTTTATCGTCACTGAAATCTATTAGCTATCCGGAGACTGGTTAGAATACTGGATATTAACTGCAGATATAAATTAACTCGGGAGTTTGTCTTCGTACATCTGTTCTTTATACAATTCTGAAAAAGCTCTAAAATTCTAAAAACTTTTTCTCTTTATACGTCTGACGAATTAATCGTCGGAGCTTCGACTTTTAAAAGGAGGATTTTAAAAGGAGCAGTTTTCTTATCAAGATTGCATCAGAAGTTGCAAGAGTCCGCGCCAAAAAGATCCGGCCCACTCCCCGCCTCAATCAACAGGTACTTATCACCTTGAATGCGCCTGATCGCGCCGGATAGGGGAAAATCGAGCAAAAAGCCCGCGGATCGAGCATCTCGGGGGATCCGAGTCGATCGCGATCGATACACGTGTTCCCGAGCCGCGGAATAAAGAGATATACAGAACAATCGACCGATCGATGCATCCCCTCTTCTCGAAGAACGATACACTTATCGGGCACGCGCTCGCGAGCGCACACGCGAGCAAAGGTCCCACGGCGCGCGATCGGCGCGCAACAGCTCGCTTGCGCAACGAACAGACGCGACGAGGAGAGCGAGACGAAGCGCCGATCGGAGGCCGCCAAAAGTGAAATCGAGAGGTGGAACAGGGCGAAAACGATGAGGGCACTTGCCAGAAGCTATTAAACAACCGTACAAGACTAAGGGTGGACCAGGAGCCAGGTCCTCATCGCGACAATTTATTTATCTTATTATTGCGGCCCCGTCAAGTTTAAGTCAGTAAATAAGGAGAATGGTGGTCCAGCGTCTTGTAACGAAGCCTAACGATGAGCCATGCTGCGGTAGAAGTGTGTAGAAGCTTTGGAAAGATCAATAATTGTTGCATATTTGTTGGGAACCAGCTTTAAGCAGAATAATTTTATCGAATGTTTCCACGTTTTGTATTTGATTTACTCCTCGTGCGATAAATCCATAAATGAAAGTATTTTAAACGAGCAGGGACATTTAATTGCGACACGATAGAGAAAGATATTTTACTTTGATCTAGATACAGAGACTGAAAGACGGGAAGTCTATTTTGTCATAACGTATTCGTTTTCTGTATTAGTACCACCCGACGAGCCTTACATTGTACATGAATCGTGGCTCGCGCACATCGAGCACTTTCTTCGATCACCAGATAAATGTTAGCAAAAGCGAAAATTAAACTAAAATAAACGAACATGATCATGAAGAAATTGTAAATCGTCTTATCGGGAGAATGTGATACGCAGTGGACATATGATTTGGTAAAAATGAAAGGCCCGAAACCAGTACAATTCCGCTGACCTTATGGCGAGCGCAACGTTCCACGGCGACACACCGCGTTCCAGAAGAGTATAGTTAATTTCATTGTGCTGTACGATTAGCATAATTCTCGGAAGATTCGCGCGTCGGGATAGGACACCGAGAACAGCGTTCGTGTTCGGTTGCGCAACCGACGAAAGGAGCACTTTGGTAGCAGCGAACAGGAGCAGCTCGGGTGAACGACTGAGGTTATCGTCGCTTAGAATCGCGGAGAATGGCTGTATGGCTCGTTAAAGGACCACCGACGTGTGCAACAGCGCGAAATGCTCGCGTGGGTCCAACCGTAACGGACCACGATAATTCGCAATTTATTTCGTCTATTGGAAGAGTTCGCGCCTCTAAATCGTCTTTCGTTAAACCAAATCAAACTCATTGTTTCCTCACCACGGCCATTTAAAATTTCTCTCTTTGAAGAAAGTACGACATTTCGCAAGAGACATAGTCACTTCGAGCACCCTTTACGATCGACGCGTCCAAAGATCAGATTTTTCAAAAATCAACATGAAACTCGACATACTACTTGTATCCTTAAACTCGTGAAACATTGGAGAAGCAAGAAACGTATAAGCATGTCTTTCGGAAAACGAGCCACCAAAGGAAAGAGACATGGCGGTTCGCATCGTCTCCGTAAGCGTTATGCAAAATGCTGATCGCTCGTAGTTGCAATTTTGCGCTGCGTTCCTTGACACGAATGCGCGTGGAGGCGAGCGCGAGCGCACTCTGTCCACGATAAGGTTTTATATAGTCTATAGTGGATGTTTTATCCCCGTGAAATATCGTCGGCGCGCACCAGACCGTTGTAATTAAATAGATAATAATACTTCTCGATTGGGTGTATTCGCTGATTACCGAGCGCATGCACGTCGATGCACCGGACGTACGCGGAATGCATCGGACCGTTCACGAGCTGCCTCGCTACTTCTTCTTCTTCTCCTCGCGTCTATGAACCATTACGGTAATTGCACTCCCGTTTAAATAGAATGGCTTCCGAAAGGAGCCGAGACGGTAGCTTGTAAACGCTCCTTGCTCCGCTATTATTTATTCGAAGCGATGACGCCGATATCCTGTGCAAACGTTTGCAAACTGTTTTCAAGGGCTGCCACTTTCCGAGAAAAATTATTCATGAGGATGCTCCCACTGGGATCGTTGAGGATCTTTACAAATCGGCTGCGATTCTGCGTGGAACGCAATTTGTTTCAATGTTGTTCGATTAGCTACTCGATCGACGTTTATAATATTTAATTGGCTAAAAAGGATCAACCCAAAAGGATTTTTTGTGATGAGTTTGAGTCTATGTAAATCTACTAAACGTGTACGTTGTTCAATTTTTTAAAGACTACGAAGGAAACTTACATGTACCGATAAGTACAACAGAGAACGACGATTTCAAGACAACACGAACTACAGGTCCCACTAAATCCCACCGACCAAGTTCGGAATCACCTAGCACCTCGCAAGAACCAAGACCGTCTCGGATCGATCGATCGTTCTGAGATCCTGAAAAGATCCCTAAGGCTTGCGCAAGGTAGACAATAGTGTCTCGATCGGAACTGTTCGCGCATCCTTTGCAGCTACTTAAAAGCAATTTCATGTCCCAGCGACCGTTCTATTCTTCCACACGACATGTCCGGGCAGATGCTCGCTTAGTTGTCTGCGAGCAGCATTGCGCCAGAGAGAGGCCGGTGCATCGGCTACTTAGCCTTCTGCGACCGCGCCGCCATTGACATCGTAATCATTACCATCATCCTCGTTACGTTTAAGAGCGCCGTGGACCGCGGGAACGACCGACGACGGGTTCCAGTTATTACGAGCTCAAGCTCTCTCGACTACGCTCGGTTCGGCAGCCGTGCACTCTTCTTCTTCTTCTTGGTTAATTGATAATCGAACAATCCCGGGGATTGGGAAACGACGTTGATCCGGGTCAGCGATTATCACGCGGCCTTTGATCGTAATCTCCTGGCGATCCCTCGATATTTCAGCGGATTCTTCACCGTAGAAGGCTCGTGAAAGAAATCATCGCCGAACGGTGGATCCGAGATTTACGCAACGCGAGAATCTGAACGCTATTGTCCGGTGCACGAGCCTGATCCATAAAGTAATTTACAATTCACCGTACAAGAGCAATTTTATTTTCAGAACATTCCGCTTTCGCTTAATTTTTGGTAGTTTCGTCTCCAAGGAGTCGAGAGTATATCGACAAGAACAAATTAGACTTTTATTCCGGTTCAAAAGAAACTTGTATCACGAGTCTGACTCGATGTGACGGTGAAAGGGGTTAAGAAATAAATGTTTGTATAGTAATTTGTAGTGGTTCCGAGAAGACGAGTGTAAAGGGTTAAAGGTGGCCGGTGTCTATTAAACTCCAAGTACCTTTAAACTCAGCCCGCGTCCTCACAATTGCAGTGACTCAAACTCAGCCCGCCTCGCGAAATGTTGGTAATTCGCCATTAAGGAGAAACTAAACGCCAAACGCGAGGCCACGCGTGTCCACCAATATCCCGGGCGTTTATCAAGAAGGTAATGTGTTTTTACGCTGACAGATGAGGTCGCTGCTGAAGACACCGGTGGAAAGTTGTCCTGGTCGCGAACATGTATTGGAAATTACCCTAGGACCGTCGAATATACATATATCTCACGTTGCTCAACATAAGTGTTACCTCAACCGCGTTACAGTTTCTTCGTTCATCCCGAGAAAACGAACCGATTACGTCGCGAAGAGAAGGAGAAGAAGAAGAAGAACAAGAAGAAGAAGATCGTAGCAGTTTCGCAGCACTAGAACCGTCTTAATGCGCGCGCGCGCTTCTCACCTCGACGGACAATTCACCTAATTTTGCAACGCGTGAATCATAGACGCTATCTTTCCGCGCGGTGCTCTTCCTTTCAACTCTCTCGACGTCGAATTCATCCGTGGAATGGGACCAAGGCGAATAGGTGTTAATACGCGGCATATAAATGTAGATTAAACACCCGTGTGTATAGCACTGGAGATCGACGATGTCGTTTATCGCGTTGCAACTCTCTTTCGCTAGCTTGTCTTGGCGGATTCGTTCCGTGGAACGAGACCAAGGCGAATAGGTGCTACCGTAGATCATATAAATGCAGATTGAAGGACCTAACTGTTCTGGAATAATACTCGAAGTTGACTACGGTGAGCTGTGCAAATCGAGGGAAGTCTCCGAGGATATCGCTTTCCGCGCGTTGAAGTCTTCGGCGGCGCTCGCGTCAGTGCTGTGCTCTCGAATTTATTGCTCGGTTATTGGTTGGAGCATCGACTTGAAAAATTAGGAGCATCTAGTTTAAGGGTCGAGGGAGATGGTCATATATTTTAAAGTTATACTGTTTCTCCGCGATGTTAACGAAATAAATAAAGTTATTTAGTCCGTGCTAGTTTGAACGAACATTTCTCAACTTTAGAATATGACGGAACACGATGTCATTTAAACGACCCACGAAGCTCCCGCTCCTTTTCCAAATATTCTATGGTTCCCGAATCAAGTGAATATTTTCCGAATTTAATTGACCTGGATTTTCAGCTCGAGTCCCTGCATCGCAAGCCCTTGCATCATCGCGGGAGTCTTCTCACGCCTAGCGCACACCAAACTCACAGACGTAGAACCTGTTACTCGCCGTGGAGCATAAGGATCGCAGAAACTGGATAGAACTCGCTTCACTCGAGTCCGGTCAGTAATATCTAAGGATCATTAACGCATCCTCGTCGAGGGGAAAAGCGACGCGGGACGTAGACCATTCTGATTGGGAAACTGCCTAGTGTGCGAGCAAGACTTTGATCCGGCTCCGCTTATGCTTGTTATCGTGCTGTCTCTACTCCTCCTTGGATAGTGTACAACGAGGATACGCGAGCCGGTGACACTACGTCGTCGGTGTCAAGGATTCCGAAGGATGCGCTGCGCAGCTAGCCTATACCGAGATTTATTGGGTTATTTGCGTATATGTTACAAGGCTACGAGCACCAAGTGACACCGTGGATCCTGGACGGAAGACGAGCATCGTGAAAGCCATGCTTTTGGCAGAACGTCGCGTTTATAGTCCATTCGCTGTAATCAAATATCACTAGAAATCGTACAGATATGATTTACGAAATTATAGAGGGAGTCTTTAATGCATCGTTTAGAATTGTTTGGCAATTAACGAATGAAATTTGGGTAAGAATGAAGGATCTTAAATAGCCAATTTCACGATACCGGTCTACTTATCAAAATATTGAGAACCGAGCAATTGAAAATGTAGCAAGAGCCCTGACATTTTAATTTGAATTTACGCCGCCACTTAGAAATGACGATGACAAAACAATTTTAGAAAGGATTCAAATAGGACACCGTTAATAGATCCGCAGTATCTCCTCGGTACTTGGATTATGCCTCCGTCCCAGCGGTTTTTCGAACGAATAAGTGGTTTCTGTCGATGATTCTAGGACGAAGTGGTCAACGAATGAATAATAGATCGACGTTCAACATTCTTTCGACCGTTACACGGCGTGTACGATTTCACGGTAAACGCAGCAGACATTTTTACATCTCCAGTTATCTGGTAAAACAAGCTGGATTAACTCGTCAGTGCACAGGTTAAGGCAACGCTCGCGGTTAATTAAGTGATAAATGATGATTTATGAGGCGAGCCTGAACGAGTCCCATCGAAAAGAGTGATGCCGCGAGAGCTGATAATTCTTGTTGATGGCTGGAACTAACAGAACGAAGACTTCATACGCAATGTACGATGTACAATAGAGAACAGTCTTCACCCTTTGATAAATTTAAAAAAGACTTTTCCATATTATTTGATCTTTTCTATTAGCCCCGTTTGGAAGTTCACTCACTGTATTTTCTGTCACGTATTTCTTCTATTTGATTTTCTTAAGTTCTTCTCGATTAAACAATTATGATTTGCGAGAAATCGAATGGAAATCAACAGTAGTTGAATTTATTAGGCGTAGAAATACATTCTTTCTGAATTCTTACTCAGACATAATTGCAGAAGCTTGTCCGTTGGAATATTTTATCATCGTTATTCATGACTTCATGTAATCTTTGTGGCAACTCTGCATAACTTACGATAAAAGCTTGACGACGATGATATAATAAATTGATCGAGGCAGTTTTTAACATCGTCAAGCGATTCGAAAGACGTATCTCTTAAAAAAAGAGTAGAAACAGAAGAAAGCTGTGTCCAAAAGAAGATGACATTCTTCGTCGTTTTACGAAAAACTCAAACCAATAAAACAGTAGCAAGACATTTTTTAATTTGAATATCTAAATCGAATCGCTCTAGGAAGTGAATTGGAAACAACTAATTTTTGTGCCACATTTGAGTGAACAAGTGGATGCACGAAGTCGAAATAAAGTCATCGAACGTACCTGTTGCACAACCGCGAATTATTAGATAATTTTGATATTACGAAATGTCGCAATTACTCTCGCTTCCATGGAATATGATCCACGAGGCTCCGTCGCGAAAAGCAGAAAAGAATAATTGCATAATTCGTGATGAATGTTCCTCGCAAGGTCTGCTCGCGGAAGCCGGCGACAAACGGGCGAAAGATTGTCCGCTAATTACGAAAATTATCGTGGTGGAGATTCGAAGGGTCGCGGTTGAACAGCCGGATATTTCAATAAGATAAGTATTTACGACTTCTGTACAGCTATCGTTATGTATAATTTTATTACTTGCATTCAATTACATCCAAGGTAACCCACTTTAGACATGGATACTCCCTGCGGTTCGAATTGAACAGAGTTCGATGAATTGCCGATGAAGAATCGCCTGTGTAAACGTCGAAGGATATCTCAAGGTCGTTCGTTTTGTACGAAGTGCATATTCCACATAAATCAACCGGCCAATTGAGAAGCATTACTCTCCTGTATGCAATAGGAGCATTCGTATTATACCCTTTCCTTAAGAAGAGGCTATTTCCACCTGCCTGCGCACAGGACTGCGGTTTCGAGCAACATTGTACGTTGCTACCATGTCGACAGTGCCACTCACCAAGTGGCATTCAGTGGAATTTAATTTTATAATAATACGGCACCATTAAGTATGCCAGCTGACAACGTTGTTGCAAAATTCTCAGTAGAAAGCTACCATCGACTGGTCTAATTAAGCGGTAATCACCGCGGTGACCTTGAGATACCGACCTTCTGTGTCCCCTGGTTTTGTATTCAAAGGAGAAGGTAGAGAAGATACTCTAATTTTCAATGGGATCGATGAAATTCGTGCGAAGTGCTTTTGACCGACTTCCTAATGACGAAATGTTACGCTACAGTGTTTTGAACCTTCCCGAAGGTCGCTCGCCCACTCTAAGCAAGCGAGAAGGACCTAACACTTTACAAAAACACAGGAAAGCTGTTAATAACATCGTGTGCCACCGTGACCCCGGAGCCACGGCTAACTTTACCATGTTTCCTGTATTTCGTAATCGACGAACCAACTCGAAATTACAAATGGACCAAGTCTGCCAGCGGTCTCCTCGACAAATAATCGCCTCGATAAGCGGCACACCAAATTTCCATAATAATCGTACGGTTAAAATGCTCAGCCTTGCCTTAATATATCACCGACCGATTCTCATTTTGAACAGCGAAATCGTAGATTGCTTTCGCCGAGGACTTCCTTGAGAGTATTTTGCAATCCAGGATTTCTCGTGTCATAACCCTTTCTGCGATGAAGGCTGAAGTGTCGGAGATAGCTGGCAAATGTCAAATTACATTCTAAGGTAATTAATTCGTTAACCCTTGCTTAACAGAGTTCAATGCGCTGTTGCGACGATGATTCACTGCGGGGTTAAATAATGATATAACGGTGTTTGGAGAGCTTTCTTGCATTTTTGTTATTGCGGCTCTTAAGGCGAGTTATGGAAATTTAGCTCATTCAATTGCTATTGAATATTTATAACGACAATTACCATTGTGTTAATACGAATTATATTCGTTCACTGAAAAGGTCTACCTGTTCCGGTTCCTATTTCGGGAGACCCTCCACGACCATTTCAAGAACGAAGACCGAATTGCAACAGTTTCCAAGCCCCGAAGGAAGGGCCCTTCTAAGCAACCCTTCACAGATGAATCATGGGGCAAAACACAGCCAGCAAAAATTCATGGGCGGATTTCGGTGGGTCCGTGCACGAGTTCCGTAATTGCGTGGCAATTACCGTCGACCCCGGGCGTCGAGTGACCTTACGGGGAATGCTCGTTTGAATTCCTGCATTTCGCAATTGGCGGATGTTCGTTGTACGCGTACCCGGCCACATACTAGTCAGGCAACGTGTCGGTTATTTTCGACGGCTGAACAAAGACGAAACTAAACAGCAAACGAGCGTGAACGACGAAGAGGAAATAACATAATACAGCGAAGGAAGACGAGCTACGGCCTCCCGGTTGCTCGGGTCCGGCCGTACGCGGGATGCATACGGAAAATCTGAGTCCAATGTCAAGCGGATGATCCGCTATCGCCCCCGCACCTCCCGGAATAGTTTTTTTATCCGTCATTCTGACGGCCAGCCGATGGAAAAAAAAGGTTACGTAACACGAGGCCTAAATACCAATCATGCGCGAGCAGCACGATGCGCAGAATGACACCGGTCGGACGGGACATCTGCATCTGGATGCGCGATCGTCTTCGGCATCGATCGATCAATTGGTGGCGCGTGAATCACGCACCGGGGTACACGACGTCATCCGAAAGGCCGAGATCGATAAACGCGGCGTCGATTGACCGAACGTGGACTGGAATCGAGACGAACGGATTAGGATTCCTAGATCGTCGGAGAATCTTCTGGAAGACCTCGAGGACGAGCGACGATGAGCCCTGTTTTGGAAGTTTGCGATCGATACGGTCCTCTATGTTCCTTTATAGATCTCGAGTGGAACGAAGTGCAATATTGATGCACCTAGTAGCAATATTGTTGCACTTAGATCTATATAAGCCAGAACTAGCAGAACGAATTGCAATATTGGTGCCCCTAATAGAACGAAATACAACATTGATGCATTTAGTCGAACGAAGTGGAATACGCAATATGCAATGTGCAATATGCAAGAAGATCCCGGTGCAGGCGAGCCTGGAATGCGAAACGAGAGTATCGAGTGTGTCCCGTGGGCTGGCCGAAACATAATCGCGGGTGTATCGCGTGCTCGGCGTAACGTCGATACGCCTACTCTTGAGAATTGCATAAAGTGGCTTGGGGGATCGCTTGCGAATCGCGTCGCGTGCACCGGGCGTGAAACGGGGTGTCGAGGCTCGGGGATAATTTGCATCGAGCGAAGCGGACACCTGGACAAGTCTCCCGCCGAAATTGGACCAGCGGCAGCGACTCTCCGACACACCGGTGAGTGGCGCCAAAATTACCGGTCCGGTTAATTTAGAATCGCGCCGTGGGCCCGGGCACACGCGATTTCGGCTCCACCATATTGGCGCCAAGTAAAAAGAAAGGACAAGAACGAGACGCTCGATCGAGTTTCGAATTTTAAAACTTTCTTCCGATAGATGACTATCCTAGTTGAATTATTCAAACGATCATATCCATCTTACAGCATTTAATGATCGGGTTGACAAGCGATTACAACAAGGAAAGAATTATAAATTACAAGAAGAATTATAAATTATAGTCAGAGATGTCGCATACGGAACTGTATTAATTTGTTTCCTTTCATTTTTCGAAATGGGAACGATAGACTGCAGACCTTCATCCAAAATAAACATTTTATAGAACACTGAACCCGGACCAGTAGCTATGATTACGTTTTTTATATGTAATAAATGACCCTTAAAATTGTTTCAGGTGTTTATTGCGGACTCCTAGAATGACTGTGAATGACTGTGCTGCGATCGATCATCCTCCGAAATTCGGCAAAGGCCAGTCCAGTACGTGATTCGCGAAGCAATCGGTCGCCTTTCTAAAAATACAGGTTGCATCGAAATTGCAGTTGCAGAAATAACGTTTAACGTGTCAGGCTTAGTATTTCGAACTCTATCGAGATAACGATGAAACGCTGTCGATACGAGGTTATACGGTGCTTCTGTTCTGTTAGGCTCGTCCATAGTTCGTTCGTAGCGTAAAACGAACCTGATTGCGGGATTTCGAAGAGGATAGATCCGCATCGTGCATCAGGGGCAACGGTGCACCAGCGTTTCAGCGGCTCGGCGAGAATAATTTCACGCTGAAAGCTCTGTTAAAGGGCAGTAATTTCCTGTTGCGGCCCCCGGGGACCGAGTCGAATCCCGTGGCCGTCCCTGAAACATCGTCCGACCCTCCTCGCCGCCGTAACTTTATTAAATTACATAGTCTTAAATAATTTAAAACGCCTCTCGAGCGATAATTCTTTCGCGTGAACGCCGCGCAGCGCGCTTGACAGGCACCGCAGCGCAATTGATATTGCGAAATATTACGAAATGCACACGGTAGGAGGGGTCAGGAGGGCTGGACGCAGGTAACGGCGCGGGGTGTTTCTTCGTTTTCGAGGCGGTTTCGTGCAAAAACAATTAGCGTGCAAACGCGCCGCGTGGAAAAAAAAGGTGTGCGCGACACCCGCGGGCGGTGGCAATCTCCGTTGATCCGGCTATCTGCCAGCTTTACGAGATTTCTGCGTGACAGTTTATTCCG